>CALNXK010000092.1:0-142500 GCA_942486035.1 Porites lobata | reverse complement strand
TCTGCACGAATCCTCAGAAAGGTGCTCAGTGTATGAACAGAATGATTGACTTGAGTGACTGACGCTCTAGGTACATGGTTTGCGCCCGGCTGATGCACAAAAAGAACACCAGCAAAGACTGTGATAATAGAGATAATAATAATAGCTTACAAGGTAATAGGCCATTTCCGAATCGGCCCAAGCCTCGTTTCAAAAAAAAAAAAAGCGAAGTCTTTACTATGAAAAAAGGTTTTGAAAAGGATATTTGCAAGATGGCTTTTTTTTCCTACTACCAAAATCGATTTCGTTTTTCCTTTCACAGTCAAATTTGTTAATTCCAGGAAGGCTTAAATAACAAGATCCCTAATTTGCACAAGAAAGCAAAAACACTGAAGGATTCTGGTAGTAGTAGTCTAAAGATGTCATCAAGCAAATCACCTGTTTTCATCCAAATGAAACTCATTTTCATATGAAAGGTTCTGCACTTGGCCGCATTATAAATATGAACTTGGAAAGGCCTCACGAAACTGTCCATCGATTTTAGACACAAAATTCCTTCTTTCTGCTATCATACAAGAAACGTAACAGAGACTTGGTTAATGGCAAACCTTAAGTGTTCCTGTAGTAGTGCTTTGGTCTGGAGATCAGTGCAGGTGGACAACAAAGCCACTAATCGGTCAGCTGCTTCGAGGTTTCTTCCTAACTGCTTCACAGGGACATCTTGAAATTCAGTAGCAACTCGCGAAACAATATTTAACCTTAAAATCAAGGAAGTACAAATAAGAAAGAGGTTGCGAGTAGTGAAGGTAGTATTGGTGGTAAGGTTGGTGGGCGTGGTAATGATATTGGTGGTGGTGCTGGTAGTGGTAATGGTAGTGAAAGTGGCAGTGGTATTGGCAATAGTAGTGGTAGTGGCGGTGGCAGTGGTAGTGCTGATGGTAGTGGTAGTGGTAATGGTGATGGTAGTGGTCATGATGGTGGTAACGGTAGTGAAAGTGGTACTATTGGTGATAGCGGCAATAGTGGTGGTTTACGGTAGTGGTGTTAAAAGTAGCAATGGTGGTGGTAGCGGTTGTGGTAATGGTGGTGGTATAGGAGGTGATAATGGTTACGGTGGTTGTAGTGTTAATGGTAGTGGAGGTGATAGTGGTTATGGTAGTGGTAGTGGTAATGGCCGTGGCAATGGCGGTGGTAGTTATAGTGGTGATGGTGCTGGTAGGGGTGATGTTATTCCCAAAGGTGTTGGCCGGGAAAAGAGAGAAAGTGCAAGTCTGTGTACGTGTTGGGTATCTGTGTTTTCTTGTGACTAATCATTGCATTTTAATACAACAAAATCAATTACAGTAAAACTGAAATTCAATATAGATTCTTACCATGACTTCCTTATTTCATCATCTGATTCAGTTAGGCTGTTGGAAACAATAGCCGCTCTTCCCAGTAACAAGCTCAAAATTCCCAAACCAAACTGAAAATACAACGGTCACAAAAAGTGCCATTATTTTCAATGAAAACGATAACCCTCTGAAGGATTGACTATTTCTTAACTGTTTACTATATGCAACAAAAAGATGACCACCAATCATCTGGCAGTCAATAAAATTTGTGCAAGCCAATTTGCTGGATATAGCTAGTTCTAAAGGACGGTTAGCTCAAACAAAAACATTACGGTGGATACAAGCAAAGCCCTGTTTACCCTGGTGCTAGGGTTACCCTAGCACCAGGGTTACCCTAGCACTCGCATATTTCTTCTTTTTTCACACAACGTGTTTACGAAGCAGGTAGGGTTACCCTAGCGCCAACCCTACCTGAGTGCTAGAGTTACCCTAGTAAGAGAGTTACCCTACCTGCCTTGTAAACGTTCAGCTAGGGATAACTCGCCTACCCGGGTCAACTTTCCGCCGTCATGCGTGACCAGCAATAGTGCCAATTTGAACGGTATTATCCAATTTCTGAGCTTAATTATAAACATCTGAAAAATAAAAGGCTATTTTCTGTCTAGGATGATAATATTTTCCCCTTTTGTTCTTGAATTTAACGAGTTTTCCATACAGAACTTCACGATTATTTCAAATTTTGGATCGTTACAAAGAATGTCACGCATGACGATACACGTCAGCAAAGCTGGTAAAGTTGACCCGGTTGAAAGGGTAACCCTACCTGTGCTTGTAAACAAGAGCTAACTTTGGCCCGCTTGCTAGGGTAACCCTAGGACAAGAGTAACCCTCTCTCCTTGTAAACAGGCCCTAAGAGTTCTAGTGCCAATTTAACCCTTTAAGCGTCAATATCCAGTTACAAATTCCCAAACTGATCTCCATGCATTTCCCGAAAGAGCTCGTTGACAGAATTTGACAAAGCATTTTCCCTTTGATGATGATTATAATAATTTTCATGTCTTTTTCTCTTGATAATCTTCAGTCCTTGAACACTTGATTAAGTGCAAGATTACTAGTCACTGTAATTTCCAAAGCTTTATTCACCTTTTGAACAACAGGGGCCTGGCCATTCCACAGGTATCCCAAGTAAACTCAAAAAGAGCTCAAATGACAACGAAATTGCTGATGATGTCTTTTTGCTGGTAATAACCAAAGGTAAGGGAGTACGGGTGAGATAGATCGAAGGTCAAAGCGTTCTTGCTGTAATACTGTGATCTGCGTACGTTTTCCACGCGGTAGACGTTCTATGCTGATGCATGCCTTTTATTCTTGGTGGTAGTCCAAACGAATGATGGGGTCAATTCACTTTTACAAGCGTAATCTACTAGTGTAGCTATTGTTTTCAGACTCTCAAAAATTACACTTGTAAAATTTTATCAAATTGGCCCCTGGCTACATAAGTGCCGCTCATGCGCAATAGCAACCTGGAGATTAAGACTGCGGACTCCAACAAGGAGCTTTACTTCACGAAGGAAACCTTTGATGAAAAGAAAGTCTAGGATGTCTTAGCTTGGTAATACCAGTACCTGATTAACCAAAAGTACACGGAGAGGTGATGCTTGCGTATGGGCGATGGGTTGTGCAAAGACAACGTCCTTGAGACAGTGAACCACAACGGACGATGAGACAAGCTCTGACACTCGAGTCAAGGGAACCATGAGATGATGTAGGATCTGCAGTGGAATGACAAAACATTTGAGTAAAGAACTGTTCGTTCAAACAGGTTTGTTTATAGTGGAAGTGCAGTTAGCTTATCCAGCCAGTTAACAGGCACTCCAAGAGCGGATGTAGGGGTGGGCCCAGGGGGCCCCGGCCCCCCCGCTTTTGTCCGGGAATAGTTTTTTTCTTTTGTAAACGTGTGTCGGATGGTACTTCGAGTTTTGTAACTTAAATATATTTTCTTTAATAAACATTGTTAAAAAGAAAATTTATCGAACGTTTTTCGAATCAACCACCCTTATAAACTGGCTTCAAACCGACAAACTGAAAGATTTAAGCGTCCAGAATGCACTAGATTGCATCTCAGAGAAATTCAATCTCAAAAATTTTCCCGGAGGAGCAAGCGCCCGAAACTCCCTAGAAAAGTGCGCCGTTCGCAGTCCTGATAGGTGAGATCGCGCCCATATTGACACTGTATACTATATCTCTAGGCGCCCTCTATCACAAAATCCTCCGTTCGCCCCTACACTCTATTCAAATATAGAACATATCAGGATTAAAAACCACGAACGGAAAGCTATTCAAAAGTCTGGCCGAGGATTTGAGCTCGGGACGTCTGTAAACAAACAAAGCAAGAGGCCAGAGCGGGCCTTGAACCCAGGAACACAGGACCGCGAATCCGATGCGCTGACCACTTGGCCACACTGTGCGCTACTCATCATTACAACGAAACATTTTAATGTATAGATAAACCTCTTCATTGGCGTCTTTCTTAATAAGTGTCACGATATTCCTGGTAATGGCCATCAACACGGCTTCTATCTGCGTCTGAAAATAACGGCAAAAAATGAATACAATACAATACAGTACAGTACAGTACAATACAATACCACATAATACATTACATAATACAATAAAATACAATACAATACTAAAAAATAAATAAGTGATGGTTTTTAAGGAGAGGGGGAAACTGGGGTACCCGGAGAGAAACCTCTTGGGTTAAGGGAGAGAATCAACAACAAACTCAACCCACATATGGCGTCGACGCCAGGATTTGAACCCGGGCGTCATGGGTGGAAGGTGAGTGCTCTCACCACTGCGCCACCCTTGCTCAGTAGTGACATGTAACTTGTAAATCTGCAGACTGCAAAGCCATGTAAAAGCAGTACTCTCACAAAGCACTATTCATTCAGTATGTAGTTCAACTTTCGAATCTGAGGACAAAATTGAGCGGTGTGAAACAAATGAAACCTCATCAACTGCACTTTTTTTTCGTTTAGCTTCGAATGCATTTCCTGATTTGGGCTCGGTCGGTCGGATAAAAAAAAAAAGTACAAAAAAAAACCAAACAACACGTATTGGGTCTGGTACCCCAGCATCATTGTTGTTGAGCCTGGAAACAACATCGCATTGTAAAAAATCAATAAGGATACACAGCATGAACCATGCTACGAAAAGTTGTTACAATGCTCATTTTTCAGATTCCTGTCAAACTTAGAAAACCGTGAACACCCGAAAAATTTCAGGAACGTTTATTGTGTACTGGCCAATCACATCAAAGTTCAGGATACGCAAGCAAACCTCAAAACCACAAACTGATTACCGTTGCTGTTTGCGGTTTAGTTATCTCGCTCGAATCTCGCGCCTTATTGGCTTATTTCTCGCAACACAATAACATTTCATAAATATTTCTGGTGCTCACGGTTTTGTGAGATTCACAAAAGAAATTAATTAAAGTTAATTAAAGTTAAAAAGAAGTTTTACCAATACTTGTTTTTTGAAAATGCTAAAAATTTGGGTCGGTCAGACGACGCCAAACAAAGACAGAAAGGGAGAGGCCTAAGGACATTTGGACCTTTTCGTGAATTCTGTTCGGTCAATGTTTACGTCAGACGGTTAAGCCATTTTGCTTGAAGAGGGTTATATGTAAAAAGAAATACAAGCTCTTAACACAACCGACCATCCTAACACTATATAAATGGGAACGCATGGCTAGTCGAAATCATGGGTCAAAGGAGACTGACAGGAAAATCAAAACATCTGTAGCGATCTGCGAGTCACACCAAGAACCTTTTTCTCGTCGATTTTAAAGGAGCTATGTCACCATGAAATTTTTGGTGCTACAAAAAAGTTAAAAAACAGGTTGGAATCAAAGAAAACACTAAAATGATTTATGTATCTCAACTGTAAATTAGGTCATTGACTTTCAAAGGTAGGCATGAAAACGGAATGCAAATTAAAACAATTGGGCCAGCTTTTTCAAGTTACATTCCTGTGTCAAAAAATGACCAAAAACCAATCACGCTTTATTTTCCCTTCAATAGAATCATTTGATATTTTTCTCTCACAGTTCCAATTATGAAAATGATGACTGAGAATACTTAGTTAAAATTTCAGCTCAGCTTTGTCCGAAAACTGTAAAAATCACCATCAACTTACTTTTTAACCAAATACATGAAAATTGCTCTACCATGACTCTTTTTATGGCTTAGAAAGGCGATCAGCCATTTGCTGATGACAATAGGGAGTTTACGCAACGACGACGACGACGACGACGACGACGGCAACGAGAACGGCAAAAAACAATAGGTTTAGACAATGAAAACAACAAGTTTGCACGTGCATCACGCTTTTTTGTACATTTCTCTGCCGTCGTTGCACGAATACAACGTGAAACTGCCTAATTTCACGTTTTGTCGAGGACGAGAACAAAAGACAACAACTTTCTTTTTCTTTTCCTGAACTTTGATGCAGTCCTTTAGAATTCAACTCCACAACAATTTGCCAACATCTGACGAATTAAACGAGATGGAATAAGCGCGATAAAGTTTGAGGCAGCGCAAACTCACTTTTTAAGTGAGGTTTTCGAAGCCGTCGCCTTCGTCGTTGCGTAAACTCCCTAATGACAAATTCAAGAAGCAGAAAGAAGGAGCATAATGATTAGTTTAAAACATTTAATGGAGAAGTTAACTTGATCTGCCTACCGTGTTAAAGACTGGTAGACATCTACTGAGAAGACGTTTTCCTTTAAGAACCAATAGAAACTGTACAAAGAATTCATCATCACATCTGAAAAAGAAGAATACACAATACATTTCCTTAGTTCTGGGAATTCCGCGGCAAGAGAAAAACAAGAATGATGCGTCAACATGTTTTGACTGTGTTTTTAGAAATACACATGTACATATAAAGTGACCTAGGGTCAATTTAATAAAACTCTTGCAAGTTTAATTTACAAGTGTAGCTATT
This sequence comes from Porites lobata, assembly GCA_942486035.1. Taxonomy (NCBI): domain Eukaryota; kingdom Metazoa; phylum Cnidaria; class Anthozoa; order Scleractinia; family Poritidae; genus Porites; species Porites lobata. The sequence continues at coordinate 136,177 of CALNXK010000092.1, read as the reverse complement.
GTTTTCAGACTCTTAAACAATGGCTACAGTTGTAAATTACACTTGTAAGAGTTTTGTTAAATTGACTCCTGCATCAATTTGTCAGAAGGGATTAAAACCTCTCTCCACCCTCGGACATTCATTATTAATTGATTGTGAGAAAACAGAATCTTAAAGGAGTTGTGTCATGGCTGTCTAGATTAATTTGTCAATATTGCCAATTACGCGTCGTTTTTTGCTAGGGAACATAAAGTTAGCCCCCCCCCAAAAAAAAAAACTGTACAAGGCAAAAAAAAAAAACACTTAGTTAAACAAATTTGTCTCCTCACCATATGTAACAAACGACAAAAATGAACTTTGAAAAAACGTTAGCCTAACAAGTTACATGTATCAAAACCAAAATTGCAATCCGTTTTAATCCTCTTCGAGTTTGCCCATCCATGCCTTATTTTGTTTTTGCTGTGTTATTTAAATGTCCTTTAATTACTTTGAGCTGTTTTTTTTATGTTGCTCTCTATCTGGTGGCAGTTCTTGCATGTACTATCTGAATTTTGAAAACATTCGTGAAAAAGCCCCTTCAAACAAGGGGTAAAAGGTAAGGCCTGCATTTGAGCCCTTTACCCAGGCCTCCACGTCGGGATTATCCCGATAACTGTAACATGAAAAGAAAAACGTAGGATCTTCCTCCTCAGTTATTTTAAGACCCTGAGTATATTGGTCTGGTCACGGGAATAGAACCCGCGACCTCCCGCTCTGCAGGTCAGCACTCTTCCTACCGAACTAATCCTACCATGGTCAGTCATACCGAAGCAGAACGTAGACGTTTTTTTGAGCATTAGGGAACTCAATTGGTTAGTGCGATTTTCGTATGACCTTGAAAAATGGTTTTGGTAAGTGTTCCTTATTTGTTTTATTAGCCAATGGATGAAAAAAAAAATCAAAACAGGGCCTCTTCGTTTTCCCGCCAAAGAAAACCCTAATATGGAGAAGGCATCGTTCGATTGGCCAATCGTGTTTATGACGTCAAAGTGAAGTATCGGCTGATTTCTAGAAAGTTGTCGGGGAAGGTTTCTCACCCGCGCGTTCGCTTAAACAACCAAAAGCCACACGCGTTTGTATAAATTCTATAAACCAATCAAATCGCTCTATTTCCGTTCCTGTGGTTCCTGTTTTGCTCGCGCGTTTTCATGTCAAGGTCAGACGAAAATCGCCCTATTAAAAAATAGTAAAGTGAACAAGAAATGAGAACGCAGTGCGCAAACATACTTTGTAGTGTCATCTGTAGAAAGTTTCAAGAGATTGAATAGCTTTGTAACAGCAAGTTGTCTAGTTTTCAAAAGCTCATTTCTGAAAAACAAACAAACAAACAAATATCAGTTCACGCACACGCAAAAATAAAACGTCTCAACATACGAGCGGGCACTTTGTTGAAAATGATATTATTAGCGTTAGCTGGGGGACCAAGAGTGGTGCCCTCCACAAGGCCGTAGATGGGTTAAGTTCGTTGCTGGTTTTCTCCCTTGCTCCTAGAAGTTTTCTCCAAGTACGCCGGTTTTCCCCTCTCCTCAAAAACCAACACTTTTCCTACACTAAACGAGTTCTTAAAGGAGCTGTGTCACAGTTTATTTTGTTCATAATGCCAGTTGATACCAGTTATGGGTCCTTATTCGCAACGAAACTTGAAAAAATTACTTGTGAATGACAAAATCACAGCTTTGTGTCAAACAAATGTGTCTCCCAAGCATAATCTCAGTCCTTACAAACAACAAAAAGGAACTTTGAAAAACAGTTAGCCTAACAAGTTTTCAAAAACCACCGAATGCAATCTGTTTCAATCTTGTTCTTCAAGTTTATCCATCCGTGCTTCCTTCTGTATTTGCTGTTATTTATACGTCCTTCTTTTTACGTTTTGAGTGGTTATTTTTATGTTTCAGTCAATTTGGTGGCAGTTCCCTCTGTTTGAATTCGTGACACAGCTCCTTTGAGAGTTCTTAAATGTTTAAGTCCCTGTCCACACCGCACGTATCTGTTTGTGTTTGAAAATGGAGATTTTTTTCCCTCTGGTTTGGCCTATCGTCCACCCGTGTCCGGTGAAAACGGTCAGCGGAAACGCATCTTTTCAAATCACTCTCCAGAGCCAAAATTTTCGAAAACGCCGTTTGCTGGACTCGTGTGGATGCAGGAAAAACGAATACGTTGCGGTGTTGGATCCACGATCCTACCCCGCGCACGAGATGAGACGAAATGCCCATGCTCCAATCAAAGAAGGTACCGCTTTCAGTAACTACTGCATTTTCGCTTGCACGGGAAAAAACGATTCAAAAACGCAACGTGAGGAGAAAAGCGGAGAAAAAAAATCTCCACTTTCAAACAAAAACGGATACGTGTTAACGGGAACTAAGTGGGTAAAGAAATCAAATGTACATACTTTTTGACAACATACACACCTTTCCTCTTCCTCGAGATGAATTAACTTTTTGTCTAAACTTTCAACATTCAACAGATGATCATAACCCTGAAAGCGAGAGTGAAAGGCACAGTTTGAGCGTTCCGAACAATCAGTCAAAAACCATCTAAAGAGTACAACTACAGGCAAGTTTGTGCCCTCCACCACGCAAAACTGTAAAATTTCGCGACTCTGAGGAGCTATAGCTTCGTTAGTTTTCAACAAATCACTTTTAAATTTGGAAATCGCACTAATGTTGAAGGTGCTCTTTCCAGCGGAATCTACGGATTTTTCCTGACTTGTCCATGTCAAAAGTAGAAAAAACTGTGGAAAGGTCAATTTATTGTTCTTTAAAGACAATAACAAATCTTAGAATAAAATCTTAGCCACAATGTCCCTATCACACAGTACCTTTTCTATAGTGAGCAACAGCTGTCCACGTCGTTTTGTTTCCTTCATAGGTGTTGAACTTCCATGTTTCTCCTAGCAGGAGTCAAGTAACCATTCAGATGCAGTGGCGGATCCAGGGGAGGGGCTCGCTCGGGGGGGAGGGGGAGGGCGAGACCCCACCTTATTTTAAGACATTTTTAGACCAAACTGAGGGCCGGAGGGAACGAAAAAAAATTTTTTGAGACCCCCCCCCTCTTCTCCGCCTCTTATGTGAACGCCTGGATCCGCCATGAGATGTTCAGCAAAGTTGTAAGTTAATTCCTTTTAGTTTTCATAATTATTTTAGTTAGCATTCACTATTCAAACATCTGCTATCGTCTGCAGTAGTTTTGCTGACTTTACGGCAATGATCGTTGAGGATACTATCATTTATCAACATACTAACTTGCTCATCATACTAACTTCGGATAGCCGTGAACAAAATTTCTTTTAGCTCACTCGAGAATAAACAGCTAGGCGGCAACGCCTGGAAACGAGGTTGATCAATAGTCTGTTCAGTTGCCCATAGAGCCTTGTTTCTAGGCAAATATACTGTTGATCAACCTCGTTTCCAAGTCAATATACCATCGAACTGATGGTATATTGCTCCCACCTTCCATATTTGGTCAGTCCCAGTTGGTTATGAAGAATAAGCTGGGGGCTTTCAGCCAATTAGAAATGGCGAAACATTTTGAATGAATAATTAAAAGAAATATTTCTTGCTATTAATCATGCCACAAAGGGGAGTAACTGCAGAATACCTCGCCATTTTGAAGCTATATCCCTTTAACAGTCGCTACGTAGCTACATGGCTACGCGGCTACGTGGCTAGTGGCTACGCAGCTTACCCTAACGGTAACTCTAACCCTAAGTGGCTACGTGGCTACGTGGCTACGTGACTACGTAGCTAACCTTAACAGTAACTCTAACACTAAGTGGCTACGCGGCTAGCTTTCTATTACTATTTACAATTAGCGGGAAATGCTGCGGTCGTTTGAAATATTTTAGGCCAATACATATGAAATCCTAATCAGGTTACAGCTAATAACCAGCCCTGTAGCCGCCTAGCCAAGTAGCCACTGTTATTAGGGGTATAGCTTCCAAATGGCCGGGTATTCTGCAGTTAATCCAACAAAGGTAACAGTGAGTCAGCAGCCCAGGCAGTAGTACTGTACCTGTTCAGGTGTTTTAGTGATGTGCATTAAATCCACCATTTGCCTTGGATGTTGTACAGATGATGAAGACACTTTTCCCAGAGTTCCTTGGTAATGCGCTGTAAAAAAGAAAACAATTACATGCACATTGACTTACCGTAACCTTTCGCTTGGTGTAGAACTTCGTAAGGGGTTTTAGGAGTACTTATAAATCGGGGGAGGCTTGTATCTGGGGAGCTTATAACTGGACTAAAAAAAAAGCATTTCAAATCAAGTTACATACACTGTAGCAGTGCTGATCAAAAAATTAAATTTTGAGTAAATTTTTTAATTTTCTCACTCTTCAAGCTACGAAACTTAAACGTCATAAAAAAACGAATTCATTTCAATACAAGGTAGAGGGGGTCTTATATCCGGGGGGGGGGGGGGGGCTTATAACCGGGTGTATTATTTTGTTTACAGGTAGATGGGTCCATTACTGTGAGAGATTATAAGTGGGGAGGGGTGGGAGGGGGGAGCTTATAGGCAGAAGCTTACGGTATTTCAGTAAAGCTGCAGCTAGTATGCTACAGAATATCACCTGTTACGTCACAAACCTTAAAATAATTGTATTGGTCTTGGCAATTACCATTGTAGGAGATCACAAGACCTCTAAGGTTTCATTAAGAAAAGATAGTTAAGAAATGCGAGCACTTGTACATAATTTGCACTCACTTGGGGTGTAGGTCTTCTTTTCCCTTTCAAACTGTGGTAATGCCATCTTGGTTGTCTCATTACTCTTCCTGTTGTCTTCAATATTGGGCCGCAACTGAACACCCTCGCTCTGCTTCTCACGTTCTTTAGCAGCTTTTCTTCTTGTGTACGTCTGACAAAAGTTGAAAACAATGTAAATACAAATCGGTATTTTAGACACTAAAACGTAAATAAGAAAGGCCTATAACTTATAACAATACTCATTAAAATGCCAAAGCTAAGGTCAACATTAAACAATGCGCTCATTTTATCCCCCCTTCTATCTCCATTAGTGCTCAGTTTTACAGGTATTTAAAGCTACTTAAAGCTATACGGAAAGGAACAAAGTGTAAACAAGGATTTGGGCTCACACCAGGGGACCTCTTGCAGAGAAGGCTGTGCACTATTCGACTAAAAAGATTTTCGCTCTCCAAGCAACTGCCCTCATCTGTGCTCTTAAAGTGGCCCTTTTAAAGAGTGAAAAGAGGACTGTGGAACCCCCCGGCCTACCATACAGCCAACTCATTTACAGCACCACCTTGATTAATTTTGTCCCAGCAAATGGCCCTACCTTTTCTGACAAGACAGCACCAAAACGCAAACTAAAGAATTACCAAAAAAATTATTCTACTGTGTGTTTACTTTCATGGGGTATTACAGCATCTAAACATGATTGTTTATACCAGTTTTTGGTCAAAAAGGTTCTTGGATTTGCAAGAGAGCAAGCCTGAATTTCCAAGGTTTTGCGTGATGTAACATTTAGATGGCGGCTGAGAAAGCTATCATGTAGGTTGAAAAAGTTATCGATCGTTTGAGATTTTGCTATCTGAACATTACTTGTCTCTGGATAAATATCACTTTAATCTTTATGAGTTCCTCAAGCAATGAATTCATGCTTTATGGCAGAAATTATGATTTAATAAAGACAGATGTTTCTGTTGGTATTCGGCTGCCATGGTTGTGCCTCTCAAACAGACACCAACCTGGCGTCTTTATACAAAGCTTTATAAATGTGGGTAAAACAGTTGTTTTCCTGAGTATCTCACATATCAAAAATCAGAGAAATCAAATTCTTGGCAAGACTTTTGGTCCTCCATTTCCCAGAGTTTTTACTTTGATTGAATGGTTTTGATTTTGATTGGTGATGGCATGGCAATGAAAACCACCAATATGTACCTGGAAGTAGTAATCATCAAGCTCAGGTTCATTACTAGTGAGTTGAATTAACTGGATCTTGATCAACCATTCCTTTTCTCTTCTAGTCATGAGCCCAGCATATGGATCATCCTTTCTTGGGGCACTTTCTGCCATTGTTAGGATGTTGTGAATTTTCCTCTCCAAGTCAGTAAACTGGTGTTGATGTTCACCTCTATCCTGCTGTCTGGGTGAGCGATTATCATTAAAGAAACGGTTATCATACTGCTGTCTAGGAAAATTCTGCCGTGGGTCTGGAAATCTTCTGTTATGAAACTGAGGACTGGCAAATCTTGGGTGCTGGGGACTCACTGGAAAGTTCAGCATGCCTCTTTGTAACATTAGGTGACCTTGTTACAGAATAAAATTTTGAATGTATAATGTTACAGGTCAAAATTATATTCAGGTTAAAATTTATTAAAAACTAGGTTGATTCTTAATTTCTTTTGTCTCCTAGCCCTAATTCATGAATAATTAGGGCTAGGAGACAAAGGAAACCGAGAATCAACCTTAATAGGTTAAAAAACTTTAACCTAAATTTAATTTTGACAGGTATCATATACACTTACATTCTACTTTTTAAATAAATAAATAATACAAATTAATGATTTAGAGGTAGCACTTCCACTTGGTGGCTTATTGTCTAACTTATTCCTGGTCTAACTGGAATTTGGAAGTGTGGTTTTTGAGGAAAGGGGCAAATCAGAGCACCTCCACCTACATACATGTATAGTGTTCACATCAGGATTTGAATCCAGGCCACATTGGTGGGAGGTTGAGTGCTCTCACCACTACACCACCCTGGCTCTGTTATCACAACTGACAGCATTGCAATCCTAGGTAACATATTTTGTTTTTTGGCTGACCTCACAGAACTAATTTTAACAATTTTACATCTGAATCTTGCAAAAAAAGAGGTTTAAGAGTTTATATTGTTGGATTGTCCAATCTATATGTGAAGCACACAAACAATGTACCAACTGGACATGTTAAAACTGGATAATAATTTGTTTTATTATTCTTAAGTTAAGCCTAACAAGGTGAGAGAAAACCTTGTAATTAGAACTGAAATCGACTGGGAATTACTTCACAAAATCATGCATCACATCATGTACTATAAATTGTACCCACCAGGGTCTGAGTGAATCATGGGAAATGGAGACCTTGGAAAAGGTGTCCTTGGAGTTCTCATCATATGAGGGCCTGGGCCTGGACCAGGACCAAGAATTCCAGGCATGTTAGACATTCCAGGCATAACAGGCATTCCAGGAATACTGTGGTTGGAAGGACTCGGTCTCTGCTGAAACATCTGAGGGGGCCTTGCTGGAGTATGCTGTGAACAATAACACACATTTCTATTTACTATTTCGGTGACTTGCTCAGTGCTGAGTATTTTAGATCAATGTAATACTGTCACTTTTCATAGACCTTTTTTTAACAGAACCACCAGAATCTGGAACACGTTAGTAAATGATGTTCAACTTTAATGTAACCTTCATATCAGTCAATTCAAATCCATCATGTATTAGTACTATGTAGATGGTTCAGAACATAACTACCACCCACGATCCTGGAAAACCATCTGTCCGTCATATAACGTTCACATGTAATGCGTCTCTCCATCTTCATTGTTGCTTTTAATTGTCATATGTAGCTTTACTTTTTTTTCACATATTTTTTAAACTCTGGGACTACTGTAATATTGGCTTACCCCTGTTGTGGTATCCCTGCCTAATTGAGCATTTTATATTATCCTTTGTTTCAGTATATACTTATTATTCTTTGCTATTCAGTGAATAGCATTAACCACTGTTTGAACAACTGGGGCCAGGGGCCCGTTTCTCGAAATTTCCGATAATTAACGGGCCCGGTAAGCTGTCTCCTTTTACATTAAAGATCGGGGTTTCAATAGTTTTGCATCTAACACAATAAAACTGTCAGTTAATGAAACAAAATGGAGTAGTTTGCTAGCCAGGACCCGCGCTCTTATTCTTTATATTTCGATTTGAATATTTGATTTCGGGCCCGTAAAGTTACTGGGACTTTCGAGAAACAGGCCCCAGGAACGTTACATAATTATGTATTTTGCAGTATTCAAGTTCATACATATATAAACACTGTCTATTGTTCTTGTCTTTGAGATCTATTTACTAATAATTACTGAAAACCTTTCAACTGCATGGTTTCTTTGTAACAACTGGTCTTCACACTCTTGCACCCTTTACTTAGGCAGACAGAAAGTGAAAACAAAAGCCTAAAATAATATAGTTCTATTTATTGTGTAAGGCATAAAAAAAGGGCTGTCTGATAGCCTAGGGCTAGTAGAGGGACCCAGCTGGTAAGCATGCTTTAATTACAAGTTGTCTAAAGGGCATGCAATATTTTCCAAGGTGAAGACAAAGTAAATAGAGAGATTAAGATTCACGTTCACTGCAAACGGCAAACGCCAGTCTCAAGTTGAGAATTTCTCAGAATAGAAAATAATGAGATAAAAACAGTCCCGAATGATTCCTATCGTTAAAACTGACATAAAACTACTCTTTTTTGTGTAGAAGCAATAAAGAGCAAACGAAAATCAGGGGAAAACTTGGTTATGTGATACAAATCCACGTCTGCCATTTGGCGTAAACATGAATATTAATCTCTTTAATGTCAGGGTTAGTGGGCCTGCATGGCTACACTGGGCTAAGCACGCTTCAGGAACAGTACTGTTTGCTCGAAAAGGCACATCTTTTTTTAATTTTCACCTCGCCTTGTTCAGCCTTAAGGGATACATGTAAATGGAATCAATGCATTACTCATTGTGATTGGTTTGTGTGGATTGCAATGATTTTACATTACAATACTGTGTTATGATTCTGTGATACCGTAAGATCTTTATAATGCAGACACTAACCATCCTCGCAGATGCAGGAGATGGTAATCCAGGAGGTGTCATCATTGGTCTGGGGATACCAGGCGGTGGCTGGCCAATCATTGTCTTGCGAGGGGTTTGTTTTGGACCTTCTGGCACTTGCTGGGGAGGGGTACTGCTATCACCAGTGAGTTCCTTTTCAAGGTCCTCCAGCTTAATAGCATTTACTGGGGGTGGTTTTTTCATGAAACGGCTTGGTGGTATCAGCCCTGGGGGTGGTATGGCTGTCACTATGGCATCATCCTGCAAAGAAAGCAACGTTAACCCATTCACACCTGAACTACCTAAAACCACCCTAGGCTTGCAGATCCTCATCCTTTGTACTCACTTCAGGGTGCAAAGAAAGTTGGCAGCTACCATACTGTAAACTTCTGCTTATAAGGTACGGGCTTACATGTATATGTCTTTGTAAGGGGCTTTAGGAGGGCTTATTAATGGGGGGTGGGGCTTATAATTTACACCTATTAGGGGAGCTTATAACTGGACTAGAAAACATTTCAAAACAAACTTCATAGCAGAGCTGATCAAAATACGTTTTCTAATTTACTCACTTCAGAATGTTGTAAAAAATTGAGGGGGTATTAGCAGAAGTTTACGGTATACATTGTACTATCTCAAAAGTCATTTGACTAACCCCCAAATTTTATTTTCGACCACGATTAATAATTTCTTATTAATTATTAATTAACTACATAAGCACCCACCACCATTAATTAACTACCTGCTTTCTTTATTCGCTAATAATCATATATTTCTTAATGCAAGAGATAATTTAATGAAAGCTTTAGGAGCCTTACTTCTAAGGTATTTTGAGTAAAGACTTTGCCGATCACACAATGTCTAATCTGACATGAAACGTCATGTGATACTTGTTTTTCGAGATTTTCCTTTGTCACATCAGTTAAGAAATATGGCTTTTGGTCAACATGAATTTACTACAAAGCTTCAGTGTCTTACAGCACTAAAAACACTTTGAAACAGAACTTTGCATTCCCATTGGGCAAGTTAAGAAAGAACTCACTAGCCTGATCATAAGCTCTAACTTGCCCACTCTACAGGACATAACTTTCTTTGTAAACTGTTGTGGTGTTATTAGTTTAATGGTCGTAGACAACTTTGCCACCTAATTTGTGAATGAGTCATCTTTCCATCGACATGTATACACAAATGAGCACAATTCAGTTAAACAGGTGCGACAAAATGCCAAAAAAAAAACATGCAAGGTTGAACAGAAAATTCCAATAAGAGTCTTGCTCCACTCCACCCCATCTCTTCCCCCTTTCAAATAATAAATTGTGAATTGTGAAATTATTTCACAATTCTCCTGGTTTTCATGAAAACTTTTCCTTCCAAAGTGAAGCATAGTAAATGCCCAGGAAAAGAAAAAAGGGGGGGGGGGGAAACAAAAATAAGATATAACAGGAAACAGGAAAGTAGAAGGTAAAAATTGAGAGCTCAGTAACATGAAATTTTGCCTTCTGTGCATGCCTGAAATTCGGAAGCATCAGGAACAGAAGGCAGAAAGCAACATTGAGGTTCTTTGTGGCCAGATAGTGACCAAAACACACATCTCATAAGCCACTGAAAATTTTGCTGAAAACACTGTTTAAAAGTAGTCAAGACATTTTGTCATTTCATGTTTGAATCCTGCTTTAATAAAACAATGCAGTCTGCAAAGACAAAAAGGATCAACTGTACAATTATCAGTGTAGTGCATGAATGACATCAGCGTGACTCATTTGCAGTTTTTGTCTGAGTTTCGTCATTTTTCTCATTTTAATGACAAAAGACAGACAAACATGACATTTTAATGACAAAAGTCAAACAAAAGTGAGGAATTTGCTAATTAATGTTAATAATGTTAATTTAAGTTTGTTTGTCTGAGTTTTGGGTCTATAAATGGTAACTGCGCACGGCACTATTTGAAGTTACCTCAAATGCTGGTGAGAAAGGTCTCCTCAGTCTACGTTTCCTCTCAGTTTCTGCCTTCAGTAATTCAGCCAGTGGAGATTGTCGAGTATTGACTGGTCCTTTATTTGCATTTTCTTTATCCAGTTTAGAGGGTGATCCCCAGATGTTAGAAGATGGTGAGATCTAGAAAAACCAACAGTACATGTTACTGAGTGGCACTGAAGAACCACGACAGGATTAGCTCAGTCGGTAAGACGCTTGATTGCAAAGAAGGAGGTCGTGGGATTGCTTCCCGGAGCCAGACCAATACTCAGCCCTGGTATTAAAATAACTGAAAAATGAAGGTATTGCCTTTGCCCTGCAAACTGGTAGACCTTCACGTGGCTTGAATGGCCATGTAAAAGGGCAGTCCCATCTCCAGTAACAGATGTAAAAAATAGTGTCCTCAATTCATACTTTCATGCTAAATACATTGACACTCAAATAAAGTTTACTTTTTAAAAGACATGAAGGCTTCATGAAAGGTCACCCTTATTAACAGTTCTGTAACTGATACATTTGTGCCCCCATAAATGGATACCATTATAGAGGGGGGATAAGCATTTAGAAAAAAAGACAAAGTACATGTACCAATAACAACAATGAAAACAACAACAAAACTATTACTTCAATATTATTATGGCATGTACACGCACGGGTGTATAATGCAAATAGCTGACTCATGATTGTTATGTCCCCCACACTATAAGTTTTTGGTTTATAAAGTATCCATTGTCACTCTAATAAGAATAATATTATTAAAAACCAATGTATTGTAAAGTCCCACTTCTGGGAATTAAATATAGTCAAACCCCATTAATAAGGACACTGAAATGGCCATAGAAACCATCCATACTAATGAGGTGTCAGTAAACCAGGGTTTGATTGTATCCTGTTTGACCTACTAAAAGTCCCTACCCTACTGACCCCCCCCCCCCCCCACCACCAAAAAGGCCTCTGAAAAGTTCTCTTGGGGTAAGACAACCAAGTGAACTTGGATACATTTTGCTTCCTCTTAAATACATGGTGTACACCTAAACAATAAGATAAGGGATGTAATTTGTTGTGTACATGAAGGACATAAATAAACTGAAAATTGTTTTAGAGTGCCCTTACCAGATCATGTATTGAAGTTGTTGATGAAGGACTTGACAGTGGTGAAGTACCATCCCAAACTGGATTAACACCTGATGGGTGCTTGATATCCTGAGGTACATGTGGAAAGATCATTATTATTAATAATATTACTATTCATTCAAAATATTTTGCCATTTCTGATTGGCTAACTCTTCAGAACCAGCAGAAAAATGTGAGCAATATGCCATTGATTTAGTGGTATATTGCTTCAAAACCATTGATCAACCTTGTTTCCAGATACAGCAACCTAGCTGTTAATGCATTAATTCCTATGTAAACTAAAAATGGTGTTCATGGCTGAATTTCTGACTAAAACTGAATGGAAGAAACCCAAGAATACACAAAACATATTCCTTGATGGATGTTACAGAGTATCTACATTTTGCGCAGCATTTGCAAGGAAACCACCTGTTTATATCCTGAAACTGCGCCGAGAAACAGGCTAATGTTTTGAAGAAAGTCCATGAGGTCCAAGTAAAAAATAATTAAACAATTAATATATTATTGCAATCAGCTTTCATATGACGTGAAGAATTATGCAGATCTTGGAGGCTGTTAATAATCCAGCTTGGATGATAACATTCTCCTTGATCTGCATAATTCTTCACATTATATGGATTATTCCAGAATACTGTAGTGTTGGTCCATAAAACAATTTTTTGACCCACTTACTGATATTTGTTTAATTTAGTGTATGCACATGTAGCACGTGGCATGTAGAAGTCACATGATTTATGCAAGAAAATAATAAGGCATTTACAACAAAATGGGTCCTTGTACAGAACTATGTGATTAGTATTGTTAAAACACGTTATGAGAAGGCAACATGCTTTTAATTACCAATACATTCTAGGTTAGTTTCTTTCTTACTCAATACATTCAAGAATAACAAACCATTAGCATCATTTTATGTTATGTGTTGGCCTAAATTTGATGAAGATGTAAATGCTCTTATTCAAGTGTTGACTGAGCGGTTGCTTACAAAAACCCAAAAAACAAAGAAAAATACAGCCACAGTTCAAATGGAGTTCCACATTTGAATACTGGTGGTAACAAGAGCTGAGTAAAGCTGGTTGCTTTTCAGAGTGGTCAAAAGGAGAGCTTTGTTCCACTCATTGGAAATACATGTAATTTATACAGAAAGAAAGAATGCCAAATGTATATACAGGGCTCAAAATAACGGCCGGTCAACGGACAATGTCCGGCCTGATCGTGGGCTTGACCGGTCAAACTCTCGTCTGGCCGGTCATTTTGACCGGTCATTTTTGGATGCTTGTCGCTTAATGCGTTTTGCTCTATAACGCTGTAATTCGCTGCTTTGCACTAAACCCTTTAAAGAAAAACGTTCTGCTTTGCTGTGATCAGTAATGCGACCTTCTTTGGGAAAACATTCGCTAACAATAATCTGTTATTTTTTAGAAAACTAAAGGATGAGTGACAGTTTTTGTCCATCAAACGTTTCACATCTACTTGTAACAGGACTGTGAAAATCACCTTCGACGGGATTTGGGCTAATCGATCCCTCGTCCTGTACTGTTTCTCTGGGAATAAATTTCAGCGCATCGATTAATTTTAAAATTTCTTTACGTCGAACATAATCTCATTTGCAGACACGATTCCAGAATTGTCTGATAAAAACTAAGCTAATCGAGAACGAACGTCGCCTATCTCTGCTATATCGGCGTTTAAAATCCTCCTTCTTGATAAGCTGTTCGCGATAAAGTGTTGCGTGACGACCCAAACGAAAGCTCTCCTGTATATTTATTGACTTCTGATGACGAATACCCTGTTTGCGGAACAAATTTCTTGCCAAATCAACTTCTTTACCGCAAATATTTAGCGACGAAATTCTTCTTTGTGGAGGGGACTTTCGATCATGTGCCGGGCAACGAAAAGGATCAAGTTTCACCGATATACAGATATAGGACGAACCTTGGAGACTTCCGACACCGCCGTACGATGATGCTGAAGGTATATATAAACGGACATAAAACAGGCGAAAATCGCGGAAAGGAACTCAACAACGTGTGAATGAATTTTTCACCAACTTGGCGGCAAAAACTCGAACGACAATGCCGTACTGCCAGGGTAATTCGATATTCCATGGGCAACAAAGTAATTATAATTAATTTGACCGGCCAAAATCGGGGTTTGTCCGGGCTAAAAAATAATTGGCCGGTCATCATGACCGGCGACCTGCTGTCCGTTATTTTGAGCCTTGATATACAGCTGTAGCTGTTGGTATGTGACTTTCGTGCTGCTGCTTAACCAGCTTATTGAAACTTCAGTTATTCTATTTAAATAGATATGACTAAATAGAATACCTTGTGCTTGGACCTTCTGGGGATGGGTATGGAGTCAGCATCATCATCATCAACCAGTTTGGTCAAGTTTTGTTCAAGAATCTCCTATTTAGAAGGAGTTGATTCTATAAGTAAATGTTTTCACAACAGCTAAAATGAACTGCTGTACAATAACCTTAATACAGGTACCTTTCTTAAGCCATTTATAATCCTTCGCCATTCTTTCCTACTTACTTGAGGTAGATGTCAAGGCAACCTTAAGTATTGTGAGCTGTAAAGATTATTCTAGTTAACTTTCAAATGAAAAGGTCCATTGAGTAATGTCCTTACTGAGTCCTGGTCTATTTCAAATTCTCCCTTTACAAGGCAAATACGTTTTAGAGATTTTCCCTGTAAATACATGTACAGGAAGTCTTCTTCATGCAGTCAGGCACCATTGTGATATAAATGAATCTTAAACAGTAGCTGGTAGAGTACTGCAGGTTTTAATCTGATGATGTATTGACTACTCTACTTTACCTCTTCTCGGTCCAATTCATCTTCAGGATCTTCCTTTCCCGTTATTTTCAACTCTTTTGTTGTTGTTAATCTAAGATCACTTGACTGGAGTTCAAACCCTTTCTTCTTAAGCCACTCATCATATTTAGTTTCATGTGTCCCTTCCGAATGCAAACCTGACAACTTCCTGTGGGAAAGTTCCCAGTCATCCTCTACAAAAAAATAGATGGGAAGAAGCCATAAAGTCTGGGTTTTTTGTGTTTCAGCAGGCGGGGAGATTCCAAACATACATGTTTTTCATTTCAAAAAAGAAGAACTGTAGAATGTTTAGTCCTAACTTGGTTAAAAATTAAGGGTTTGCTATGTGACACTTCTCTGATAAAACAGACATCCAACATGCTTCATAAAATATGACCAAATTTTCATGATACAGCAGAGGTCCAACTTCCTGCTTTACTGCAATGCTACAGTGCAAAGCCAGGTCCTGTTGACTTAATAGAACATTTTACTCCAAAAAGATCTTATACAACGTAAGTGGTTCCTAAATTTTCAATATCCAAACCTTCTGATAATTAACAGAAGTAAATTAGGTTATCGAGCTTCTTTGCGCAGTTTACCCTTCGCGCTTGTACCATGTCACTTATTTCAGCGAGCGAATTTACCCAATTTTTACCACGTGGTTTTGCTCACTGTGTATAAGCAAGAATGTCTTTGGAAAAATACACTTTAACCTGTATAAAGTATTTTCTTACCTAAAGCACCGGAGCCAAATGTGTCGTCATTTAACTGGTCGTAAGTTTCTCCTTCTTTGAGATTTGTCAACGTTGGATCCAATTCATGAAGTTCTTCGTCCTCAAAGACCTGAAAAACAACATTGAAACAGCACTTCTTAAGTGAAATAATATTGCAAAATTACTTAAGATTGTAAATTACAACTTATTTTGCTCCACGAGTGCAATTAAAATAACGGGGACGTACTGGAATCCCTTCACCGAAACCGATGAACGGGTCCGCCATGTTGACATGATGAAGATGTAGTTAGTGCGCATGTCTCATCTGATTTCATACCCAGACCTCCGGAGGAGAATGTCGCGGAAAAATCGAAAGGATGTAGTCTCGTCTTAATATCCACAGCCAAAGGAGGGCACGGGAACACAGGAACTAAGATGCATAACTTCTCTCTCACAGTCTGACGCACTAAAACTAACAAGATCCATCAAGAGAGTATATTGTCAACTAAGTTGATGGAGCCAAATTTTTGTGTTCAATTTCCCGAACAAGACAGTAAACTGCACGGACTCACAATGTGGTTTTTGTGGTTGCGTCGCATTATCAAACTCCAACTGCACGCTCTTCTGGTTGTACACGTTCCTGCTGAGTCTTTTCATGGGGAGTTATACTGTTTTAAAGTGTCAAAATGAACAATCACGCATGCACAGGATGCATATTGCGCGTAAAATCAAATCTTAACTTATAGGTGAAAGTCGCAATAAATATTTGCTCAATGTTGTGAAAATATCTCATATTTCCCGGAAATTTCCCAGATTTCCCGGTTCCCGGTAAAATCCTCAGATCATTCCCAAATACTTGAGGCCACTTGCAGCCGTCCTTGTTTTTCTTCAATCTTATCAGCCGCGCGAGCTCGAACTCGCGTCCTTTTGTCTGCTAATATACTCTCGAGGGACTTGTAGAGACTGCTCCAAAGAGAAAGCTTGCTCGCCGGCTACTTCAATCTCGAAAAAAATCGCTTTTCCAAAACCAAGCCATTTCAACTCATTTTACTGGCAAACATAAATTTAAAAAAGCCGTTTGCCAACGTGCAGCTTTGGCTGTGCGCAGAGACGAGATCCTGGGAACGAGGACACATACAGATACATGTAAGATGCGTTGTTAATTTGCTGATGACTACAGAGGAATTTAGTGAATTTAGACAAGTTGACAGCCCGGACAGCTACGTAAGCTTGCACCCTTAGAAAATCTACTTATGTTTGTGGTTTCCCTATTGATCCGAGGATTATGATTTATGAGTTCAAATGAAATAATGCTGTAATTAGCGGACTCGAGCTGTTCTTCAGAGCGGGTGACTTATCCCAGTAAACATTAACACCTATAAGGGAAATAAATATTTTTGTCTATCAGACAAAGATCTGTATCCATAGGATGATTTATGATAATCCACTCTCTGAAACCAAGTCCTAAAACGTAAGGAACAAAAAATAATTTCCTGGTCTTTCGGCGAGCGTTTATGAAGGAACCACTTTACCAACGAAATCATGCAAAGGAATGCTATAATTACGTTCCACGGTACGGACTATTCTAAATCTTATCAGTTTTTTTAGCAAGTGATAAAATTGACGACTGTTGTTTAATTTAAACTTAATTGCTACTTGACTATGCAAAGTCAACTACAGATTGTATGTACTTTCTAACCTTCAAATTTTGTTTCAATCCTCACTGTTGACAACTTCTGCTGTCACATTCTACTTGGATATTCCTTGCTTATATAAAGCAAGAGTCGCAATCTTTTTAGGGTATGATCAAAGATCTTCAAAGATCTCTGACGTCTGTTTTCAGCTTCTTCAAAGAAGAGGACTCAATATAACTGAAGTAGGAGAAATTAACTACACCGCATTGTCGACTTCATTACCGTGAAGATTGAATTTGCGCCCCATTTAATTGGTTGGCAACAAGCGATGACGCACAAATCTGTGTGCAAAAATACACGGCCTGTCATCCGTTGCTTAAACGCTCTAAAACACTTCTCACGGCTGTGAACGGCATGCAAAATAAGGAGAGGGGAGCAATTCATAAAACAAGATTACAACAAGTGTGAGCTCTTGAAAATGTCATCCGCATGGCACCCACCGAAGGAAGACTACCCCTCGGTGCTTTCAGATCGAGTTTACTCAATTCGCCGTCTCAACAAGATGGAATCCCAGAGGTTGCACTCACAGTTAAATTACTTGAATGCTGAAATTGCTCAGTCAAAGTCACTGATATCCCAGGAGCAAACTGCATTAAGAAAAGAGTTAGAACAGATCAGAAAAGTCAAGGACAATCCATCTATTGGTCTTGAAAAAAGAAAGCTTCTCCGAAAAAATTTTTCCAGCAGAAGTCAAACTTTTAGACATGGCTTATCCTTGGAAACGCAAGCTATGCAGTCAAGGTTCCGCTCATTATCAACCGGCCAAGCCCCCAACCGGAACTCTCAGCTTACCCCACTTAGTATACGACGCAGGAGTAAGAGCACTACTTGTCCACCACTTCGTGTAGGAGTGGATGAGTTATCAGGGGCGTTTTACGCCATGAACAGTGTTGAAAGGAATTGCCAAGGTGATGCTAGATGTCAAAAAAAGCGAAGTTTCAGCACGAGTATCCAACTTCAAATTTCGGAATTAGAAACAGGTGCCAACGCAAAAACTAACGGAATTACTGACACCGAAGGAGCTGATTCTGAGGTGTTAACCGATACTAAGACTCTGAAGTGGGAGAGAGCCAATAGGTTAGAAAACACCAAAAAATGTGATCTCGAACGTGGCGGCCCTCGGCTAATTCCCATAGATTTCAGGCATGAAAGGGGCAGCAATGTTTCGGGAAAGCTCCTCCCAACTCGAAGAGTACGAAGCTACAGCACAAATAGCACACCCATCATTTCAAAAGGAAAAGTGGTTGGCCTAAGCGGCCAAACAACCACAGTTCCTCTGCAGTCTGTTGATGCAGCAAGACAGAGACCAAGATGCTGGAACACATCTTGTACCTCCAAGACGATCGAAGAGAGAAGGTTGGGTGTGCTTCTTGACAGCCCTGTAATGAAAACAGAACTTCGACAGAGTACTCCCATTCCGGTGAACAGAAGGCGAAGAAGTCTTAGCACCAATTGCCCTCCTGTGATTTTAGAGCGGAGGGGAACTACGCAAACTGACAACAATTGTTTGAAGCCAAATTTGAAGAAAGAGCCATTCAAAGGTAATGAAGGAAACTTGCCAAACTTTGAGAATAAGGAGAAAACCATTTCCAAAGAGCAAGTCCAAAACGGAGCAGCGCTTCCGGAAACAACAAATGGCCACAATAACACTCTGAGCAGCTTACATCCTCTATAGAGATACCGGAAGGGGAAAGAACGGGAAACAGGGATGGAATTTCCCTGCTGCTGTTGTAGACACGGGTGCATATACTTCTGCTAGTATCAACAAGGTTGAATAGGACATCGTTTCACCTAAATACCGTCAGTAATAGTTGTGTATAAATAACACTTCTAATAGAATTCGCATTTTTTTTATATTGGGCTTAATGACAGCCCACCTTAGCAAGAGATCGGAGCGTTTCAACAGTGTGTATAAAGAGTAACTACTGTAAAAAACCAGAAGGCTTGTCTTTGCAAGATTATTTTTCGAAGATCTACTATACGATGAGCTGTACCCATTTGCACTACCTGGTTAGTTTGGTGTTCATATCACAGACGTCCACGTCAGTTCGCATCACATATACTTTATGCATTTTTATCTGTTTTCAGACTGCCGATTTGAATGCCTAGTCTCTAAATGCCATGTTAACTAGACTGTAACTAGGACAAAACCGAAAACATGAAAGTTTTAAAGGAGAAAATCTTGATTTATAAGCCAGCACTAGCATGACCAGACGACACATGTGCATTGAATCTGATATGGTCCCTCGTATGAACAAGCCTATTGCTGTACCTAATTTTCAGATCGACCGGTTGTAGCATTAATTAAAAATGTTCGTTTTCGTGGACGACATCACGATCAGTTACTAGGAGGAAATGAGCTATAACCACTAACAAGATTTACGAACCTTGGATGACTGACAAGGGACGCCGACTTTAATCCCCTTCTTATATCAAATTTGTTGATTTTAACAGACTATATTACTTTCTTGGACACTTCTGTTAAATTAATTCTCGTGTAGAATCGCACGCAATTCTTAAAATAGAAAAATAGCCCCAGAGCCCTGTAGACGAGTCTTGCGTTTTTTTTTTTGCGACGAACTCGTCCCCAGGGCTTTTCCTCTTGAAAATAGGAGGAAAAACTGGGGAGAAGCCCTCGGAATGAGATTGGTGAAGCCGGTTGCCCGGCATGTGCAATCGATAAAACCGATAATCGATAACATTCGATAACAATCGATAAAAATTAGTAAATTGTATCGGAAATCGATTAAAATCGATAAAAGGACACGTTGTGAGTAATCGATAATTATCGATTTTTAAATTAATGTTATCGATTTTATCGAATTTCTAAAATGTATCAAATCTTCCATAAAAACACTCTTACGATTCAATGAATCAAGTAGGACGAATTTAAAGATTTATTTAACAAATCGATAATTGAATGAATACTGATAATCAAATAATATTAACACGATTCCCTGGCATGATTCAACGGTGAAACGCAACATAACATAACCGCTTTTTGTATTTACTCAGAAACTGTTCAAGCTAAATGTCGTAATGACATCCTACAAATACATGTACTACGAAGTACGAAGCTGCGTAGTTGTAATGCTAGACATTGTCTCCAGTAAATGTTTTGTCAGCAAAACCCTCGCCGCCGCAAAAATCATACTACAAATCAGAGCTAAAATCATTCTATAAATAAGTAAAACGGAGTAAATGATGAACTCCGCAACTAAAGCAGAAGAGAGGTAATGAAACAAAAATAACTGATATAAATTTGAAAGGAACTCAACATTAAGAAGCTCAGAAAACATGTTTGTAAATGCCGTCCGACGGCACAGCTAATGGAAAAGTTGGCCGAGAACTTTGACTTAGAGCAACACCAAGTAAGCTTTTTCCTGGAGATATAAAGTAAAATCATCGAGAGACCTTGCGAGAATATACCGGGAATATAAGAGTCAAAATGATTAACCGGGATACGGTTGCATGCAATAAACATATAAACATATAAATTTGGTTTCTTTTTTTTTTCCTTTTAGGTTAAAACATGGTTCCAGAACCAAAGAAACAAAAGAAAAAACAAAGAATGAAGTTAATGTGTTGACTGAATGAAATAAATCCTTGGTTGCTTAATGTTTCTGTTCATTGTTTTATATTAAATTAAAACGCTGTCCACATAGAAGCAGTTTTATATTTTATTTTGTATGGTTTTTGATACTCCGTTAATATCGATTACTCGATAAAATCGATATCGTTAAATACGCGGAAGACTGTGAGTATCGATTTCTATCGATTGATCGATAAAATCGATATCGATTAATTAAAAATTATCGATTGATATCGATTTATCGAACGGTTTTCCGATATCGGTTTTTATCGATTGGTCATACCGGGCGGTTGTTAACTCCTAGACAGCGAAATGATTAATTGATGACCGGATGACTCGATTTGGAAGTGCCAAATTACATTCCCATATTTCCAGAAGCAGGGTACACCCCTCTGCTCCAGCCAGAGGAGGATCAGTACAACTGTTAACTTTTTCACTGAGTCGCACTGCATTGCTGAGTCAGATCGTCACATACTGTAACTTTTCACCACCACCGTTACCCCCTCCCCACATCGTGCAAACCGCGAGAGCAACGACTCGGACGAGTCCCCCTAAGAAGCGATTCGACCAAAAGCATTTTAAAACGGTAAGTCTGAAAAGGGCTGCTAATGTTGCCGAAAAGTATAAAATCACGGGTCCTTCCTCGGGAAAGTTTTTATGGTATTTTTATGTCAAAATCGAAAAATTAAGGTTATAGATCTGTTTTAAAGATCCGATATGCTTCACATTTTTGAAAAGGTTCTGTCCGTTTATTCAATTTCCATCACTTGTTTCCACAAAGTTGTCTTTAGCCAGCCTATATTTTCTGCAAGACTTGGACTCTTGACCAGCGTTATCTGCCCCGCTCTTGACCGTCCCATAAGCGCCCTTAAGCACGTGGTATGGCGTGATTCACCTCGGTGGGTGTGTATCCACTTGATCTGATGGGTAACAAAAATGGCGAAACATCTGCAACGGCTACAACCGTCGCTTATGCCTCGCAAAGTACGATCAACTCCCAGTTGCAAATTATGATCAGTTATATTTTTATTCTTATGTCCACGAGGACAGAGCCCTATCGTAATTCTATATTAGATTTTGGTTTGATTGAGCCCTATCTTGTTAATTCTATCCATTGGTTCAAAAAAAAAAAAGAAGAAGAAGAAACCGAAAAACCATCTAATCGGAGGAGCCCCTGTTCAAAACAAAACATATTTAAAATTAATATTTTTCAAGTTCCAATATTTTACTTTATATCAATTTCAAATTGCGTCGCTATAGTAGTTTTCCTGCCGTTATATTAAACAAATCACTTATTCCATGTGGAGATTCAGTGAGAAAACAAAGAAAAGAATAAACAATACTAATGAATTTTGGGTAGTAAAAACATTTTTTTAGCGGAAATCCACTTTGCAGACAAACAGACTGTAGGATATGTGAAATGTCTCTTAAGCCCCGTCAGCTCAGTACTAAGTAATTTGTCAGAGTTGTGACATGTGTTCCTGACAGAAACGTGGACTTCAACGATAGGGGTAACCAAGTTTATTATTATTATTATTTTGGGGAGGCAAAAACACTGGAAACCGAAGCTCAGGAAAAGTGTACATCATTCAGTCCGCCAAGCTCGATCAATTACAAGAGAATTTTAAAAATTTTAAGCAGGGATTCTCATTAACCTGTGATGATAATCTCTATAGATATTTTATATCGGTGATGACACGTCTAAATTCTTGCACGTTTGCGGTCGTATTAAGTTTCTTGTGATTGCTTTTTGATGCTTCGCGATAAACCATCACAGAAAGCCATTACGGGTTGTTTTTCACCCGTTTAACGGACCGGTTTACTGGAGGGACGATGTTCAAGACAAGGTTCGTCTTGATTTAAGTCCGATTCTTCGTCAGACGTACACTGATCACTTCATATCTTTAATTACTGCGTTATAGATACCGGAAGATTTAGCAGGAGTATGAAATGACAGACTGAAATCGTCGACATCTTTTGGGATTCTCTTTGCAACTGAGGAAATGTTTACTCGGTAGCTGAATCAGCTGCTCTAGTTTGGATACATCATCCAATTGCACTGCATTCGAGAGGACACAGGGGTATATCAACGCGACTTCAAAGCTGGCATAAAACGGAACGCTAAGAGCACGGGACGCTAGGAAACTCCTTGGCTTTAAGTTACACTTTGATACTGGATGTAAATTCATACTCGATATTTCACTGATTTCCTTATCTTTGTCGCGTTCTACAACATTACAGGTAGACCACGGCACCTGTACCATGTTGACTAACATTTAAAACTGTCACTGCTTTTCGCGAAAATAGGATAATTTGCACCGGAAATATTTATAGGAAAAAAGGAAGTACTTCATTTTGCAAAGAATGTCGACTTTGACTTGGGGAATCTCGCGCAAAGGAGAACTGACTCTTTTCAATAGGGATCCTCCATCTTGTTTCTCGAATAGAGTGGCTAGAGTGAGACGCTCAAATACCTTGGAGGACAGGCGACTGCAGGACAAGTTACGCACTATACACCTGGAACACTCAATCAGAAATGGTCAGATCCACAATGAGAAGAAAACATTGGTGAGGCAGTTGAACGGAATTCATTCAGTGAAAGAAACTCCCGAGATAGGAGTAGAAAGACGCAAACTACAGCAAGCAAAAGCTTCAGTTAAGAAGGGCAACGCACTACATGGGATCAATACAACACCTCCATACTCACAAGCTCTTCTTCAGCCTCAGGGTAAGTCATCGTCCAGTGTCACGCACCATGTAACGACAGGTTCTGTCACGCAATACCCAAGTGCTGACTGTCGTAGTAGTTACACGGGTTATAGACTAAGAAAATCACCAACCATATCAAGAAGCGCTGACTGGCTACTACCACGATCGCCAACATATCCCTTATTTACCATGGGCAATGAATGGAGAGAAGCTTTAGGTATTTCGTCGAGTAGTGAAGTATACAACTTGGACACTTCAAGCACCATCAATGCTAATGAGAGACAAAACATGTTTCCACCTATAGACAGCACATACCGTAAATCTTCTTTCTAGTGGTTCAGTTTCTCCTCGATTAAGCACCGTCCCCTAACAAGTCATATCCCATCACTGAGTTAAAGTGCCCCACCTCCCCATTATTCAATAAAATTACCGTATTTCTTTGAATAATAGCTGGGGGCAATTATTCGAGGGAAGACGATTATTTCAAATCCTGCCTACTGGAAGTTGTGCCCTAAATATTTTGTTTTGTTATCCCATTAACTCAAAAAATAAACACTTTAAATATACTGGACATGGGCTTTATAAGTGTTTCAACTTTGGTTCCTTGGTTAATTTTCAACATCAACACAGTATCCTCAACGTCAGAGATTGAATCGTCACCGATCAGTCTTGCTGCATCAGACTCCCTTCAGCTTAGATCCAAGGTGTCAATTTTTAAGAAGAAGAGGAAGAAGCACTTTATTTGAGTGTCAATGTATTTAGCACGAAAGTGCTAATTGGGGACACTATATTTTTACGTCTCCTAATGGAGATGGGACCGCCATTTTATGTGGTCATCCGAGCCACGCGAAGGTCCAGCCGCCTTCAGGGCAAAGGGAGTACCTTCATTTCTCAGTTATTTTAAGACCCTGAGTATTGGTCCGGCCCCGGGAATCGAACCCGCGACCTCCCGCTCTGCAGTCAAGCGCTCTACCGACTGAGCTAATCCTGCCGCGGTGCAACTCGACAGGGAGGGAATAAAAGAAAGAGAAAATGCCGAGAGGGGATGGGGGGTGATTATTCAAAGGAGGTGATTATTTGAAATATTTCTGTTAAAGGGGGGCGACTATTTGACGGAGACGATTAATTGAGGGAAGGCTATTATTCAAGGAAATACGGTATTTCAGTTTGACAACAGAATATATGGCATGAATAATCAGATGAGGTGTGCTGCTTTTACATATAGAACTGTACAAACAGAAACAGGTCATACACAATTATAGGTCATTGTAAATGTTTATACAAATATTATTTTTAAATAATACATAAATAAATGGCCAGTTGGCAACAACTAGTGTCTGTTTGAATAGGTACCTCTCACTTTGAATAAAAAAATTCCCCACATGGGCTGGTGCAAGGAAACACAGTTAACTCAAAATCAGCTGTCCTAGCTCTCATAGCATATTCTTTTTTTAGCAATTCCATTCTTTTGTTTTTTGACAGAGGAACAGAGTTGTTACCCTTTGTACAGAGGTTTCTTTCTGGCATGGCTTTCAGCATTTACGAAGTCGTTCAAATGGCATGTCAGTCGTGCAGTTGGTTTGTTTATGTCTGAGGCATAAACAAGCCAACTACATGACTGGTCAGAAAGAAACCTCTGCTTCCAGGGTACAGAATTGTCAGAGAATCCATCTCCGGAAATACCAACATTGTTTTGAATTACTTTAAGACAGAATCAATCAGGAAATTGAGTAATTTCAATTTTCAGTGGACAAAAACCTTGTACCAGAATAATTTAAACGATATCACATTGTTTTTTACATTTTTTCAAGGGCTATAGAAATAAATAGTTATCTGTAATAACACCAAAGACTATTTCTCACGGGAGCCCGAGAAACTAAATGTCACATTTCACAAGAACTGTGAAAACATAGGTAAAATTCTGAAAATTTCATAGGTAAGATTTTGTGAAATTTGACATTTATTTTCTTGGGCTCTAATAAGAAATTTTCTTTGGTGTTATTACAGAGAACTGATTAGATCTATAACCCTTGAAAAATGTAAAATGCGATATTGTTTAAATTATTCTGGTACAACGTTTTTGTCCACTGAAAATTGAAATTACCCAATTTCCTGATGGATTTTGTCTTAAATATCTAACTTTTCACATGTAGGGGCTACTTTACCATATTGATATAAATAACAGCACAGAAACAAAAATAAATGCAACCTCTACTGTGCTGTTGTTTTGTTTAGGATTCTTTTCATGCACTGTCTCACCTATCTACTGAGCTATATAACAAGCTGGAATATACCAACCTATATTATTACAAGGAAATAAGCTCCCCAGGGCTCAAAGTTTAAATTTGAGATTGGGAGCACTTGTGCTACCAGATGTAAATTTTTAGGCGCACTGCAGAAATTTTAGGCGCACAGCTGAAAATTTTAGGAGCACAGCTTATCATGTTGGAAGCATCTATTTCAAAAGAAAAAGTAAAAAGCTTAACAGTGCCACGTGTATTTGTCATCTTCAGTTTGTTACTTTTACTTCAGTCCGGTGATTGATAAAACACAGCCGATTTGCTACGCAGTAATACCGTTGTGATTTTTAATACTAATTAGTCAGTACAGTGCTGACTAAAGAAAACTTACACTTGAAAAATAATTCAAAACTGACAACAATGAGTGTGTCGAACGAGAATGAAAATTAATCCTATATTAATGAATTTGTTAAATGCGCGATGACTTACACATAACTGGAATACGACTTAAAAAACTTTCTTACCTGGAAAAAAAGGCTCTTAATCCGCACTGTTTTTGTTTTGATTGAAGTTAAGCTTAACGTTAGACATGATCGTTCATTGTGCAAAAAGTACGTGTTTCGTTCGTAGCATATATTTGCACATGTCAGCGGTGTTTATCACAAAAAGAAGAGTCTGGGATGGAGTAAAACATCGAAACGAAAAAGAACATTTGAGTTCGTAGAATCCATTGGGAGAAAAGACCAATTAAACATACGCCGCCATTCTAGTTCGAGTTCGTAAGTATAGTCGCAAGTAAGTCAGTCGCACTGTCCTTTGGGTTTTACGGCGCACAGGTGCGATTACACATGAATTTTTAGGTGCACAACCAAAAATCCAGTCGCATATGCAACCAAATAGTCGCTAACTTTGAACCCTGCTCCCTCAAGCAAAATGTCTAAAAAAACGACATTTTGCACATTACAAAAAACTACACACCAACTACAGAAGTCTCAAACTCTTGTCTTAAACAAAGACATCAAATAGTTTTATTTCTATCACTTTTTAAGAAATTCTCTTTTTTAAAATACAAGTCCACGGAGAAACTTTGTCAATCTGATCAAGACTGCTCTCCTTGAGTTGTTACAATAGGGTAAAAAATTCATCATGGACGGCTTCTGTTAGCAGCAGCAAAGTTTTTACTGTCATACATAAATTCCAACCCAAAGTAACAGGAAAAGCCCTCCAAATCCCATGAAAAGAGAAGCAACTAAAGATACAAGCAGTTCTTTGTAGATGTCTCTGTTGTACTTTGTGGAGGTGACCTCATAGCTTTGGTAAATGTCAAGGAAGTTATTACATCATGCATGCACCATCCCAATTTCAATTTACATTAATTTTCTGGGAAACTGCCCACCAACCCCTCCCCTAAGCTAATATTAACACTTACTTCTTACTTAGGGCAAAATGTTGGTTTAGGGGAGGGGTAGGTGGCAGCAACCTAAATTGATCTGCAAAAACAACAACAACAATAATAATAATAATAATAATAAATTATAGAAAGTAGTTGGCAGAGATTGGCACACATGTTGTTTAGAATTGCGTGGTTCCAGAAAATATCCATAACCCTCCCACGGAAGACTCTTTGATTTGCACCCCCCCCTCCCCCTAGGAATTTCCAGAATTTTTAAAAGGGAACTTGTTTCTGTCAAAGTGGTTTGGGTACTTTAAAAAAACAGAATGTGGATACTAACTCAATTACGAAAATATGGTTGAATTTTATTACAACAATGTAAACTTTTGTGAATGTTATTATTCACCTAAACTTTTAGCTACTTGTACTTCACCATCAAATTTTCAAATTCTGCCTGTCTAGTTTTCATGTAAGCTTATAAGCTTAAACATTTGGGTTGTAAAGTTTAAAACATTGATTGCTCTACGTTTTTGTGCTTACTCCGACGCGAACATTATGAAGAGAACTTTACTTTCACTGCCTAAACAACTTGGAAAATGATAGCAAAAAAACCCCAGAAACTTACAAGGTTCCTTTCTGGCTGTTTATTTGTCTACACATTTAGTCAGTTTCTTCAGGTTGAATCTTATTTAAGGACCAAAACCTTCACTAACACATGCCAACGTGCTAGTTTTCGTGAACATCGTCATGATCAGGCTGCAGAAATTTTACTTGCTAGGTAGCGGGGCCTTCTGAAGATCGAGCAAGAAATGAGAACGAAAGTACTCTTGTCTCATCGCATTTTTTTTATGAGTTACTACCACGAATAACCACCGATAAAAAAAGAAACGTATCAAACATGCGTTTCCTGCATGTGAAGGTAGCGAAAAGTGATGCTCAGTGAACAGAACTGAAAGCACTAAAATGTTGGTCGGATGAAAACGAGACGAAGCTGGAAGTCTGGGGACAAGACTCTGACTCCAGTCATGTCTGCCATTTTAAATTGTTTCGACTTTGTTCCAAAGACACATCGTTCTTCTGGAGATTGTAGCGCTAGCTAACTCAAAGAAAAGCAGAAACATTACCACCGTTTTCCTTGATACGTGACTTTTCAAATCGAAACACCCGCTGAAACGCTTCCAAAATTTCCGTCAATCATACACATCATACAACATATGGAAGTGTTACCGGTATTGTACGTGCTTCATAGTCTGCCGTGCTTCAATGACATGAGAAACTGTTTTTCTTCTTTTTCAAATATGAGACATGCAATATGCACCTTTCTTCGTGTAAAGCCCATTTTCTTCAATAGCTTAGCGATCGTGGACACGGGAATTGTCTTTCCCAGTGCGAACTGTATCCATTCCTGTATTTCATCCTCGTAAATCTCTGGATATTGCTGGATTACCCTTCTTATGAATAACACGTCCTGTGCTAAGTCCAGGTGAGAAAAACAATGGTTATGTATTCGTTTGATACAATTAGGCCCATTTAGAGAAGTGATTACAAAAACCTCAGTTCAAATCGTAAGCTTACTTACCTTCCGACTTTCTCACTCTACCCGGCCGTGATTGATAATGAACTGTTTTTGTGTTCTGGTAAAGATTTCAAATCTTTTTTACAAACGTCTTCCCTACGTGAAGTAGTCTAGCAACACGTTCGACAGTAAATCCCTGAACGAGTAAATACACTACTCGCCAACGCAAATTTAACGAATAACTTGCCACCATGTTTACATGTAACTTCGACCGGCCGCCACATTTTAAATTTTCAGGCCCAGTCCAACACTTCCATATATGGTATGACGAGTATGATTGACGGAAATTTTGGAAACGTTTCAGCGGGTGTTTTGATTTGGAAAGTCGCGTATCAAGGAAAACGGTGGTAAAGCTAATGATGTTAACCTCATCTCAATGGCCAGGAGTAGTGATTTTGGTTTCAAAACAACGTACGTATGTTTTGTGCTTACGATCGATTGTACGTTACTTTCAGTGTTTTGTTCGTGGTTCGTCAACCTCTGGAAAGTTGTTTCCCATGAACCCCCCTACCCCTTGGAAATAGCTGCCTTTGAACCCCCCCTCCCCCTCGGAATTTCCAATGATCTTCCGTGGAGGGAGGGGGGGTATGGATATTTTCTGGAACCACACATTATTACAGAGAGCATGCTTACTGGGAAATGCCACACTCCTTCACAAAGTCTTAACCCCTTAGGTCCCAAGAGTGACCAACATCAATTTTCTCCTGACAACATCAGGCCCTGGTTGTTCAAACGATGGATAACGCTATCCATTGAATAAGTATTAGGGAAACCAATTGTGCTATCCAGTGGATAGTGATTTATCCAGTGGATTGCGCTATCCACCTTTTGGGCAACTGGCGCCTGCAGATCATCAAGAGGAAATGTTATGAGAGTTACTCAGTTGATTACCAAAGGAAGAATGCTTTGATCTTAAACCAAATTCTGTTCTTGAAAGAAATGCATGGAGATAAGACTGAAGAAATTGTATGTGGATCTTAAGGCTTAAAAGGCTAGGACAGCCGAGGTCTCAGGCAGTGACCTGATAAAAAGAAGACGCCAACAAACTGTTGAGAAGCTGTGTTGCATACCTGCCAAGTGTCATGCCTATAGCATGACTGTCACACATGAAGATCGAAAACTTCAATCTCAAGCCTACTCACGACTGTATTCCAATAATTTTCTTGCGCCTGGTAGAAATGTTTGAGTCATTACAGTATTAGCTGACACATTTTGAAAAACATGCTAATTATTTAAAGAAACTGGAACCAGTAAAGAAAAGTCCATGTGAATGATCAACTTTCTCCAGATTCTCTTATTTTAGTAGGGAAAGTCACTGTTTCTTCATGTTCCCATTTTTGTGTTAGGCGGAACTCTTCGGAACGTTTTTCAGACATCTTCAGATATTATCTGACTCCTATAAAAAATCCTGGCACTCCCAGGATAAAAAGATCTAAAAATGTCACCCCTATAAATTTGAAAAAGTTGCCAGGTATAGTATTGAATGAAGATTATTATTATTATCATTATTACTATTATTATTTTTATTATATTATTATCATCATCATTATCATGAAATCACAGATCCTCTAGACAACTAAATTCGCATCAACCCCATTTACCCCATAAACTGAAAATAACTGGAAGTAAAGTGTAATAATTCTTGTTTAAGATTGCGTGACACCATGAACTCTCAACAATCAGAGTTGAACACAAAATATATTCCTTAACGGTAAAAAACTTAAATGCGACTCATTCTGTTAAGAAATTTAGGGCTTGGCTTAAATGCAGAATACCTAGGATTATTTTCTGTCAAAAGAGTTAGAATCTTGAAAATCCACTGGCTAAAAACTGCAAACGGGCAGCAACCACATAAAAACTAAACGGTTCATGCTGATCAAAGCTTTTCTTCGTGACAGGTATAAATCAAAGGATACACAAAGAACCAAGCCATAAAGAATATTCCGATAGAAAGTAACACGATCGTCAGATGAGGAAACACGGCTGGATTGATTGGACTAGCATATCGGTTCATCTGCTCTATCGTTAGTGCCTCCTGAAAAGAGAAAAATACATCTTTTATAACAAGAAATAACCCTAGGAATTAATACAAAGTGTGAATGAACAACTAAGTTATTCTTTTACGCCATTTTCAAAAGAAAAAACCCAAAGATGGCTCAGATATTTTACAGATTCTGCAGATGAAGAACTTACCATCTTGGAACAACACAAAGAGAAGACGTGGAAGAGTAAAACTGGGTAAAACCGCTGCTTTGTTTACAGCGAATCGTTTTTCGGAAATTGTCGGAAAGATTTCCGGAGAATTTTCGGAAATCGTCGTTCGACAAGCTAAGGGAAGTCTGGGAACTAATCACTTTCGAAGGCGCCATGTTTGTTTAGAAGCTAGCCATGAGTTCGAAGAAGAAGAAAAGTGATGGACGATCTGGGGAGTTAGAGAAAGCGGAAGAAGTGTTTCAAGCTGTTATACTTACAGATAGTTTCAACTTCAGATTCTTACCGATAACTCTTGAGACACCAAGGGTAAGTGAACTCCAAATCACATGTTCCTCCCAGCTAATTTTTTTTGTGTGTTTTTTTTTTGTTTCAAAATTAAGTTTTCTTTTCCCGTTGCGGGCCCCTTGTTATGAAGATGTACGATAAAACATTCATTTTTTTCTATTCTGATCTGTGAGCTGCGGAAGATCTAAGCAGGTTCCTATTTTCATTGATCTAAATTGGAAGTAAGCCTGCTTTTGTTTGTGGGAATAGGCCACTTGCACTAAGAGGTCACGTGACCAGTGCTTCGTTTAAACAATGAGTTGGAATCTTGCTGATGCCAAAAATTGACAGAGCACATAAAAGTTATCTTACACCCGAAATTTGAGCGGAAATGCATTTAAGGGAGATATTTTATGGGACAAAGTAGTATGATTTGTATTGGCCGCCGTGTTGGAGGGCATCAGGGTTCGCAAATATGCCAAATTTGGCGTATTTTACA
Organism: Porites lobata; assembly: GCA_942486035.1. NCBI lineage: Eukaryota > Metazoa > Cnidaria > Anthozoa > Scleractinia > Poritidae > Porites > Porites lobata. Next base: position 104,529 of record CALNXK010000092.1, on the reverse strand, counting down.
CCAAAATTGTTCAGATGACTCCATTGAGGTTACGGAGGGAGTCACTTCGACTCCAGAAATTTTTGGTAACAAACACAGTTTTGTCCTTACCTTTTTCGCAACAAATACAATTTACGTTAAGTGTAAACATTGTAAACCTTAATTAACTCATCGAAATTAAAGAGTTATACTGCACGACAAAACAGGAAGAGGGTAAATTACGATCAAAGTTTACTCGATGACCGCCATCATGGATTTGAGCTTTCCACGTCAGCAGACCGCCACAGCTAATTCTTGTATCCCTCACGATAGTGTATATGTTGTGGTTCAATTTTATCCCTGGTTTAAATTTTATTTCCCTTTGTTTGGGGTATGGTAATGTATGATAATGAGTTTAAAACGAAGGGAAATAAAATTTAAACTAAGGATAAAATTGAACCACAACATATACATGCCGGGACCATGTGCTGGAAAGTCTGATACAGTCATGCTTGACTCCAAATATTCCATGACTCCAAAATTTGTGAAGCAGAAGTCACACTGACTCCACTCATCTATAAAATTTGCAAACCCTGGAGGGTATACTTTTGACCTCCAACATGGTGGCCAAAACTACTTTATCCTGATATCTTGTTAAATGTTTGATAGTTACGCTCAGATGTGCTGTAAACGTTACCACATCATATTTTCAACATTTTCCGAAGTTTAAGTGCAAAATTTGTGTTCAGAAAGAGGTAATTTATAATTTTAAAAATCACATTTTGGTCACATGACCTGTTATGAACTTACTCATTTTAAGAAAATGGTGCGGGATTGAAAAACCAAATCACTATTAGTTTGTTTAAGATGTGACCCACTAATCATTTTTCGAAGGCAAAAATCATTTAACTTTCATTTTCATAAAAATGATGTCACATGACCTCTTAATGAAAATGGCCTGTTAGGGTATCGTTTGGGTCTTTGATCTATTGTTTAGTTAGCTAATTGTACAACATGTTGTGTTCTCCTGGGTGGAGTATGGGTAAGTTTTTCAAATTTCAGCTCAAGAACTGTCATGTAAGACTAAGTCTCTTCAATTTTAAATGAAAAAAAAGGAAGTCAAGAAATATGTCAAGTAGGATCAAACCCAGCACTCTGGGTCCACAATCCATCGCCCTATCCACTAGACCACCGAGGAATTGCTGCCCAAAAGAGTTTTAATTTAGATATTCATAGTGACAACCCTAACAATAAATGAAAGCTAACCAAATCCGAGTCAATACTTAACCCTAATCAGTGCTTAGCCCCAATCACTATTTACAGTGCTTAACCCTTATCACTACAGTCATTGCTTAATAGAAGCAATTATTTTGTATAGGTGTCATAAGGTGTCCAACCCCATACTCCGCCAGGGAGTTAATTTTTTCCTTCTGAGAGATTCTGGTGCCCTTATTCGGCCCTAGGAGGAGGGGGCAGGGGGGGGTGGGGAACTTGGCCTATATTTGGATCTGCTGCTGGACAGTGTGTGAGTTTTTCCTAAACAGAGTATAAAATTTCATGCCAGTCTGTCTGTCAAGTCTTATAAACAGGGTATTGCCTGCATGATTGATTTGATTCGCGTGATGAAATTTGTTTGTACTGCAAGTATACAGAAGCAATGACTGTAACATGGATTTGTTCTATTGCAATAATTTCCAGTTAGTGGCTTTAAAAACAGAATGAAAAAACAGGAAAAAATTTATATAAACATTAAATTTATGCAGGCACTCCACTCAAATAATTTAAAACACATTTGTAAAGAATCCAAACAGAACTTAAGAGGGTTAAAAGATGGCAACTGGTTGAAGGCAAGATTGAGAAAAGGCTACTACTCATGGTCAGAGTTGGAAATTGAACCCAAGATTTTTGGATTGCCAGTCCAATGTACTGGTCATTTTTTGGCCTTGTTTTTTCTGAAGTAATGTTATTCTATTTGTTGTCAAGTGTGGCTGTGGATTGCAATTCTGATCATGATTATAAGGATAGCTCTTGAACTATTTGTCTATTATGCTTATAGGCTTTGCTACCATTGGTAAATGTTCCTCTCCTGGATTACACTATTGAATTTCTTGTTGAAGCTGGAGTCCAGGAAATTTTTGTCTTCTGCTGTAGACATGTTGATCAAATCAAGAAACATTTAAGGTGCGTGACAATTGAGTGGTGATGGTGATGGCTCGAAGATATTAAAATATAGTTTATTGATTGATTGATTGATTGAACAATAGAAAGAGTCTGAGGAAAATGGCTTTAAAACCTTTTAAAAGTGACTCTTCATTTAAAGTGTTCTCCTTATCAGGCAGTAACTGGTAAAATTTACGGCTTGAAGCAACACTTCTTGCCTCCTGTAACCACTTGAAGTGTTGCTAAAATTACATAAGTTGTTTACAAAATATGCAAGTTGTGATCCAAGCCAATCCCTCACAAGGAAAGAAATAGGGAATAAACAAGAGGTATACACAGCTTTTGTCTATGAGTACTTTATTTAAAATGCTGACTGGTACCTTTCAAAGCATTGCAGGCGAACAATTTTTTTGTGGGCTTCTGTCACAATTCTAGACTTTCTCAACCAGCAGGAAAAGTTTGTGACTTCTGCAACTTGTGTTACTGAATTGACCCTACTGGTGAAGGCAGCCTTCATTCATAAAATTCTTTGTTTTGAGGTGATTAAAATATTTTTTGGTCAGATCAATAATGGTTGACAGGATGCTAAAAAATAAAAGCCTTCGTGAATGCTAAAGTTAAGATATTCAAGACTGTGAATGAGTGTAGACAGATTTGCAAAGATCAGAAACAGACAGACTGCTGATTTCAAAACAATTCTTCATGTAGACCACCCTAAAGGTATCACTGCATGAAAATTACTGCTTTTATACAGTACATTGTATAAATTGTAACTCTTTAAAAGTAAATTTTAAAATTGTTATAAGTTTTTAACCTCTGATCTGAAGGCAGATAGCTTACCATGCTGATTTGCCTAAAAAAGGTCTCATGAAAAAGGAGTGACATTGAACTTAGCTCCTGAAATTTTTCTCTTGGGGGTGGGACCATAACACTTCCCCCCCAACTGTCAATTAGCATTTGCATTTCTTATTGTCCAGATTGTGTGTGTTCATGTTATAATTTCTATTCCAACAACAATGATTTGTTTTTGCTTGCCTTTTCTGGCAGTCAATCAAAGTGGACAAGCTCAAGAAGTCCATGTGATGTGAAAACCATTGTTTTTGAAGATTGCTTGTCTCTAGGCGATGCTCTTCGAGAAATTGACAGACAGGTACAAAAGCATTATTGTTACATGCAATCATTTGTTTGTGAGCAATTGAACTTGATGACTGAATAATTTATCAACATTTTTAAGCTTTTTTTAAATTAAAATTACCTATTTGTAATTCTTTTTTTTTTTGCAGTCTTTTCTCAAGAATGATTTTGTTTTAGTAAGTGGTGACATAGTGTCAAATATGAAATTAGATCAAGTTCTGAAGGAACACAAGTAAGTTTTGTACAGTGAATCCCTTGGTAAATGTACCCCAATGTTATGTATCCCCATTAAATGAATAACTTTTCCAGCCCCCTTACACTGTTGTTAGCATAATATTGGTGCCTTGTCATATGATAACAACATACATGTTTAGTAACGTACATTTTGGTAGTAACAAATAATTATTTTTAGCATTATTTTAGGTTAACACTCAAATGGTATAAATTATTGTTACCAAGTTTATAATGGCATGAGACCCAGTTTTTCTCTTCTTACTCTTTGTGAGCTGTCAGTTAGTGAGGTTGTTGGCCAATGAGAATGTGATATTTGCCATTGCTGTCTAGTAGCACCACCATGCAGTGCTTTCAATAAGCACCAATGGTGGATGAAAAACATTGGCCTCTTCACTCCTCAGAGAAGTCACCTATGTACCTTCTTTCCTTGTGGTCACTCACTCCACTTGTACAGTGTATTTTAATAATATTTATTAATAGGCTTTGCTGAGATGCATACCTGCACATGTACATGTTGTTTTTAGTTGAAAATTTATATAAGAACAGTTTTTTACAACTTGCCCATCTCCTCTCCTTCCTAATGTTGTTTATCGCAGTTAACTCACCAAATTTTGTATATCAAGAGGGAGGGTGTGAAGACAGTAAAGAGTCCCCAACAATTTTTACCGAGACTGTACGTTGTAGGTCATCTTTTTTTTTTAACCAGGCAATTTTTTTATTTTCTGTGTTGGAGATCAATATTTGTTTTCAAAGAGATTTTAATATTGCCTATTTATTCTCCTTATCTATCTTCCTTCCTGCCCCAAAGAAGATTCTTATTTTGTTATACAGAGGGTGTGGCTAAGATATAAAGATCCATGATATTGAGCTTCCACTGTATTAAAAGTGTCCTTTTGATTGACAGAGACAGACGGAAAAAGGATAAATCATCACTCATGACGATGGTCTTTAAAGTTGCTAATCCTGGACACAGGACAAGGTGTCTGTTAATTACCTTAACTGAGTCATTAATATTATTATTTTAAGTTATGTTGGAAGGAAATTGCAAAAATGACCATACACCAACCCTGTTACCTTTTTTGTAACCTTTTTTTTCACTTTAATCTTTGTACAATTATCGTAGGTGCCGGGAAGAAGACCTTATAGTTGCTATGGATTCAACAACAGGGAGAATTCTACACTGTGATAAGACAGCTAGCAAAAAGCAATTCTCATTTCCTTTGGTAATGAATTTATATTTTTTAAATTAATCTTCAAATGATTAAAGGGTTATTAACCTTTTAGGTCCCAAGAGTGACCAACAACAACTTTCTCCAAACAATGTAAATTATACATAATAAAGAAAAATAGTTACGAGATTTAATAAAGGGAAAAATTCTTTGATCTTTCATCAAATTCTCTCAGCTAATTGCTTAAGGAAATGAATGGACATCAGTCTGGAGAATTTAAGTGTGGATATTAGGTCTTGAAGGGTTAAATGAAATAGGTCCAGTGTACACTAATCCTTGTCATAAATTAACATCAAATTCTGCCTTTTTTCATAAGCCAGAGCAAGGCTGTTTGGAAGGAAAATGTAGAAGCCAGTAATCACTTATGGCCTTTTCCCAGGATTCCCTCTATTATTTTTTGTATTCTTCTTTTCCTCTTGCAACAACTTAAGTACTAACAATTCATCATTAACCTTCTTAAATGGGACCAGCAGCGTGCAAAGAAAGTCATGTCTGATAGCCCAGGGCTAGTGAATTTAGCTATCGGGCAAGTGAATTCTATTCTTAACCTGCCCAACTGGCAGGTGAGGGTTTTTGTGGAATTCAAATCACTGATGAACTGTTATCAATCCTGCTCATCAAAATAATATATTTTTTAGACTAGTTAAAATGACTCTTGGGCTAGTACATGCTATCTACTGCTTGCTCAAATGGCAAGCTGTAAAACTGACTTTCTTTGCACCCTGTCCAGCGACTAAAGGTAGTCATGATTCTTTTTTTTTTTTAAATTTTTTTTGCAGAGTTTATTCACAGGAAACAATAATATTCAAATAAGATATGATCTCTTGGACTGTAACATTTCTATATGCTCAACAACGGTGAGTTACCTGTTCTTTTTTATTTAATTTTTTTTATTGTAGTGCAGTTGAACCTGAGTCCATGAAGGAAGCATGTACTAACAGGGATGTCACTAAGATTTCAAGTTGCTGGGTAAATACAACAAGTAGGCAGGGAATCAAACAGCTAGGGATTTCTTTTGGTTTTATTTTTCTTCTATTTTCCTTTGTAACTAGCCAGGGGCCACATTCATAATAGCTGGGGGAAATTACCAGCCCCCTGCTCTTGATGACAGCCCTGTACTAAGCAGCCACTTGCTATTGATTGGGCAGTAATTGAAGTAACTATAAAAACCTCTATCACGTGGCCACCTCCATTGAGCAACCCCGCCCACCATTTTTCCTTCCCAATGAGAGTTCTCCTTTTGTTGTCACCTCTATTAAGTGGCCATCAAGGGCGTGATACTCTTAGTTTGGTTTTATTTTTAAAATATAATGAAGGAAAATACAATTCCGAGATACATGTAGTAGGTGACGACCAATTGTGGACCAGTAATGACACTCTTATCACGTGCTTGTTTCAAAATAAGGTGATGTTTGTGCTAAAGGTTATGCTAATTTATGACAAAGCTCTATTGGGCGGCCAATGCAACCTCCATTAAGCAGTCACTTGTTTAGACACCACGTGTGGCTGGTTAATATAATATAGAGGTTCAGCCGCACGCGTAAAAGCTATCTGAATAAAATTATAATTATTTGTTGTTCAAAAAAGTCCATTTTGCTGTTGCTTCTTAGGTTCCACAGTTGTTTACAGATAATTTTGATTACCAAACTAGAGATGACTTTGTCAGAGGAATCCTTGTAAATGAAGAGGTAAGGCTCTTTTTCCTTATTACCGACATTGTTATTATCAGGGGCGTAGCCAGCCTATCAACCTGTAGGCCCTGGCCTTCAAATTTTTGGTTTGATCACTCTACTGCTTGTAATAAATGCATTCTTGGGGTGAGCTAAAAAGGTTAAGAGCTCAAAGTGTTGGCAAGGTTAGTGTGTACTAGTTATGCATGCAATTTTCAGGATGTGTGGAAATGAAAGTCAGCCAGGCCTACAACTAGTTGAAAAGCTGGTTCAAAGCTGATTAATATTATATTATGTTGAAGATGGGCTGTGGGCCCAGATAGTGGGGCACAGAAAATACAAATTTACAGCTGTAGGCTGATTTAACTTTCATTTTAAAGTTTTATGTTGATTTTAAATGCAAGGAATTAATTTTGTTCGGCGCAATTGTGTATTTGTGTTAATATTGGTACATGTATAAAATGTACAGTAAGAGCATTCAAATACTGGTAACACAAGAAAATGTCAAATTCCCTGCTTTCCCTTTCTATTTCCCTGCAAAAATGCTTCAAGAATTACATGTAGTCTCAGCTCTGTGCATTGTTGTTGCTGAGGGATGCTTAGTTGTATATTTTTTAACTCTGCTGATATGTAAACCACACACTTCTCTGATTGCAGTTCTTTTTGTGTGCAATAAAATTTTCGTTTTGTTCATATTTGTCACAATATTTTTCTTGTTTTAGATAATGGGCAATCAGATTCATTCATTTCTTATAAGCAACAAGTATGCTGCTAGAGTTTCAAATCCTTACATGTACGATACTGTCAGGTGAGTGAACTGTCTTTGAATAAAATTGATTCACACATTTTAGTTTCAATACACAGTGTTTTTTCAGCTGTAAAATTTCCATTTCTGCCTTGAATTCCTCTTTACTTGTAATGGGTATGGACTTTGGAAAATATGTCATTGATTTGTGTAACATTCATTAAGAACTGTGCTTGGTTGAGATGGACACCCAAGTTGTCTATTGGCTTCCACTTTTGGCAAAGCCAGCTCTTTGACGGTATGTTACGTGCCATTGTAATAATTGGAATTTGTAATTTGTTTATCCACGGAGCACTTAGGAGTTCTTAAGAACTCGTTGAAACGTGTCCATGCATTCCAGATTGAATTGGAATTTGGAAGTGCTGGTTTTCGAGGAAAGGGAAAAACTGTACTACCCTGAGAAAAACCTCTTGGAGCAAGGAAGAGAACCAACAACAAACTCAACCAACATATGGTGTTGACGCCAGGATTCGAACCTGGGCCACATTGGTGGGAGGCGAGTGCTCTCACCACTGCGCCACCTTTGCTCCCCCATACCTTCCAGTCATGAGCCCCCACGCCAATGGAACCAGGCACCTGTCACACTGATTAACAGTGGAAAAATAAAATGGGGTAGAGGTGGGGGTAAATGCACAATCCAAAGGCTATATGAAGTGAATGAACCACAAAAAATAAATGTTGTGCTATTGTAAACGCACGACCGTGCATGAGCCACTAAACTGACCACTGACCCAGTAGACTACAGGGCTGTCAAAAAGTGTTTAAGTAGCAGGCTGATAATGAATAGTAGGCGGCTTTGGAACTTGCACCAAAGGCGCAAGGTCTTGAGGGCTGAGGTATCTAGGGACATTTTGAAATTTAGAGTCTCGGAAATGCCATTTCCAGGGGTTTTCAAGAGGTATTTTTCACCGCCAACGCCATGTTGTTTCATCAGAATACATGCTAGACCAGGAACAATACTGTTGAGATGTCCCCACTAGAAGCGTTCCACGACGTCGGATGGTTCAAACGTTTCACGGATCTAAACCCGTTTACATATGCGTTCAATGTCATTCAAAACTGGGAAACAGATGCTTTACAAATTTTATTCAATGGTGCTTATTTTTTGTTAGCAGTTATGGTACAAGGAGATGACAGTAACCTGACTAAAGGATGGCTAACTAGCCGGCACTTTTGGCCAGCCACTGGCCCTTATTGACAGCCCTGTCGACTGACAACACTAGGAGACAGCACTCCTTGTTGTTAACTGTGTTAAATTTCATGTATGACATTGTTTACGCGGTAAATTTCAAAATTCTTTATTTGCATCCATTATTTAATTAATTGTATTATTTTATTATTGTATTCTATAACTGCAGCAAAGACATCCTGAGTAGATGGGCGTATCCAATAACTCCTGATAACAGTGTGTTTTTTATGGATTTTTCGTTTTCATTTGCACGGCACAATGTTTACTTGGACAGTGAGTTATCATTAGCTAGGTAAGTGGGATTATTAAAATGTTACATACATTATTCATTCATGTGAGAAAAAGAAGTCATACTGTAAGTCACAGTGAATCTTTGGATTTTTACAATCCTTGTTAATTGTGAAACTGCAGTTGTTACCATACCAGAGGGCAAGTTGAATTAATTTGCACTCAGACAGTCCTCTAAGCTCAACGTTTTTCAAAGTCACCTTTTAGTGACTTAAATTATACTTAAAAATGTTTGCCTGTTATAACATGCCGGTTGCCAGAGGAAAGGACACAGTTACTCAAGCTGCGTTCGTAGCAGATTTACATGTAAAATAAGGGGTATACCCTTACACCCTTGTCACAAATGGCAACAATTCTTTTATTTTTCTAGAGACTGTGTGTTAGAAGAAAATCTATTAATCAGTAAAGGGACTTCAGTGGGAGCTGGAACTGTCATCACAAACTCTGTAATAGGCAGAAATTGTGTAATAGGTAAGATACTGTAATTACTATGGTCACATGTACCGGTAGTCTGAGTGGTATAAACCTTTACTAAATTGACTCAGAAAACTTTACTATTCCTAAGGATCAACATTTTTATTCACCATGGATTGATTATTAGTTTTCCTAACAATAACAACATAAACTCTAGTTTTGTCATTATGTGGTTGTTGTGTTGTTAATTTTAGGTGACTTTGTTCAGCTTGATGGTGTACATCTCTGGGATAATGTGAGAATTGATGATGGGTCCAAAATATCCAAATCAATTGTGTGTACGAATGTTCATATTAAAAGGTACTTTTTATAATTAGCCAGAGAAAACAGCCGACATTTGGCGACACTACCACTGAGTTTCCCCGCCAAATGCCGTCTGAGAAGCGAGTGCAAAAGTTCTGTACTGATGATGCGTCACTACCCAGATCTGGGTGGTGTTTCTGATTGGTTGAATCAAATTTCCCATGTGGCATGACCAATGAGAAGCACTACCCAGATCTGGGTAGTGACGTGTCATCAGTATGGAATTTGTGCACTCGTTTCTCAGACGTCATTTGCCGTGGAAACCAGTGGTAGTGTTGCCAAATGTCGGCTGTTTCGTCAGGCTAGTTTTTTGCAAATGTATTTTAGTTTAATTGTTTACGATAATAATTATGTTGAGGTATTTTGTTATCAGGTGATATTTCATAAAAATTCAATACCGTACATTAAGTTCTGCATATCAGGATAATTATAAGATTGCAATCTTCCAGGTTTACACTGTGCACCAACTCATCATCATAGTTTAAATTTGGCAATCAATTCTGTTTAGATACTGAATAGATTGAGAACGGAAGCAACATTTTACTTCTCCATATATTTAAATTCATAGTTTGTTCAGACTATCGGCTATGCAATTTTGAATTTGGCGAATAGTTCTATTTTGTTTGGATATTATTGAGAATGGAAACAACACTGTACTTCTCCATACACTTAACTTTTCTTTTCCGTATGCACTAATGGCTATACAGTGATAGGAAGAAGGAAGGAATCTGTATCCCCTGTGATACCTTTTGGGCTCTGTCAACGAGGTTTAAAGTATAGCTTAACATTAAAGTATAAACTGACAATTAAGAATACATAGCTGGTCTGACTTTCTCCCCTTGGCCTGTATCGAAACACCATAACTTCTCAAAAGCAATGGCATTTCATACTGTCACAACATTTTGGTCCTACTATCCCCAGAAAACTTACAATCAAACTACATGTGACTTGTTGTCAGCGAGGCAATATCAATAATACTGGGAAAAGGGTTGGTGAAGAAACAATTATTTTCTGTATTGAATTTACATCAGATGTACTAGAGAAGACTTGTGAGTTTCGAAGAGGTCTGGCCTCCACTCATGGAAATTTGAAAATCTGAACTCTCATATTTTCAAAGAAATGTATGCTGCAAGGGCTGTAGCTGTTGGCCGCGCATTCTTTGTTAGAATTTAAGACTTCAATCTCTTCTACTTTCTTGGTTTTTAGCAGATCAGCATTGTACCACTAGTAAATGAGTACATATCTTATGTTATACATGTAAATGAGCAGCAGTGATTGTTGAAGTTAAAACTGGAGATAGAGATAGGTGTGTGATATAGATATTATTATTACATTATGTACTTTAAAAAAAAACGTACTTTATATTTTCCGTATTTTATAGACAGTCTCTGATTGCTTTTTATTTAAATACTGTTGTATCTCTCCTTGTTGTAGGAATGTTACAATCACAACAGGATCATTGATTTCATTTAATGTAAGTCATAGGTGCAGTAAAATGTAATAATCATATTATTAGATTTTAATTTACTGAATTGGCTGACTAATACTCTCTAAATATCACTGTTTTTTGTCCAGGTTGTGATAGGACCCGATATAGTCCTTCCTCCCGGTGTGAAAATAACACTAAAAAGACAGACAGAAGGCGATGACTTTGGAATGGATGGACTTTCTCTTGAAGACAACCAAAGCGTAGGTAGGGTTCTCTCTTCTTATTAACATATTTAAGGTTTCACTTACTTGCAAAGGCACTGGTCTTTTAGGCAAATAACTTAATTATAGTAAAATAATAATAATAATGCGAATATTTATACAGGATAACCTTCAGTTCTATTTAAAAACGACTGTTATCAAAAGGGTCCTGTAACTAAATAATAGATAACTAAAAAATAAAAAATAAAATCGAACGTGGAAAATAAAAGAAACTAACACTAAGAAATCTAAGATTCAAAAATCAGCGACAACTGTGACAACAGTGAAAAAAGCGAAAACAGTGACAACAGTAACAACACAGACAACAGCGACAACAGCAACAACAGCGACAACAGTGACAACGGCGACAACAGCAACAACAGTGACAACAGAGACAACTGAGACAACTGAGACAACAGCAACAACAGTTACAACAGTGAAGACAGCAACAACAGTGACAACACCAACAACAGTGACAAGTGACAGCAGCAATAACAGTGACAACAGCGACAACGACGACAACAATGGCAACGGTGACAACCATGAGTACAGCGACAACAGTGACAGCAGCAGCAACACCGACAACAGTGACAACAGCGACAGCAGCGACAACAGCAACAACAATGACAACAGTGACAACAGTGACAACAGAGACAACACCGACAAGTGACAAAAGTGACAACAGCGACAATAGCGACAACAGTGACAACAGTGACAAAAAGCGACAACAGCGACAACAGTGACAACAGCGACAACAACAACAACAGTGACAACAGCGACAACAGCGACAACAGTCACAACAGTGACAACAGCAACAACAGTGACAACAGTGACAAAAGCGTCAACAGTGACAACAGTGACAACAGCGACAACAGGGACAACAGCGACAACAGCAACAACAGTGACAACAGTGACAAAAGAGACAACAGCGACAACAGCAACAATGGTGACGACAGCGACAACAGTCACAACAGTCACAACAACGAAAACCTCGACAACAGTAACAACAGTGACATCAGTGACAACAGCGACAACAACGACACAGTGACAACAATGACAACAGTCACAACAGCGACCACAGAGACGACACCGACAACAGCGACAACAGCGACAACAGCGACGACAGTGACAACACCGACAACAGCGAAAACTGCGACAACAACGGCAACAGTGAAAACATTGACAACAGTGACAATAGCGAAAACAACGACAAATGTGACAACAGCGACATCACCGACAACAGCGACAACAGTGACAACAGCGACAACGACAACATTGACAACAGGGACAACAACGACAACAGTGACAACAACGACAACAGTGACAACAGCGACAACAACGACAACAGTGACAATGCTGACAACAGCGACAACAGTGACAACAGCGACAACAACAACAACAGTGGCAACATCGACAACAGCGACAATAGTGACCACAGTGACAACAGCGACAACAGCGACAACACCGACAACAGTGACAACAGCGACAACAGCGAAAACAGCGACAAAAAAGACAACAGTGAAAACAGTGAGAACACCGACAACAGCGACAACAGTGACAATCGCGAAAACAGCAACAAATGTGACAACAGCGACATCACCGACAACAGTGACAACAGTGACAAGAACAACAAGAGAGACAACAGCGACAACGACATCAGTGACAACAGTGACAACAGGGACAACGACAACAGTGATAACAGTGACAACAACGACAGCTGTGACAACACCGACAACAGCGACAACAGTGACAACAGCGAAAAGAGCGACTACAGTAATAAAAGTGACCACATCGACAAAAGCAACAACAGCGACAACTGTGACAACACCGACAACTGTGACAACAGTGAAAACAGTGACAACACCGACAACAGTGACAAGAGCGACAACGACATCAGTGACAACAGGGAGAACACCGACATCAGTGAGAACAACGACAACAGTGACAACAGTGACAACACCGACAACAGTGAGAACCGTGACTATAGCGAAAACAACGACAACAGTGAAAACAGTGACAAATGTGACAACAGCGACATAACTGACAACAGGGACAACAGTGACAACAACGACAACAGCGACAACATTGACAACAGGGACAACAACGACAACAACAACATCGACAACAATGACAACAGTGGGAACACCGACATCACCAACAACAGTGGCAACAGCGACAACAGTGACAACAGTGACCAAAGAGGCAAAAGAAACAACAGTCAAAGCAGCGGAAACAGCGACAACGGTGACAACAGGAACATTGGTGACAACAGCGACAACCGTGACAACGACGACAACAGTGATAACAGTGAAAACACCAACAACAGCGACAATAGCGACAAAAGTGACAGCAGGGACAACAGCGACAACAGTGACAACAGCGACAACGGCGACTATTTTGACAACAGCGACAATAGTGACAACAGTGGCAACAGCGACAACAGTTACAACAGTGACAACAGCGACAACAGGGAAAACAGTTACAACAGAGAGAATAGCGACAACAGTGACAACAGCGACAACAGCGGGAACATTGACAACAGTGAGAACAGCGACAAAAGTGAGAGCAGTAACAACAGCAACAACAGTGACAACAACGACAACAGTGACAACAGCGACAACAGTGACAACAGCGACAACAGTGACAGCACTGAGAACAGTGATAGCAGTGATAATATTGACCTCAACGACAAGTGATAATAGTGACAACAGTGACCAGAGCGACAATAGCGACAACAGTAACAACAGTCACAACGTCGACAACGGTTACAACAGTTACAACATTACCAACCGCGACAACAGTGACAACAACTACAACGGTGACAACAACGACAAGTGACAACATTTACAACAGTGACATCAGTAACAACAGCGACAACGGTGACTACAGCGACAACAATGACAACCGCGACAACAGCGATAACAGTGACAACAGGGACAAGAGCCACAACAGCGACAACAGTGACAACAGTGACAATAGAGACAACAGCGACAATGGTGACAACAGTTACAACATTGACAACCGCGACAACAGCGACAACAGCGACAACAGTGAGAACAGCGACAACAATGACAACGGTGACAGCAACGACAAGTGACAGCATTTACAACAGCGACATCAGTAAGAACAGCGACAACGGTGACTACAGCGGCAACAGTGACAACCGCGACAACAGCGATAACAGTGACAACAGGGACAAGAGCCACAACAGTGACAACAGCAACAACAGCGACAACAGTGACAACAGTGTTAACAGTAACAATAGCGACAACAGTGACAACAACGCTAGCAGCGACAACAGTGACAACAGCGACATCAGCAACTACAGTGACAACAGCCACAACAGTGACAACAACGACAAGTGACAACAGTCACAACAGGGACAACAGCCACAACAGCAACAACACTGACAACTGTGACAACAACGACAACAGTGACAAGAGCAACAACAGCAACAAAAGCGACAACAGTGATAACAGCGACAACAGCAACAACAGTCACTACAGTGACAACAGTGACAACAGCGACAACAGTGACAGCAGTGACAACAGCGACAACAGTGACAACAGCCAGAACAGTGAGAACGACAACAGTGACAACATTAACAACAGCAGCAACAGCCACAACAGTGACAGCAGTAACAACAGCAACAACAAAGAGAACGGTGACAACAACAACAACAGTGACAACAATGATCATTTCTGGGTAAAATCTTATCATTGGCGTAAGTTTGTTTTTGTTTTTATGTCGCAGGCTTTAACCCTGATGTAGTAGGCACTGAGGGACAAGGGTTTATTTGGGAGGCTGGCGGTGACTCTGATGATGAACGGGAGCAAGTCGGGGATATCTGGGGTGAGTGAGAGAAGCAACTGCTATCGCTCTTACAGTAATGTTACGAGTAGCCTTTGTTATTTCTCATATGTATTAGACCTTAATCACCTTAACGACCTTAACGAAAAACGGTAAAACGGCCGAGATGCTCAAACGGTTGCTTGATTGTACCCGAGCACGATGATACATTAAAGTTTCTTGTTATGTTTTTTCGTGTATGTTGAAGTATCGATCTTCACGTTGTAAACAGCCAGCTATTTTAGTCATGTTGTTATCTCTGCCTTTTGTCGTAAACTCTCTAGTAGCAGCAGGACAGCAGGTAAAACACACAGACGGTGGAATATCGTCTCTTCGAGGAAAGGCGAGGCGCGCATCATCTGTTTTTCACTTGCGCCAGTAAATGTATTTTGCAAAAACTGAGAGTTGTAAGAGTCCTTTTACGTAATAGTGAGCTTTAGATTTGAGTAAGAGTGGGACTTCCGAATTTCAAACCAGTTCTTTCCCACTCATTAGCCTGCGAAGCAAGCGTTTCTGCTCGATTTACTCTCTTTTTTGCTCTATTTTCAACTTTCTCGACTAACTCGCTAGCAGATGCTTTCTCCGCGTAGACTACCCACTCAATCCTCTTATAATGGTAATCAGAACATGGAGTGACATATACATGCAAAGGGGACCAAAGAGGGAACCATTGTGTCTCGGGTTTAAGTCTCGGCATCGACTGAATGTGTGTTGAGTTTATTATTGGCTCTCGCCTTTTGTAGGGTCAGGTTCTTCCTTTTACCCCTTTCCTCAAAAATCAGCATTTCCAAATTCCAATTCGGTCAGAAATCGTAGACAAAGAAGCACATTGTGAACGTGCTCCTCGGAAATCATTACCTAGTCATTTATTACTTTTTTATAGCTCACAGAGAGCGTTTATGTGAACTTAGTGGCATGAATGCGAATAGGTGACGTTGTATTCACTGGCGTTTATAGGTATAGAGAGGATAAGCTCCAGTGAAGATGAGGTAAGCTCAGAATTCAGTGAAGACCAGTCTCCACCTGGAAGCCCACCGCCTGAAGACGGCAGATGTGAGTACTAGTTTATGATATTTTATTGGTAAGCTTCGCAAAAAGCCCTTCAATCCGGCTTAGTGTCCTTAAAATGTCCTGCTTGTTGACGGACGATTGCTGTGATCGTGAAAATTGCGAGCGTTCGAATCCCAGCGTTTATCATTTTTCCCAGAATTCAATGCACTCTAGTAAGGTAATGACGTCAGGTCCAGCATTTTTTGTAGGCGACTGAGCGCTCAGTTGGTGTTTTATGGAAACAAGTCAATCGCGCTGAACGTTTCAGGACGTTAGGGACGAGCCTGACGATCCTATGGAAATCAGACTTTTCTTGTAGAACTTTCAGTGTAATTTGGCGACCAGGGGTCAATTTAATAAAACTTTTACTAGTGTAATTTACAATTGTAGCCATTGTTTTCAGACTCGAAAACAATGGCTACACTTGTAAACTGACCCCAGATAATGAGGTCTTCAATGAAACTACTTTTGTAGTCGAGTTTGCAAATTGTCAATGTATAAATATTTGCGAAGACATGGCGTTTAATTTGCGATTATTTAACTAACGTCCAGTAAGCCCCCAAAAAAATCGATTAAAAGAATATTGTCAGACAATGTAGGTAACAAGGTATTTTGATAACTATGGTTCACTCTGCTGTTTTTACTCCAGTGTTCTATACTGAAGTGCTGGAGTCCATAAGGCATGGAGTCGCTAATCACGTGGATCCTGAGAACATCATACTGGAGGTTAATGCGTCTAAGTAAGTCAATTCAATCAGTTAATAGTACAGTCAACTACAGTCAACTCCAGACACCGTTTCTCTCGTGGTCTTTTTCCTTTCACTGGGACTGTGTTCTGCAGGTGAAAGTAACAGCCTTGCCCATGGCTTTTAGATCTTGTTTAACTTTAGCAACTTTACTTCGTGTTTAAAGCCCCTGCAGAGAACGTGTTTTAAGGTTCTGGCGTTGTAGAGAGTCCTGTTAATGTGTGGATGGAAGGCTGTAATGGAGAAAAACATTTCCGTTTTAAAACAATATCCGGACACGTTAGGACGGGTCCCTAATCAAGGACACAGTACGGGTTTCTGGTGAAATTTGTGCACGGTAGGCGTGGCGGGATTCGCAGGTAGACAGATCACTGCCATATATTCAATGCAACCGATTGTTACTTCGTTGGTATACTTTGACATACGCTCAAGGAATGATTATACGTTTCTGGGAAACTGACCACCTCACCCCCCCCTCACCCCCCACCCCTAAGCCAACATTTTGCCCTCATTGACAAGTAAGTGTTAATGTTGGCTTAGGGGAGGGGTAGGTGGGCAGTTTCCCAGAAACGTATAACGATCCCGCTCAAATTGGTTTTTGTTCATCAGTGAATTGAGAGTCTTTAATATTTACTTTGTCCGGAAATCATGTCTGACCACATCGAAGATTTTTTTGGACGCGGGTCATTTTTTGTCGGACTTTTCCCGATGACCGACTGTTACTTGCAACTCTGCTGATAAGGTGGATATTGTTTCGTAAGAAGCAAACTCGTTACCAGGGTACATGTATACATCTACTCGTTCCCTTCTCTCGCCCCGGGGGACGAGTAAGGAGAGGATCCTGGAACTGAGGTTGGGTGTGAAGCTGTTTAAAGGGACAGGTTGACGGTTAAACGCATGCTCATTAATTAAATAACTTTTTTTCAATTTATTATTTATTCTATCGGTTAATAATCCCTTTCACATGTATCTCAGCGATCTCAAAGTGTATTTCAAAGTAGAAGTGTATGTCAGAGCAACCTGTAGGAGGATGGAGGATTATTAAAATCGCAGAAAAAATTAGTGGATTATGCCAACACTACCAACGTTGAATTTATTGTTGACCCGAAGGTTTTATTTCATGGTTGATTAATTTACAGCTATTTGCAAATATTTCAGTTGATCAAGTGCAAGTGACTGCCAGGGGAGTGTGCAGATTGGTCATTGACAACATTATGACATGATCATATTGCTTGCATAGACGATACAGCATGTCCCGGCGGCAAAACAGCATTTTGATAAATAAGCATGCCCCGAACCGAGAACCTGTCTCTTTAATATTAGTGTAGTTTGCTTGCTTTTAAATAGACCTCTTTAGCTTGTGTGTTTTGTTTTCCCAGTAAAGGCTCCGGGGGAACTTGACTTCATAAATTATGCGTACATATGCACGTGAACAAAACGAAATTTGAAAGAAACAGTTCACTAGAGTATCATCACATGACTTTTATTGGGAAAAAAAAACATACAAGCTAAAGAGGTCTATTGTAGGTCAACCATCTGTTCACCGTGCGAGCAAAGCCCCTTTTGTCTCCTTGAATGAGGAATAGAAACCAAGCTCTGCCTAAATCGCGATCAGCCTTTGAAGTCGCCGAAGCCCGAACTCCTGGACTAGTCAAATCTTGTTCTCTACCGCCAAACTTGCTTTTCGAGTGCGATCGTCGGTTTACACAATAAACCGATGGTCATAACGGAGCCCTCTGTACCCAGCGCATGGCTATTAGGCCTGGGTTCGAAACCGTATCCCAGCAACAAGCAGCACATGCTCAATAAAAATGTTGCGCGAGTAAAAAGGCTCTGTTAGTAGGGTTTTTGGAAGTCATTGTCATGGTACGTAATGTAAACTCATGCTTCCTGTGTTGTTACTGCAGGTTCGCTTATAACGTGACGTTTCATGAGTTAAACCAGGCAGTGATCAAGTCTTTACTGGAATCGTCACTGCATGATTCCTCTTTATCGAAACAAGATATGTCCAAAAATCTTAAAAAGGTACATTGTGTCAGTTAACCTGGGGTGATTACCATTTACTAAAACCACCCGGGCGAAATCTTGCGCTTAAACATAAAACTGTCAAGGGACGTGGTGGGAAAACGATCCGCTACCACAAAGTATATCCAAATCAGCTTAACAGTCCATATTGTCTGAAGCTTCCCAAACGGAATGGCGCGAACCATTTGATTTTCCAACCGGAACTTTCGGTTTTCCCATGATAATGGTAAGTACCCCCAGTTATTTTCTGTTCTTATCGGAGAGAAATTCCTTTCCCCCTTCCCCCAATCAGTTTTTAACGGCGTGGCTTAACTTCTGTGCAACACAGACTTTAGCGAGGGTTTGCGAGATACGTGTTTCTTAGGATTAATCTAGCCAATAACGCGTCTTTATGCGCTAAGGAACTTAACCTTAGCGAAGAATTTACTTGTAAATGATCAAATCACAGCTTTGTATCAAGCAAATATCTGTCCCAAAGAATTATATCAAACGTTATAAACAACTAAAATGAACTTTGAAAAATTGTTTGGCTAACAAGTTTTTAAAACCCGCAATTGTCATCCTTTTTAATCTTCTTCAAGTTTGTCCATCCGTGCCTTCCTATTAATTTGCTGTGTAATTTATTATTTCTTTTAATATTTTAAAGAGTTTTAGTGTTATTTTAAAGAGTTTTAGTGTTAAAATCAATTTGGTGGAAACTCCCACTGTTTGAATTTTGATAATTTCGTGACACAGCTTCTGTAACTTTCTTACATGGCCTTCATGTTACAAGTCCCAAAATCAGTGTTTTTCTGTCACGAGTTGTTGCCGGACTCTTGAGCCTGAAGGTGAGAGTTGTTTCAGCTAACTGTTTCTATTGCATTTGTTTTCAGGCTACAGAGCATCTTCTGCCGATCGTTTCCAACTACATTAAGACGGCTGATAGTCAAAGAGATGCATTGAACGCCACAGAGGTAACAAAGAGTTTGTGTGAAGCACAAAACGCACTTTCAAAGTTCGAGGCAAACCAGCCGGATTGACCAGTTCCAAAAGATTTTGTGTTGCTTGAGAGCTATTAGATAATCTATTTAAAATTTTGATGCAAATTCTAGTTTTATTTAAACCTCCTTAAATGTCCTGATTGTACGTATTTGATGTTGCAGTGTCTTCTACCATAGTTAAACTATTTCTTGTATAGCTGGGATAGGTCTCTTCTCTAACTTACTTTAGACGCTCTGCATTACCATATTCCGTACCTTGTATGATGTTTCCGTTCCCTTCCAAAAAAAAAAGTGATTTGTCATTTCGCGGTGAATTAAATCGGTGTTAATACGCTAACCTGGGATTTCGTTGACCTTGTCACGGAAATGCTCGGTAACTCCCTTTGTGGTTTTCGTCCCTGACATTTAACTGAGGTTTCTGGCTTGTCGATTTACCAGGTTTCAGTTGTTCCAAAGTTGGATGCAGCTTTCTAGCGGATAGGTCCTTGATAGACCATTCTCATGCCTACGTCATTTTGGCTTCAACTACCACACTTCATTTCGTTTTTTCACTTCCTGTTTCAATTGAGTAATACTAGGCAGATTCAGTAACAAAAGAGGTCTTGAAGGAGTGAGCAGATCAGTGCCGGATACAGACCTCGAGATAAGGGGAGGGGCCCGGTCATCCAGACCCTTAGATACGGGGAGGAGAGGGAGGGGGAGGTCTCCAAAAACTTTTTTTGGGCCCTTCGGGCCTCAGTTTGGTAAAAAATATGAGGGCGGGGCACCCGGGGCCCCTCCCCTGGATCCGCCACTGCAGATGGCCTTTTCGTTTCTCAGACCGTTATCCACCGAATGATTTATCCGGTAGAAAGTGCTATCCAACTTAGCTCAACTTTGAACCACCTGGACAAGGAATCTAATCGCACTAGATGTTTTGCCTCGCGAAAAAATTGTCATCTTTATTATGTACATTAATTAATGGAGAGTTGCAGCCTCAACTATTTTCATTTTTGTATTTGTTTTTGTTAGGAGTTTTTCCTGCAAGCCATGTGGGCAGCTCCTGTGTCCCAGATTTTCCTTCACTATTTGTACGATAAAGAAATCCTTGAAGAGTCTGTGATTCTTCAGTGGTTTTCCCGGAAGTCCACAGGAGTAGATGACAGCGGTCTCGAACCACAGCGTAAGCATTTGCGACAACAGGTACGTCAGCGACTATGCGAGTGTATTAGCGAGTTTAGAGTGTTTTCTTTTGTAATTAATGCGTTAATGCGTATATGTTGTGCTAACCATTAGAGCTTTGGAACACTAAAAAGGTTAACTCTAAATAGTTGCCAGTCATTTTCTACTCTTAGCTTTCTTGGATCAACTCGCAAAGGTGACTGGGGTCTTTGTCGATTCCAAAGAATGAGTAATGCCCCATTCAGACCAACTAAACATGTTTAATTTAACCAGGTTTTAAGAATGAAAAACAGACGCGGAAGACTGGAACACAGGTTTTCACACAGGATTGAAATGAAATTCAACGTGGTTTGTTATTTGCAATAAATTTGCAATCAACTTAAGTCAGTAGACAGCTTTTATGAAGGAAACAATTTTCAACGGTGTTTAATTAAACACGACAGCTTTTAAATACGTCTAAGCTTTGTTGTGAATGGGGCTTGTGTCTTGCCTATATCATTAAAGAAAG
Source organism: Porites lobata (assembly GCA_942486035.1). Classification (NCBI taxonomy): domain Eukaryota; kingdom Metazoa; phylum Cnidaria; class Anthozoa; order Scleractinia; family Poritidae; genus Porites; species Porites lobata. Next base: position 83,077 of record CALNXK010000092.1, on the reverse strand, counting down.
AGACTACCCGCAAAGAAATAGTTACGTCGGAGAAGAAATAGCTCGTTCTCTGACACAGATTTTTTCCTGCCTTTGTTTTGCTTGTTTCTTTTTTCCTTTTCTATGAGGAGCTCTTCTCACTGGGGGCTATGTTAAGAGTTACTTACTCCAACCAGACTATTTAGCACTATGTCCGGGTTCGATTCCAAGCCGCGCTTACACTCAGGGTCTGGAAATAACTGAGGAGAATATGCTGCCTTTGTTCTGTTATTTACAAATGATTAGACATTTCGTGTCTTCTTCAATAAAGACGAGAAACTTTCACTCCCAGTGATATGGCTTCTGCTTTTCATAAAGAGTAGGGCACTAAGACCCCGCTAGTGAGGTCAACCTTAAGCTGCTATGACACTGCCTCCTTGAGTGCAAACCGATTCAAGACTACTTGTCTATTGTTCGGTTGACAGATCTCTCCATTTATTACATGGTTACAAGAAGCAGAAGAAGAAAGTAGTGAAGATGATGATGATGATGATGACGAGGACGAATGAATCTGTTTTATAAAATCCTCCTCTAGAGAAACGTATTAAATGAACATTTTAATTGTAGATTTTCTTTCCTATTACTTTCCCGTGCAGATCTACTTGTGGGGTAGAGAAATATACCTTAAAATATCATGAAACAATGCATCAAAAATACTGAAAGTTACACCTTTATTGGTTATTTCTTAACTTCTTTACGATTTACTTTTAAACTTATTATTTTGCTTTAAATTTGAAACATGCCATCAATTGTCAATGAAATCACAGTGAATGTGGAGACGTTAGATTTTGGAAATCGTCTCTGGTTCCATTTTTATTGTCGGTGCGCTTCTCTTCTCCGTTTTGTTTTGTCTAACTGGAACATAATTTTCTGACGAATGTCGTCATTGATCAATGTTATGCACTGCAATAATTCTTGCAACAAAAACGTAAAAATCATAGATACTTTAAGCCTGAGAAACAGCCAACATTTCCCGACACAGCACTGGTTTCCGAGAGAAATGTCATGACGAGCGCAGAGATTCCGTGCAAATGACGTGTCACCACTTAGATTTGGATAGTGCTTCTGATTTGATAAAGAAAATTTTTAACCAATTAGGGTAGTAACACGTCATCAGTATGGAATTTCTGCGCTTGTTACTCAGACGACATTTCGCAGGGAAACCAGTGGTGGGGTCTCGAGATGTAGGCTGTTTCTCAGGTCAGCATACTTTTCTCCTTAGCGTTGAGTTTTTTTGAAGAAACATGAGAAGAATATTCTTGGACTTATCGTCCTGTAGAATGTTTGGTGTTGAGGTAGTGAAACTAGTAATCCAAAATCCCCGGCTATTGTTTAGTCACAATAACATGAACAGGATTACATTCTACGATTTGTAAGATCCAGGGTACCTTCTTAATAATTACAGTCCTGCGGGAAAATACCAGTGTTTGTCTTTGTAATCGCACGGGTGATCTGCATGTCTGTTTATCCTTATACCTTATTCTCCAGACCTTTGGCCCAGGCTGTGGATATTTTTTGTAATCTGTCCTTTCTTCGCCCAATCGTTAATACTGTGGTCATATTCGTCTAGTGCCAGATTTTCTGGTCTCAGTCGAGCTTCTCTTAGTTTGACGGACCTCTGTCTTGGACGCACTGGTCGAGCCAGTTTCATAGATTTCAAGCCTCTCAATCCCTGTAGTTTCAGTCGCTTTTGTAAGTTTTTCAAGTAACGGCTTCTTGCTAATGTTCTTTGGGCGCTGCGGTATCGACTGTATTGCTTGGAAAAGCTGGCAAATAAAAATGTATCTAATGTTAATAGAGCATTGTTTCAATAGAGTCGTCCGCGGGATAGTGTCCACCGTCCGGGTCTTCTGAAAGTGGGATCGAGGTGATCATTTCGCCTAGGCTTAACTCATTCTTTCTTGTATTTCAATTTGAAAAGTTATCTGAAAGAAATTTAATGCAGTTACTTAGGGAGTTTTAGCTATCCCTAATTGGCTGTCCACTTTGTTTCACTTGCGCTGTTTTTCACCTGTTTTATTTTTACTTCTCTTAACATTTTTTTAAGGAGCGCACTTCTTTACCGACGACTTTCAGGTTGTTACACCCCTGATTATTTTTTAACTTAAGCAACCACGACGGCGACGACAACGAGAACGGAAAAAAGGCAATAGGTTTGGATTAACAAAACAACAACTTTGCACGTGCATCACGCTGTTTTGTACATTTCTTTACCGTCACTGCACCCCTACGACGTGAAACTTCCTAATTTCACGTTTTGAAGAGGACGTGAACAGAAGACAACGACTTTCTTTTTGTTTTCCTGTACTTTGATACAGTCCTTTAGCATTCAACTCGAGAAAAATTTGCCAACATTTGACGAATTGAACGAGACGGAATAAGCGCCCTAAAGTTTGAGGCAGCGCGAATGCACTTTTTAAGTGACGTTTTCGCAGCCATCGCCGTCGTCGTTTCTTTAAGCTCACTAGTATACTGTATTTTGCCGCTTATAAGCCATGGGATAATACATCTCTGCACGGGGTTTCAGAAGGGCTGATAAGCGAAGGAGCATTTTTTTGTATACAAGTAGATGGGCTTATAAGTGGGTGGAAATTAGCGGTAATCAAAATATGGGAAAGCATTAGTTTTGACTTTTCTACTAGGGTTTATCAGTAAACCGTTCATCATACAATGTATCATACCTATTAACAAGGGATTTCCTAGATGCACAACAGGCAGTATCACAGCTCGGCGCGCAGTAAGCTGGGCACGAGGAGTGACACGGATTTTCCACGGGCTGCGAAGAACAGCATTGTGGGCTACATTGCGGATAACACAAGAAATGGCATGATCCCGGGCATGTGATACTGGGAGGGGCGGCGACTAGAGATCCAGCGTTTGTCTTTGAAGTCTCCAATAAGTCCGACATGTTCGAACAGCAATCATTATCACAATCCGGGAAACAGCTGTCGTCACATGTCCCAGGACATGATGGGAGCACTGATGGTGACACTCGAGGGTGGTATTTGTAAGATGGGGGTTGGAATGCACAGCACTGCGCACTACACCCCGCGGGGTAGCACTTATCTGGTTGGGAACAAGGCTGTGCGCATACTCCGGAGCCTCGTTCTTGCATTGGAAGATTAAGTCTAAGGTATCCAGCGGGTAGTGCAACTGAAAAAAAAAATTAGCAAACACACAAGTAAAGGAGCTGTGTCAGGTTTTTTTGGTGTAACTTAAATACCCTAGAATCACATTGGAATCAAAGAAAACCCTCAAATAATGAGTCGGTTTTATTCAAAATTACTCTACTACAATACTTCAAGAGTAGTATAGTAGATAACCCCTCTTTTACAAGAAGGAATCTCATTAACTCGGGAGGAATACATTAACGACGATGACATCATATCGTCTTTGTGTCTAAAACAATGGAAAAACAATGGAAAACAATATTGGCGGTCAGCCCCCAAGTAGTGGTCGCGGTCGCTTACAGGAGGTAGTTGTTTATAGAGGTTCTAACTCTAAGGCTTTAGCTGGGTTAAACGTTTGGTGTTATAGGTGGCCGCTTATGTGAGGTGGTCGCTTTCGAGTGGTGGTTAAACATGGAGGTGCGAGTTGTATAATAAAACCTGTATTAATATAGGTATGGTAACCTAGCTGTAATACCTCTGTATTCGTAATACAGTGCCGCCTTATTCTTACCTGCAGATTCGTACTTAGATGCTACAGGCATATCTCCGATTTTTCCTGCGAGTAGTGCTCTTGTTAGAGGGTCGAGGTGACCTGGAGCGTCCTTAGTGAAAAGTAAACCCAACGTGGCTATTACACCACTTCCGTTTCTGTGATTAAAGTACAAGAACGGAACGAGCTCAAATAACTTATAAAAAAATGGGCAAGGGGAAATTATTGATGGCATAGAAAAAGGAAAAAGAAAAAGGAAACACACAAGTGTACCCTAAGTTGCTAGTTAGCTATAATTTATTTTATGACTGGTTCTGCGAGCGGACACCATGAAGTAAATCCTGAGTTCTTATTGCCTACCCAAGCGTGCGAGATGGGCCTGTCTAGACGTTTGGAATCTTCTGTGTTGGTCCTTCAAGAAAGAGCCTTCTTTTTGGCCATGTAATAAATCCTCGTAGCTTTTTCGGTAATGGTTGGATACTGGCCTCTATTTTGCGTTTTTATTTGACCTCGACTTTATCTCCGGCCGTAAATTGCAAACGAAGAAGGATTGATGGCACACTGGTTCGACAGTAGGGAGAAATAGCTACGACGACGATTCGAGAAGCAAAACATGCTTTTTTGAAAATTTCCTTGCCGACGCTACACGACTACGACGTGTAAGTTCCTTATTTCACGTTTTGCAGAGGACGCGAACACAAGACAGCGACTTTCTTTTTCTTTTCCTGAACTTCGATATTGTCTTTTAGAATTCAAACCCAGAAAACAAATTATCAACAGTTGACGAATTGAACGAGATGGAATAAGCACGATAAAGTTTAAAGCAGTGCGAATTCACCTTTTTAGTGATGTTGCATGTGTTGCAACGTCAGCGTTAACAAAGGTTGGCAAACGAGTACTCATCCACAGCAGAAATTGTAATGGATAAAAATACACGTTTGCAGACTGCTTTCGGGAAACGTTGCATTACAATAATTGTTTACCTCGACTTTGCGATCGAGTAGACGAAAGGCCTAAACTCATAACAGATACTTGTTTAGGCACATAAAACGAAAGAGCAAATGAAACGCGAGCTCAGGCTATCTTGGTTGTCGAAAGAAACGAGGTTAACACGTTTTTCTCCTAAGAAACCAAACAGTAGTTATCTTACCTCAGAGATATTACTTTGGCTTCTAGGAATTCGTCTTTGTCATCGAAAAGATTTAAGATCTAGCAACATGACGGAAATGCAAACAACAAGATCATATCATATCACAGTCATCACTTCCATTCATCACAAAAAAACTCTGGTGCTGCTACAAAACCAGCAACTGGAAAAATTGGTTTGCTTTACTTACCGCACTAGTTATGTTTCTTTTCACTTCTTCAAAAGCCAAACTTTCTGGCACCATCATTTCACTGGAGAAGTTCATCTTGGGGAAGCGAATTTCAACTCGGAAGTCTTTGCCTGTTACAAAAAGGTGTATGGTGTTGTGTCAAAAAAGGGAATGTATTTTTCCTTTTTGCTGTTGTTTATATCCTACCCGCAATAATTCTACCTTTAACTTTTCTCTTGTTAACAGCTAGAAAATGTGCTTCTATTCAAAGCTAGACTTTCCTCCACTCACGCTCGTAAGAAAAACACTTAATTTTCATTATTATTCATTCAAAATATTTCCCCAATTCTGATTGGCTAAAAGCGCACGCATAATTCACAATAACCAGTTACTGATGTTGGAAGAATTTTGACTTTAACGAGGAAATGACGTCAAAAATGCAACGGTCTTACAGCTTTATGCACCGTGGGAACGAGGCTGAGTTGTTTTGGTTGTGAAAATCAAAATGGAGGACACTTCACTTGTTTCAAGAGTAAAAACTACACCTGGAACTACACGTAATAATAGCAAAAAACATAGCAAAAACAGCCAGAAGACAACTCGGAGGGCGACATCTGCTATTCGGATAATATTTGTATTTGCAGGTAAGCTTGTTTTAGCTATGTTTTTAAACTAGGAATTATTTTGAATGAATAATAAAACAATTATTGAATTCGGCTTTCGTATCATATGAAGAATTATGGAGATCTCGGAGGGTGCCATCCGCCTCGGCCTACGGCCTCGACGGATAACACCCTCCTCGATCTCCATAATTCTTCATAAGATACTCAGCCTCATTCATTAATTGTTAATTAATTGCAGGCGATTAGAGGAGCTCGCAATCCTGATCTTTAAGTATACTACAACGCATGAGCGGCATATATGCAGCAAACATATCATTCCTTTGGACTGTCTCTAAAAGTGAATGGAACGCATTGAAAGCCATCTGGTTACGCGCGTTTGGACCTCCTACCTCGCGAAACTTACACAAAGCATAGTGTTGGGGCAAGATCATTTTGACCTTCTAGTGATCTCGTCCGCAATCCCTAACAGTTGATTATTACCATCTAAACCTTCCTCTAACAGAGTTTGATCGAGGTTAGACCTAACAAAACTCAGCCTTTCATCAGAGCCTTTAAGTTATGTGAATACCTTGCTTAGGAGTCATAAGCTCCAATTCTGGTGGCAGCTTTAAGGGTACTGGCATTGCCTTCTTTGGAGGTGGTTTAGGTACCTGTGGTTCTACATATGTGAGGTCTGTCTTAGGTGGTTCATGAAGCTTTTTCGGCCGCTCATAATTTTGTGGTAATTGTGTTACTTTTTCGAGTGCTTCGTCCTTCCCCTTCGTCTCTTCTTTGCTCTGTTGCACTTCTGCCCCCACATTTTTTGTTTCATTCGGCCTCGGTTTCACATCAGCAGACTCAGATTCAGGATAAAATGGTCGGGTTTGCTTGTGATCGGAAACTTCGTTTACTGGAGCTACATTTGTGGAACCTTCGCTCTGCTGTGCATTTGTTTTGTCGCCTTTGTCAGCTGGTTTTCCATTTAAAGGGTTCTGAGGAGAACTCTGATCTTCCTTCGGAGGACTTTGTCCTTCTCCTGCCTCATCACGTGACGACTGCGTGTTTGATTCTTGTGTCGCAGGATGGTTCTTTGCAGAGTCCTGACTGTTTTCCACAGCTTTACCTTGCATATCATACTGCTGTGGGGCTGAACGGTCAGGTTCTGTTGCATTTTCCGGCCCCTGTGCATTCGAATCAACATTAATCTCCTTGAAATAAATAACATTCGGCTTCGGGGATGAAGATCCGTCTTGACCTTAAGAGAAGATTTAAAAAGCATAAATCAGTATCAATGACGGTTTTCCTATCAATCTTGGCCAGAGATATTGAACAAAGAGAATTATATTAAGAGTTTTATGGAGTTTCTTTCTACAATTAATTCTTCAGATTTTAACATTTTGTCGGGAACATGGCAGCATTTCAGCATGTTGTTTTTATTATAATTATGGAATAACAAATAAGGGTATAAATAAAGCCTTTTCTCAAAGGTTAGAAAATTTAACCAATAATTTAGATATGTCAATCCGCTGAAAATTTGTAATGTTTTAAAATCTTAAATTCCCGTAACTATGTATACAACTAACTTCAAAGGAATAACTATGTAGAAAGCTTAGCTCTGCTACCCTTTTTCTCCAGTTTTCGCCATTTTCGAAAGCAGAAGGGAACTGGAGCCGAAATACGTCTCGCATTTGTTTCTGGGATCGTTACTAGGTACCTGTCAGTCAGCTATTGGCCAATTTTTCCCCTGCCCCTAGCAACAGTCCCAGAAGTCTTTGCGAAAGTCAACTCGAGCCAGGTTCCTTCTCGTTTCTGAAGTGGCGATTCGGTGATAAATATAATGAGTGTTTTTATGAACTGCAGGATTTTTCCCAGTTTTCCTATCTTACCTGGATTTATATCATTGTTGCTATCTTCCTGTCTGTATTCGTCTGAAAATTGTTCTTCCACAGCGGGTACATTATCGCTAAATTCACCATTAATATTTCCAGGTGGGCTGTATCGAGCTACCAAAAAGAAGTTCCCGGATTTGCTCTGTGCTGTGCCAATTCCTAGCTCTTTGGAATTTCGCCAAACTAGCTGACTGAAATGATCTGTTGAGAGAGAAATTCGTCGCTGTTTTTCAAGAGGTCTAACCCTGTATCAGATGTAGATTGAGTAATTGCCAGTTCTTGCTAGTAAATAGACACTCCTTTGACTGCTATCAACAAACCGTTAAAATTTTTGCTGCTGATCAGTCTGAGTTTGAAGCCCTTTGTTAGATTGTTGGGCCAAAGTTGGTTAGTGTTAAGTAATGCTGGATGATATGACGTGTTCAAATCAGGTGACTTTTACATGTTGGAGTAGAGTTTTAGATTAGAAAGAAAGAAGTAGGTTGAATAACTTAACAAAGCGAAGATGAGTTTTCAAACCATCAGTTCGTCACTTATTGGCACATCAGTTGAGCTCATTTGATCATCATTAGGATCAGGCACTGATAAATGACGATCGTTATAGTGGTTTTCATATCGTTACCACTTGATTCCCGAGAATTAGAGACTAGATAACGGCACAAAATGCTGTTTTTTTTACACCGGGTGCCAGGTACATGATCTGTAGATGAGTTGCTTCAGCTTTTATCCGTTAGACCTGAGGGTAGCTGGGAGTTACGGGGTTGCATAGCGCCTAGTGGATTGTGGTCAAAGTGCCTCTGCTCCAACAGAAAACACCGACACAAAAGGAAAAGGTGTCCACCCAATTGCCCGAGGACAAGCTCCCAACCTTTTACTCACGAATTGCCGAGTTCTGGCGTGCGTAACTTCAAAAGAGATGGCACTTATGGGACTTATGGGAAACTTAGCCAGCGTCTGCCGCCGGGGCCTTCAAACCCTGACCCTGTTTAACCCTTTAAGTGCCAAGAGTGAGGAACATCAATTTTCCCCTAACAATATCCATACATAATTCAAAGAAAAGTTTATGAGAATAAATAAAATGATCACCCTTAGGGAAAATGCTTTGATCTTTGAACAAATTCTCTCAACTTATTCTTAAGGAAATGAATTGAGATCAGTTTGGAGAATTTGTATGTGGATATTCGGGCTTAAAGGGTTAAGACAAAAATTGTTTATTTTTCTACCCGGTTTAAGACAAGAGACCTTATTCTATGACCCTTAGTCATTTCGTTTCGCGTTCTTACTTGATTACCATTATTTTTCAAACTAACGTCATTGAATTTTTACTCTTTTAGAAAAAAAATGTTGGCACCACTCATGTAGACCGCTCATCACCGACCTTCACACCCTGTGAAAGGCTTCAGGTCCAAAAACACACCCCGTTAAAGACTCTAAATAGTCAAATTGTATACCCTGTTCAGCGGCACATACCCGTCAAGTCCAAATAAGGGAATGCCCCCCTCCCCCCGGGAGGGGGGAATTTTCACATTACAGTGAAACCTCCATGTAACGATGGACCTAGGGACTGGCATAATAACCGGAAAATTCCGAAAATAACCCCGGGGCTTACATTTTTCAAAGGCCCGTTTTGTGGGGCTTATTTTTGGAGGGGCTTATATTCGGAGGGGCTTTTCTACGGAGGGAAACTTGTGTTTCAAAATCGATTGGCCTAGCCTCATAGTTGGAGGTATATTTACCGTTTTTGCTTTGTTTTACTTTGTATTTGAAGGCAATTTTCCAAGTACAAGCCCCCGGGAGGCTTATATTTGGAGGGGCGATTTAACAGACGTTTTTTGTGTTACCGGTTTATGTTATATCGAGGTTCTCTTCCATATTTTTTACTGTTACTGGGACTAAGAATATCGTTCGTTATACCTAGGACTTCGATTTTTATTTGAGGTTTGTTGTATCGAGGTTCCACTGTAGTATCCAGCGAATATCGTTCTATTCACTGAAGTCTGAACGTAGTTCTCCATTGCAAGTTATTAGGTTTGAAAGAAGAGATGACACTGATTAAAATTGTCACTGACAATCATTATTATTCATTCAAAATATTTCTCCGTTTCTGATTGGCTAAAATCCCACGCATAATTCATCATAACCAGCTACAGTCGACCAAATTTGGAGGAATTTTGCGATATCTGAAAAATGATGTCAATTGTGCAGCATAATGGTCAGAAAACTGAACAGATAAGCGAGAAGACCTGGCGACGAGGTTGAGTTGTTTTGGTAGTGAGTACAAAATGGCGGAGCATTTCACTCGTTTCACGAGGAAAAATATGCGAACTATTGGCTAAAAACATAAAGACAACTCGACGGAAGACATCTGCTATTTGGAGAATGTTTGCAGTACTGAACAACCCTTTATCTTGAAACTTGCCGATAAACATGCTCTATCGAAGATGAACTTATTAAACATCGATAGAGGTAAGCATGTTCTAGCTTGTTTTTAAACTAGGAATTATTTTGAATGAATAATAAAACAATTATTGAATTCGGCTTTTTCAGAGGGAATTATACGGCCTCGGCGGATAACACTCCCCTCGATCTCCATAAATCTTGACATGATACTCAGCCTCATCCAATAATTGTTAATTATTATTCATTCAAATTATTACCCGGATCCTGATTGGCTAAAGCACACGCATAATTCACCATAACCAGTTGCTGATGATCAAATTTGGAAGAATTTTGTGTTTAGCGAGGAAATGACGTCAAAAATGCAGCGTTTTTTCAGGTTAATGCACCATTAACCGAGAAGACCTGGGGACGAGGTTAAGTTGTTTTGGTTGTAGAAAACATTTCACTCGTTTCTAGGGTAAGAACTAGGCGAAATAATTGCTAAAAACATGGCAAGAACAGCAAGAAGACAACTGGAAGGGCGACACACCCTCCTCGATTTCCATAATTCTTCATAAGATACTCAGCCTCATTCATTAACTGTTAAATATTTACCCTTTAAGCCCTGAGAGTGATCAGCGTCAAATGACTCCTTAGAATATCAATACTTTACAAAACACATCAGTGACCTAAATTAAGGAAATGGTAACACAATGAATCTAAATGATACTTCAACAAATTCTCCCACTACTTCTTTAGGAAACGAACAGGTACCACGAATGGGAATCTGAAGGGATTATACACACTTACTAGTACTGTCATCCAGGTGTGGGGACCGGAAGTCATAATTCTTCACTTCTTGATACCAATTCTTTACAGCCCTGTCGCAGGCCTGTTCGGGGTCTCCTCCGTACATGTAAAACAAGTTTTCTCCTTCTGTTGCTGTGGAGTCATGTTGAAGCTGGTCTATTCCTGCAAGATGATTGGCCCATTTCTGTGCACCGACAGCAATTTCCGATGACCAGTTAAGGGCTGGAACGCCATAGTGTGCGCGAACAGCATTATGGGAATCCAAGCAGTTCTGTATGAAGGAACTGTACGAAGAAACTGAAATGAAGAAATAGAATAATATTTCTACAGTACAACACCCAAAAGGGACAAAAACTCTATACGTAACGACCAGTTCGGTGAGAGTAATAATGTGAAATGCTATTGCACTGTCCCTTTAAACAATACTAGTTTAGAGAAGAATGTCATAAACATTTAGGTTCCTGTCTCCTCTCCGAGATTGGATGCCAATCTAGACAAGACATTTAATACGAACAAGAATACACATGTCATATGAAACTACCTGGCATGTGTTTACTGGTTTAGGAGCGTCATTAGAATACGATCCCGTCATGTCGTTCTCTCAAACTCACGTCGTTCTTTATCGACGGTCACATTCTGCGCTTTCCAATGTTTCTCGTGACTAAACACACCGGAGAAACTGACCGCTGGTGCATCCTACACATCTAGCGTTAAACTGGATCAGAATTAACCTATAATTGCTATAATAGTGGTTCGGCTGTTTTGAAGGTACCCCGTATTGGATGTTTCGTGATGTCAAAGTTAAAGCTTTTTTTCAGCCGTTCTTGAGCCAAGTGGCGAAAGATTTGAAACGTACTTCAAACGAACGAAAAAAGGGTCTTAGAGGTCAAATCCCGTACATTGAGGGATTCTACTCACGACCATTTAAAGGAGTTACTCTATGAATGTAACAACAGGATTGATGTCTTAAATTTTACAGCCCCTCGTTTCATCAGGTGGAGACTGTAATAAATCGTTAGTCACATAAACATAAAAGGGCAGGACATTGAACAGTTACCACGTTACACTGTGTTAAGCTTTTATCCCGTTAACTTATTCACTGTGATTGTGTTTATCGTCCCTGTTACCAAATATTATTGTGTTCATATGAATACACAAATCAACTCAGTGTTGCGGGTACACTAACTTAAACAGGTTACAAGATATTTTTTGGCGGGGTTTAGTTCCCTTTTCCTCAAAAATCAATCTGAACCAAAAACGTCAATTTACAGCAACTCCTACCTTCGCTGACACTGCAGAGTAAAGCACTAATTAGTATTTGTATCTTCATCTTTGATCAATGAAAGAAAGCGCCATTAATGAAGCAAAAAGGGAACCAAGCAATTTATTATTGATAACTTGAACAATAGTCCTGTGTCAATACCTGCTTAGTTTAATTTTGGTCGCTAGGGTGATCCATTGTTAAATGATTTTTAATAAAGATAAGTATCTTCAAGTTCTTATTCGCGTACGAGCTTGAACTTGGTGTGTTGGATTAAGCGAAACACATTGGCCTCTTATAAGGTATCATGATCAAAACAGACAGGTTGTTTTGAAACCCTTGGCATTTTGGGTCAGTTTAATCCGAAGTAAGCTACCTACCATTCCTCTTTGCCACAGCTTAAAAGGTAAATATGGATCACCAATTTTTAATTGCCTTTTAGAACCTGTAGGATGTTCTTTGGATGTTTTAGTGTCTTTATAAGATGTAGATGACAGGCCAAGAAGTTTTTCTCGAAGAAAAGGAGGGTATTTTTCACCGAGTAATTCATTTTTAAGTTTCTGATTCAGACCACTTGCAAGGCTGACCACGCCCTTGGGTGCTAGGGTCTTGCGACTTCACGTTCGGAAGCGTAGTCTGTTTGCGCGCCCTTTTGTTGTTTTTACCTGTGTCAGTATTCACGGGTTAAGCCAACTTCAAAATATCTGTAGTTATTCATGAGCAGCCAAGCAAAGAGCTTTACCCACAAAATTCGCAGTGGAAAACTATCATTTTTTTTAATAGAGTCATTATTCGGTTTTAACAGGTTTCATTTACTAGTATAAATAACATCTCTTCGCAGATCAATAATATCTTTCCGCAATAGGCTGCGTGGCTGGGGCCGGTTAGTTTTAAACTGCAAAGGCCTGTTAACATATTGCCATTCTAGAGGGCCCTGTCCCATAATCCCAACGCTCTCTTGGCGTCTCCTCGCAAATAGACTATTTAACAAAGGCAATTAAATATTGATGATAGTGATGATGATGATGATGATGATGCTGATGCTGATGATGATGATGATGGTGATGACGATGATTATAAACTGGTCTTTCCAAATTTGACGTCTTTCTTGGGAGCAAAGAAGACGCTTTCTTCATGAGCGTTTCAAAGAAAGTTCAGTAGTTACGGCCACCGTGTTGAACGAGGACACCGAAAATCAAAACTTAAACCTGTGTCACGTCGAACCGTCGATTCAGAGAACGGATCCCTGAAAGTCTCCGCTCAAGCGTTGCTTTTTCGTTGTTTCCTTAGTGCTCTACTTTGTCGGTCTTCACCCAGCGGTATTTTAACCGAACCGACGAAATATCACTGGGGGTAACCCCGCAATGGACTACTCCAACCCATCCAGGGGAAGTAGCAAGAATAACCCTAGGGCTCCTTGGTTCTGAACCGGGGTTTTAAAAGCTCTGGTCGTGTGGGTCAGCACCTTGTATTCGCCATTACTTTTCCATTCCGTTGCAAAAGCTAGTCTGTAGTGCGCTAAATTACATTTTGCCTCAGACAACGTTTTTTAAGGCATCGTAACACCCTGCGGTAATTCTGGACAAGTCTATTTTTTTTTTAAGTTTTGCTTTATATCTTGACGCGGTATAGGATTTATAAGGTTAATTTGATACCCAGACCAGTCATGGTCAGTTTTTTCTCCAACAAACTTCTTATGTATTATTAGTTTATATTTTTTTATAATATCAGCTCAGGACAAGAGGCCATGATATTGTCGATTTGCAAGCTTAACAATGATGATTAAGATTAAGGAAAGTAAACAAAAGCAGTCATGTGTGAGGTGTCCATCTCACAATCCTGGCTCTCAAAATAAAAATTTGGGGGTGAAGTGTCGTTTATGTCTGAGGTAACTACTATACTTGAATAAGTAAACTGATATATTTTATCGTCTTTATCCTTAAAAAGAATAAAGATTTGATTTCGTCTAAAAGATAAATTTGGAATTAATAAATAATGCATAACACCAGCGAGAAATTCGTCTCTCTGAAGAATGGATCAACTGATGTAATCCCCTCTTTGCAACCGAAAGTTTCTATAAGCTTTACCCCTCTTGTTCTTTCGAGTAACGCAGATATTTTTCTTTCCAACCCTTCATGGACATGAGGTGGTCAATGAGTTTCCTTGGAATCTTGATGTCATACTGTTTGCATGGTAAGAAATTTTTTGGAGCCATAAATATTTTTGTTGCGTTCCGTACTTTTGTAAACAAAAGCTTTTTTTCTTCAGAGCAATTAGTTGTAAGCCTATAAGTTTTGCGAATTTAGTGAGCCGGTGGAAAATTAATTAAGACCTTCTTTCCTTAATCAACATCTGTTATTTAACAAAATACTTAACAATCAGGTTGTTCTTTTACGCTTCAACGATTGTTATTTAGAAAACTTGTTGTCAATTACGGGTGGGTTATGTTCTGCTTCATAGGTGGTAGGTCGTGCGAGGAAACAAGTTGCCTTATTTGTTATTAAGTCTATACTTTAGGAGATAGGATCATTGGGAATCTACGATATAGATTTGCAAACGCTTGAATCCTCCAATTAGGTCGTATTTATCAGGGCAAGAGGAGAGTTTACGCGTCTTTTCGGTAACAGCGTAATTTCTATGAGAAGCATGAAACCTCATCGTACTAATGCTATCAGAGTGCGTTTGAGAATCTCGTTTTTAAATTGGAATCTCGAAATCCCGCTGGATTCTTCTGTAGCTAATTGACGGTGCACTGAATCAGAGACGCATTCCTTTTTGCAGAAAGGTGTCTGAATCGAGCAAGACAAAATGTTATTTAATCGCCCCATGTAGGGGACCAAAGACAGTCTTGGATTCTGGTTTCCAAGCTAGGGATTCCGGATTCCAGCTACTGGATTTTACCCTTTGTCAGTGGAACTTGGATTCTCGATTCCAAACGTTAGTGAGATTCCGGATTCCTTAAGCTGAATTCCGGGATTTTAAGATCAGATTCCGGATTCGGGTTTCCGTCTCCGGATTCCGAATTTTGGTATGCGGATTCCGGTATCCCAATTCCGTTACATGGGGCGTTGTCTAATCTGGGCGTTGTGTCAATTAAATGAGTTTTCTTGTCTTGGCCTCTAATTTTTTGGTTTTCAACTCTAATTCTTATTACTTCACCACTATGGCTTCTTTAAGACGAGTGCCTGTAAGGAATCTCTGTAAATCATAGATTTCACATCATTTTCCAGGGATCCATGCAGCTCCGAGCCTAGGGTCATTCGAAAGCGCTGAGCCTCCGAGTGCTTTAAAAGTGGTAAGGACAGTATCACAAGAGATCCATTGTCATCCATTAAATACGCCAACAGTCTGTGCTATAGTCACTACTTATTACCTTTACCCTTACATAAAATGCTCCTGTGGAGTTATTAAACAAATTTCACAAGGGAGCACCAACCATAACATTACTTTTGGAGATTTTGAAGGAATAGCATTAACTTTTAAAAAGTTGACCCAACTTTTTCAAGATTCAATCCATGTTTATCCCTGCCATCCGTAGCAACAGACGACAGGAAACTGTTTCAATATCTAAATATAGTCAAGAATATCATCATTTTTGAAATGCAATTGACGAGAGGACGCGTTAGCTTTTTAAACAGGCGATAGAAGGGGAGGGTGCCATAGCTTAGCAAGAAGTGCTACCCTAAAACAGTCAAATTTTTAATTTTTTTTTTAAAAAAAGCAATGGAGCTTTTGTATGCCATACAGTGTTTTTTTTCTTCCATTTCCTGGTTTGGCCAGGAACATTGTGGATAGGGGAAATGAAGGCCGCATATTAAAATGTTGACCTGTTTTGTACCGTGGGGGACTGTACAAGACAGAACATTATTGGTTCTCACAAAAAGACCTGTATACTCAGAAAGCACACTCTGAGGTGAGCAAAATCCCAAAGTTTGGTGTCTGTCGAGATACGGCTATTCGAACTCTCCAAAATTTGATAAAGACAAGTGTCTGGAGATCCATATATTCAACTATTTGAATGGTCGTATCTCGACTAAATTTTACTTGACAAAAGTCCCAAACTATTTTTAAACTGGTTGTCAATTGTTGACTCTTCAATTTTGAAAAAAAAATCATTTTTATCCAACTGACATATAAAATACTAAAACAATTATCTCCGCGTGGTAGGTTCAAAACAGTTGACAATTATTGGGCGAGGTCGAGCAAAATATCGTGATTTGTCAGTGGCGAGCATATCAGTTATTTGTCGAAGCCGAAGACCGAGGCAAATACTTGATCTGCGAGACAGTGACAAATCACGATATTTTGCTATAACGGAGTTCAATAATTGTTTTATCGGTCGGTCACCGAGTTTGTTTTGGAATGAATTTCTTTGGGAAGCGGAAAGCTCGCTGCCTTACAGGAGTAATGACAGAGATCAAATAATTTTATTCTGATTTCAATAATTTATTCTTTCGTCTTTTAAGAACAATTAAGTTTACAGTCTTCTTACAGTCTTTGTCATATCACTATTCCGCGAGCTTGGGTGCACGAGAAAGGGTGGTGTGATTTTGCCGAGCTCTCCTAGTTGAAGTAAGTAGGTTCGCTAAAGCACCCTTCCTTTATGTAAACGGGCCCTTAGGCTATATGGAGTTAAAGTACGGCTTAAGCTCCAAGGAATCTATTGACCAATTGTTTACTTTTATCTTTTGCCCTTAGCATAGCAATATAGTTTGTGAAGGACAGAAAGCTTATATAAAATGCGAAAGCATTTTCGATCAAATCGAAATAATGGGAACGATGTATGGTCGTAAAGATAAATCAACCTGCGTCCACCCGAGCATTCCTTCGGAAAAACAATGTCAGGAACAGGAAACCCAAGTGATTGCTCATGTGAGAGGCCTGTGTGATGGGGAACGCAAATGTGAGGTGGCTGCAAACAACCAGTTCTTAGCGAAGGCTGGAACCACCATTTGCCCTGAGGTGTACAAGTATCTGGACATAAAATACAAGTAAGGTTATAACTGACCACTTTGTCTCTTTTTACCCTGGCCCCCGGCAAGTTGTTTAAAAGGTGGATAGCTCTATCCACAGGATAGATCACTACCCAGTGGATAACACACTTGTTTTCCCTATCTCCTTATTCACTGTACTGGATAGGGATTTATTCAGTGGATAGCGCTATCTATATTTTTGACAACTGGGGCTAGGGCCTAGTTGTTCAAACTATAAACACGATAACGCTATTCACTGGATAAATCTCTGTCCAGTGGACAACGCAATCTGGGGTGGATCCAGGTGCTTAGCAGAGGGGATTCGATGAAAGGGGACCGTCGAAAGCGTCTCCCCTGTAGGGGTCCGATGTCATCCTCCCCCGGAAATTTTTGAAATTTCAAGTCCTCGGAAACGCGATTTGCACCATTCTGAGGCAAAGTCAACGTGTTTTAATATCTCATTTTTTTTAAGTGAAAAAAAGTGAAAATGCCATTCTTTTACATCAAAATATAACAAAGTTGCGTAAAACGATGCAATAAACTGAGCCCAGTTATAGCGGATCAATTGAGGTTTTTGTGTGACTGACCACCTACCCATCCCTTAAGTCTACATTGACACTTACTTCTCACTTAGGGCAAAATTGTGACTTAAGGGAGGGATAGGTGGTCCGTTGTGGCAAAGACATTTTCTAGTCGCCTGGCACTTCATTTTATCGCCGGTTTCAAGTTAATTTCTATCCTATTCCCATAAGCAGGATTTCCTTTTATGGTGTCAAAATGTGAGAAGTAATAAACTGACTTAAGAATTATACAAATTTTACAGGTGCGTGCCTCGAACTTCTTATTCGAACGTAGACGGTGGTTCGGAAAACGGCCAAACAGTGAGTGAAGTCATCACCACAAACGGGGCGGGTCTGTCTTCCTCATCAGTCACATCATCTACCTCCACCTCTACCTACTCTTCGGTCCCTGAAATTACAGTACAAGAGCACGTCAGCACTGAGCCAGTCACTACTGCCACATCACAAGGATCTGTTACACCAATTAATACCCATAAGGACGTCACAGAGGAATTCACTCAATCTGAAGGTACCTCTGACGTCATATCAGAGACGTTTCCAAGCAACGCAGGGACTTCTTCACCGGAGGAGGTTAACGAGACGTATAAAAAGTCAGAAACACCCCTAAGACCGGACGAAGTCGAAGATGGATTGGAAGAAGGAGAGGAAGAGAAGAGCGGCTCAGGGGAATTAGACGGATTTGATGAAGAGCCTGATGATGCTTTGTACAGAAGATGAGGCCATATATGAGAGGCGGTGGAGCCTTGATTCATTAGTTCGTATTTCCACAAACAATAACCTGAACTTTTAACTTCAACAGTACGTGAAACCTGTCTCTTAGTTCCCTGGACTAAGATCGAGTTGGAAGACAAATTGGAACCTTATTCTGTCGGAGTGGTTATATGCTGCCGCCTTGGAGAATGAATTCATTTACTTCTCTTAATTCTCAACTGGCGTTTAATATACCGGTCTACAATTATCATTTTAGCATAGGTGAAGCAAAATCCTGGGATAATGCTTGCGATATTCACTCCTTAACATTTCCCTTTTATGCGCCAGTTACCTGGCGGGGGGGACTGGAGGGGAGGGCTAAGCGTCCTTTAAGGCTAAATGTTTGTTATTTTGTTTCAGTAGTTTTGTTTACATGAAAAGCCAGGAGGGCATCCTATCTGCTTCCTTAGATAAACCGTAGGGTAAACTTTTGCCTTGTAAATGCTCGGGTTAGGGTTACTCTCTTAGGAGGCACAAGCTTAGCGTGATCAGTTTACAATTAGATTTGAACAAAAACTGTAATTTAGCGTGTGCTTGATGAAAATCTATCCTCGTGTAAAAGGGGGCTGACCCTTCCAGGAGGGTTACAACCCAAGTCCGAGTAAAGATGTCTTTGAAGGTTAAACTAAAATCATCATGAAATCAGCTGTTTTGAAACAGAAGCTTGTGAACGTTATTTTAGAGATGACTTCATATATCAGACTAGATTTCAGGAAGCTAGGCATTCATAAGAAACATTGTTTTTCATTAAGGTTTATTTGGCTTCTGTGGAAGTTCTCCAAACGGACACTTTCGTAAGCGGACAGCTCTACTTACGGCCATATTCACAAAATCCCGTTTCTCTTAACTCCCAAACAAAAACTCTGTATTTTTACATTCCCGTTAGCAGCCAGCTCCAGTTACAGACGCCATTTTTCGAGTCCCGAGGGTGTCCGCTTATGAGAGCTTCCATGTATCTTAATTACGGCCAATACAAACTAGTTCACTCAGTCGCAGAGTTGGAACCACGAGCCAAAATAGGCCCTAAGAAAGGTCCGTAAAAAGATCTCGGATAGAGTAGTTTTGGTTCGAATTGTGCTAAAATGGCTCCATGAGAGGACTGGATTAGACTTTGGCCTCCAAGGCTTTTTTGTACCTTTGGGATTGAAACAAAGCGATCAAATTGAATCTTTAGCAGGGGAGCACCATAAAGATAAGATGTGGGATAATTCTTGATTAGCAGGAGGTCCGAAGTCACACCCAATCACAATTTATATTCTAAATTAAAAGCTCGCTTGTGACCCATCAAAGATATTTCAGCGGAATCCTCTTGTATCTTGGTTATCTTCCTCATCCTCGGAGACCCAGGGGCAGTCAGTCGGGCCGGGACAAAAATCCCGACGAAAGTTTTCAAGCACGGGCGGAAGAGCCCCTGGCTACCGACTCTCGCCGGGTCATTTCGAAACGGTCAGGCGAATGCTGGCTCCTGATTGGGCACAAAAAATGCTTTGTATTATTGTGCCCAATCTGCGGACAGCATCTCTTGAGTTCTTTTCTTGCGTTCGTACACGACCGCTATTGTCTTTCCAAAATGGCCTTAGAGTTTACACGAAATCATTAACGCGAAAATCAGCATCTTGCAAAAATAAATTCTTATTCAAAATGGTTGTTTATTGAGTTTGATTATTATATTACCAGATTCTAATCATTTTAATCAGAAGGACCACGACCATATGGAATTTGTTTTAGCTAAGTGTCTTCTGTATAATTTGAGAAACCCTTCTTTACACCTCTTTAGGAGTATTGTCTACAAGTTTCATTTTCACGTGAACAGCAGTAACTGACAATGCATTTGAAATATGTAGAAATGTTAGCTGTCCATTTACTGCCTCACAAGTTATTAAAAGTCTTGAAACTCAAAGGCCGTATTAAACGACGGTAAATCTCAAGAATATCAAATTTAACAAAAAAAATCTATCGAGCGGTTTCAAACTTATTTGCTTATTTGTTTAAGTAGACCAAAAATGTTCAAAAAACCGCGAAGATGAGCGCCTCGATACATACTAATGAAATCCTTCTTTCAAGCAATCGGCTAAAGCTACCTCTATGATCTTTCACACGTTTTTAAAAAGATTGAAACCACTATAAGGTGAAATTGCACTTCAAAAGCGCTTCGTTTTCTACAGATTGCCGAGGATTAAGATTGTCCAGTTTTCACCGTATTTCTAACCATAAAAACTTCATCCCAAAATATCTCGATAACTCTCTTACAGATTTTCGCTTAAACTTCAAGAACATCGAGGCGGCTGTTGAAGGAAAAAGCTCGCGTGAAAGATTTTTGAAGAAGAGTTCCTAGTACCGAGAAATACGACTGCAAGTAAAATAGGCAATGGCGTCATTTCGTTGTCATGACAACTCCGATGTTATTGAAACCCTGATTAAATTTTCATCTTCATCTAATACAGCTGTGGTGGTAATTTTTTCAAATCTTTGTTAATGGCGATGTAGTTTACGCTCAAACTTGGGAGGTATTGACGCTGAATAACCCCATCGAGCCACCTTAACGTGGCACTTTTGTAGGAAGGTAAAAACAGATTAACGAAAGAGGGCTGGGGGCAATTTATAATGACTGGAGCGCACAAAATCTTATACTGATGCAGTGGCGGTTCGATTCACACCTTTCCACTTTCTTGGAATGTTATATGCTACCAAACTTCTTGTACCACTTACATGTTTTTTTTTTCGTTAGTGAAAAGAACAGCTGATGATCATCGAATTTGCGGAGAGCTGACTTCTTCTGTCACTTAGAAAATGTCGTTTTGATATACATTCCAAAGAAGTGGTCTCAGCATTCCGTTAACAAATATTGTAGTTGTAAGTGAATTTGAATCAAAATCGAATTCAAACTGATACACTTATTCTATATTTTTTCTTTATTGTCTGAAAGGATGCTTGGGTTTTCAAAATGGCCGTGCATCGTCATAGCGACGGGTAGGGAAATTACGTCACTTCTATTTTTAAAATTCATACCACATTACAAACTTTCTTGACCCGCAACCACGTTGTTCTCCAAAATGGACGACAGATTCAGTGAATGGTAAAATTATTTTTGATGGCTTTGCGATTCCACTTTATCAAAAAAGCTCGTTTACAAGCGGTTTCTCTCGATTCTTTTTCATTTTTATTTTCAAAAAGAACGTGTTCAAGTGTGAAGAGGATAACGACATATTTTATCATTCCTTGATATATTTTGGTAAGGTTTGTCTCTATATTTGTTTTAGATACATCGGTGGTTCTGTGGAGTGCGCAACTATCACAACTCGCAGTAAGTGGTAATTTGTTCCCTGTTCAAGTTAAGTTGTCAAATTATTAAATAATTTTTAAGATACCCGAACGAAGAGAGTTCGAGTTTCTTATTAGTATGACAAATTAAGTAAATTTACAAGTTATTTGCTTTCGAACATGACCATTTTAAGTTTGATTGACTATTGAATTAAGCCATGAGCACATTGAAATAATTACAAAAGATCAGACATCTGATTTTGCGATGAACAGTCCTTTCAGGAGCTTATTGTAGCTCTAAAAGCTTATCAGAGAGACTTTTTATTTTGACGGCAGTACGTTACGGTGAAGTTCTCCCAACGGGTACCAGGTGTTGGGTTCAACAAGCAATGTTATGGCAATTGAACCTAAACATTCTCTTGAACGGTCGGTAAGGAAATCCCTTCTCGAACTTACCCTAAACTCAAAATAATTCCTATCGTCTAGCAAGTGGAATTACGTAAACAAAACAAACAAACCAAAATACAGTCGAACCTCCACTAACGGCCAAATCTCTACAACGGCCACGTTTTCGGCGGACAGTCCCAATATTGAATCTTGTTTAAGCCTCTCTATAACGGCCAATTTCTTCTGTCCTCAAAGGTGCCCGATGTGGAGATGTTCAACTGTATGCAAGTCTGGGCGAAAAACCGTTTTGAAGGTGTTTTAACACTTTAAAATGCCTTAAAAGGCCTGAATCATGAGTGTTTATTTAATCTCTGTCCATCTCTTAATGGCCGGAATTTATGGTCTAGCTCGTTGTTTGATAACAAAAATCACGTCATATCAGTATTCTACACCAGAATAAAAACTAAAGTATATCGATTTTTTTTGTGAAAGATACGCCCCTAGAGTTCAATCACATTGCCTCTTACATTTAATTGGAAATTACTACACTGACCTTAGGGGGTCTGATGCGTAATTGGGCAATGAAACAAGATTGGCGCGACTGAGTGGAAGAAAAGTCACTCGAAATCAATCAATGGAAATGATTCCGAATCTGGCTGCAAGGAAATTTTCTGCTTGAAGTGGCAAGCAAAGAAAGTATGCCATTTTACCGTTGAAGTAATCCGCTTGAGTCAAAGTATTTTGTTTGTTACAAATCTTTTCAAAAATTCATCAGAGGATCGAAATAATTAAAACTTGCCGGAGATTCGCCGTGGCTTTGAAAACGTTGTCTGGTTGCCTATTTCACGAATAACGTACTTGAACCCTTGAGAAGATAAAGACTATACTCACTCAAAGTGGGCTTAGACTCGAAGAAGATATTATGTACAATGTGAATTGAATTTAGAGCTCCTATACGTTTCACACTTGTTGAAACACTTGTTACATTTCGTCTTGCCCAATGTTCATTCAAATATTTCCCATTTACAAACCACATGAGTTTCAACATTGGGGAAGGAGAGAGGAATTACAGTCAATTTTTCTTTAAGAAGGACATCTTTGGACCGGCAAGTGTCCGTCTCAGAGCGATGTTCGTCTTTTTGAGAGTCAATTAAAGGGAGTAAGTAAATACAGGGACTAACTCTAGGTGTCCGTTTTACATCATGGGTGTCCGTCCCACTAAGGTATCCGTTAAGAGAGAGTCAACTGTATTGACGGGGAATTTTTATAATTCGTTCGAGGAGGTGTACGACCATAGTGGTATTCTTTTCCGTGATATTTTTCCCCGAATTAGATACGCATTTAAATAAAACAAAATTCGACAATTATTGTACAAAACAGTCAGACACTCAACATTCTATCTGTATCAATGAAGTTACCTCTTAATAATACGACATATATATATATTCAATAAACACCCCTGACAGAAACTAATGGTCCTAGATTTTAAGTTTGAGCTGTCTAGAAACTTCATCATTGACAGACTTGTTTGCGTATTCATGTAATTTCCTAGTATAATTTTTCTGCTTTGCTAATGCGTTTCTATGGAGCGTTTTCACATGACGTCACGGCGGCCATCGTGGTGTTCCAAACTAATCCTATGGGAATTGAACTCTTTTCTAATATAAACGCTTTCTTTTGTTCCAATACATTTTTGCATAGATGCTGGCCACGTAAGTGAAAACGCTCTATAAAATACTTTTCATGGAGGGTGCGCTAAATATTTCTGAACGTGCCAGTTTTTTGGTAACTGTTTTCTTCAAATTATGACCCCATGCGATTCTTACTTCATTGAAAATTTGGTATATTTACAAAATTAATTTACTGCAGCTTTTGTAGTTGTTTAGCATGTGGCTGCTGGGATTCATTGTTGCTGTCTTTCTCAATACCGGAGTACATGCCACTTTACTAGGTAGGTCCAATTTTAATATAATAAAAGCGTTAACTACTTTTTCGACACTTACAGTCCTGGTTAAACGTTTTGGAACACTTTGTCTTTCATACATGAAAACTGCAATAGGCAGGAGCCTGTGGGTCATGGGCTCCCTCAATAGGCCATTTCCGAGCCATTTCCAAGTTGCTCCAAGCCTCTGTTTCAAAGCGAGGTTGAGTGCGAGGCCATTGATATGAAAATAATTTCATGCAATTAAAACTCATTTTCACAAGAAAGGTTTTGCACTAAGCCTCGCTCTGAAAGTGAGAATTTTTGGAACTTGGAAATGCCCTATTCAAGTTAATCTCCCTCCCATATGTACCAAGGGGGTGGAGAAGAATAAATTCCAAATAAAAATTCGTGAAAGTGTCCCAAAAGCTTTGGCCAGGATTATAGGTAGCCCTATACTTTCTTAGCAATAGAGCAATTTCAAATGACGTCACCACGGCCATATTGGTGCTCTATAACAATGAAATTGTAGCCATGTTCGTGTACAAATCCTGTGGGAGTTAAACTCTTTTCTTATGTAAAAACGTGCTTTTGTTCTAATAAATTTGATAGATGCTGGTCACATGGATGAAAGCGCTCAAAGTGCAAAGGCTATTTTTCGTATTTTTAAATACAATTTTGTTCACATGCTTAATAATTAATTCGAGGTATTCATTTAAATAACTTCAGTCCTTGTCAAACGTCATTCTTTATATTAATGGTTGCGTTCAGTTGGATAATTTTAATGTGTGTGTTATTTTTAATTTTACTATTATTACTATTATTATTATCATTATGATTTGCTTCGATTGGTTCTGTCCTATTTTGAACTCAACGAAGTTTTTAAAAACTTGTACAGAACGTGTCAAATATATGTCCGCAACGAGAGGGCAAAGCGATCATCACTACCTTGATTTAATTTTACCGAAAATGCTGATAAAAGTAAACGAATGTTAGATTGATATTAGTTTTTCTTTTTACAGGAGTATGCCCAGGAAGCTGCTCTCCCCAATGCTACCCTTCCTGCAACCCGGTCTGTTGTTACAACTCTCAACAATCATCGTTATATCAACAACAACAGCTACAACGGCAACAACAAGAGCAGTTTTATCATCACCCTCCAACTGAGACAGGCCTAGCAGCTGCGGCCCAGTACATTAAATTGCCAAGCGCACCAGCTCCTGCTCCAGCGTTTGCTCTTGCTCCATCGCCCACCCCGGCTCCTCCTAAACCTCCCCCTCCCCCTCCCTGTGCGTCTTATTGTCCGAAAGAATGTTACCCAGATTGCGCGACGTCGTGCTGTGAGCCAAAGCCGCCACCGATGCCATTGTATTTGAAGAGAAAACAGTCAATAGCTGTGGCTTGTGAAGGACACAAACTGAAGATAAAATGCCCAAATAAGTACGACAATTGATTGATTAAAGGAGATTTAGAATCACGTTAACGGCAAGCGGAAAACGTGAGATTCAAGTCGGCAATTTCTCAAATAAGAAAAATTGAGTAGGATGAACCTTACATGAAGCTGCTATTTTTGAGGGTACAAGAAACATTACATGACAAGAGGAGGGGACACCACTACTCACCACTGAATCTTTATCAAGTGATGGACTCCGACGTTTTTTCACGCGATTTATACTGTGAATCATGTGACAAAACGTCCTGGCCGTTCGCGGAAAGCTCATAACCGGTGTCCATGTTCAATGCTAGAGCCCGCTGATAGATTTCGATGGCCTCCTTCCCTCCTTGAATTTAAAACCTCGGCTATATTAAATATATTTAAGATAGGATTAAGTAACTCTTTATTCGCATATATGTGATTCTAAATCTCTCTCATACGTTTAACAAATGGCTGTTGTCATAGGTTGTATTCTCTGTACATATATGCCACAACAATACAATACATCTAAACAGCAACAATACAAAGACAGGAAAGGAAAGCGACACGCAGGGTATTCAAAAGCTAAAATAAGCGATGTTCATTTCCAGTTTCCAGTAGTACATTCAAACTCTCCTTGCAACTCTTAGAAAAACAAAAAGAATTCCGAACTAACTGTTAAAGAGTTAACTTCAATATTTTATCATTATTTTCTAGGTACGATCGCATCGCATTATACAGCACATTTTATGGCAGGGATGAAAACAACACGTGTAAACACAACGTCCTTCCCTACAAAGGACATTGCGTGGCCGAGGAACAGAGAGTCAACAAGAAGTTATATGACCTGTGTCAAGGGGAAAATAAGTGTTTCGTGTCAGCTACTAATGGTTTCCTTGGTACAAAGAATTCGAGTATTTGTCCTGATGTGTATAAATACGCCAGAGTGGTATACCGCTGTATACAACATCCAAAGATTGTTCCGGTAGGTATGCATGTGCAAATGCCCTTAAAAGAACTCTGCTCTTAATTACTCTTGACTAAATGTGTGTATTGGTGCTCAGGAAAGGGGTCAAAATGTGAAACTGTAGGAATTTTTAAGCAATGAGTATATGAAAATCATATCTTTAAATTGCGGAGAAATGATTAAACGTGAAGAAGATCTTAGCAGTTGTACGTTTGCAGAGGTAACGCTGAGGTTAAGGGGTCGAATCCCGTACGAACCTGAATTTTTTTTCTTGCAGCTGCAAAAGTTGCGAAGTGTCCATGATCAAATTAAATAAATCTCAGCGGTTCTTTCTAAAAAAAATACTTGCATGAAATCTATGGGCTATCAGTCAAAGTTTCGGAGAAGCCGCACAGAAAGAACGACCGCCTAGTGTATGGCAAAAAAAATGGTCGTACGATAACTTATTGCAGTGTCGATACCTTTAATTATTTGTAATGCCAATGCAATATACTGTTTGGACCTGGCGAAGGTCAGTGGAAGCAGGGGAAAGAAAAGCAAAGTGCATGGTGTGACTGGAACACTGTAAGAGCAGCAGCCAAAGAAAGAGAAGTCTCGGGAAAGAGAAAATGTCACGGAATTATTTTTAAAAGAGACAAATGATACTGATGATAAGAATGACTGTTTTGATATCCAATATAATGTAGTTGTACGACTATCTAATATACTTATTTTAAGATTTATTGTAGCTCTGCCATTGATTTTCCCGTGTGTAATTATGATAATATTTTGTTCTAATTATCTAACTGAGGGAGCCCATTCCTTATAAGCCCGGTGGCTTCTCTTGGGCTTCCTCGCCATGAGAGTTAAGGTAATTAGATTTTATTTGATTTGTATAATTTTTGGCAAACAAAACAATAAACAATAAACAATTGTAAGCTGTGATAATAATGTCTTCCTTCTGTTTTCAGGTATGTCCTTTACCTTGCCACAAACCATACAAATGTTTCCCCAGATGTGACATCAGCTGCTGCACTCCTCCCCCTCCCCCTCCGCCACCACCCCCTCCTCCCTCGCCATCATGCCCTGGAACATGCCCAGCACAATGCTTTCCAGCATGCTCTCAGGCTTGTTGCAGTCCTCCACCACCCCCTCCCCCAGCGCCAGTATATTACCCACCCCCAGCCCTACCCCCAACTCCAACATGTCCTGGATCCTGTCCAAGTACTTGCGCTCCAACATGTTCTGTGAGGTGTTGTATCAGTAGGAACATTGCTCAGAATGATGTCAGACCTCTTACGTACACCGCTCCTCGCGTGGCACCAGTAGGTGAAAGATACCAGAATTACTACCCAGCCGCACAGTCAAATAATTACTACTACAATCAGTACAGGCAATACGCCCGAGCAAGGCCACAGTATTTGAATCCTTATGCAAGGTATCAAGCATACAGAAAATCATATGCAAACTGGCCGAATTATCCGAACGTCAATCGCTATCTAGGATAACTGAGATTACAGCAACGTGTTCTGTAAATAAAAATTAGTCAAGAGAGCAACTAATTCTAGACGCAGCTGATTGGCAAAGGACAACTTCTTGAATTTGAAATTGAAACTTACTATTGCAACAGAATTCAAAAAGGAAAATTTACTGCCAATAAGTCTTATTCGCTTTAAAAGGCAATTTTTCAAGTTATGTGGTGTTACAGCATAACGGCAGTTTTTTACCGCGAGATTGAAAGGCTGAATTTCAGTTTTTCCTTCTTGAAATGTTTGACGTTTTAACAACTCTGGTGTCAATTAGGACTCATATTTACATTCTGACATAACTTAAGATAAGAATATCACAATCTTTACGCAATATCGCGATCGCGTTCATTGCCTTGGTTTGACTTGAGTTGCTTGCTTATCCACCGGGGTCGGAGCACAGAGCACACTTAACTGTAAGTGTGTGTTTCAAAAATTGATGTTGATTTTCATTTCATTTACCAGGATTTTTTAAAAAATATAATTCATTGTAAATACATTTAATTAAATAAATGTTTGATCTGTACACTTATTGTCCCTGGTGTAGCACTCTGACTATCTACGGTCTTGTAGTAACAGTTTATTGATTATTGTTTGATTGTCTATGAAGAATTCCTCGCACGCATGCAAGCCGTGAAGGAAAAAACAAGAAGGATGAGGTCCCACCGAGATCTGAACTCGGGTCGCGGGATTCACATCCTCAGAGACTCAGGGGCAGTCGGTCGGGTCGACGAAAGTTTTCAAGCACTGGCGGAACAGCCCCTGGGCGCGATCCATTCAACCAAAATTCCAACCGGTCCTGGTCCACTTCAAAAGGTGGACCCGTTTTTTCGAAACTTTTCCGGTTGGACCGAACCGATCCAATGAGTTTTGGACTGAAATTTCCTGAAATTTTGGTTGAGTGGATCCCGCCCCCTGAGTAGCGACTTTAAACAGACCATTTCAAAACGGTTAAGCGAATGCTGGCTCCTGACTGGGCAAAAAATGCTTTGTGTTATTGTGCCAAGTCGACAATTAGCATCTCCCGAGTTCTTTTCGTGTGTTCCTACACGACGGCTATTGTCTCGCATACTTGTCCGGTTCGTTCATCGAGGTTATGCGTGCAATTCGCAAGGGAAACTTTAACTTTCTAATTTCCTAAATAGAAACGAAGGAGCTATCGATGACTCGTGAAAACATTTCGGATGCTATCAGCGGGACCATTCCCATTTGCACCGAGAAAATTCTGTCTCTGACCGATCACAAGGTATCGTAAACAATATCTACGAAGGCCATGATCGACGTAAATTTGAATACATTGTGTAAGCTCAAGCCTGTATTTTTGAAAAAGCGTCTTTAAAATAATCTTACATACGTTTCCATGTTTTATTCTTGGGTAGACAGTATTTTGAAATGGGCGGGGTTTATATCAAACCGAAAGTTTCCTGACTGCGTGCATTCCTTTTTATTCTGATGCAAAAACAAAAAAATAACTCATTCATACAATAAAGGATTTGCACTCATCCTCGTTTTGAAAGCGAGATGTGATGTCCTATTGATCGGGGCATAAAATTAGAACAACACACAAAAATCACAGCATAGTGCAAAAACAAACAGATTTTAGGTCCCACCGAGACTTGAACTCGGATCGCTGGATTCAAAGTCCAGAGTGCTAACCATTACACCATGGGACCATACGCATGCATTAGAAAACCAAAGACATTTACAAACCACAGTGCCTTCCCAACATAACTTCTACGCATTTGGGATATTATGTGCAGGCTCATATTACAATGCTTGATGACTAATCATGGCTTTAAAATGATTGTGATGGTGATGATGGTAGTGGTATTGGTGTTGGTGGTGTGGTGGTGAGTATATTTTTAATTTATATAGCGCTATTTCCTATTTCGCTATTTAAATGATTTCCCAGTGAAGCATTTACCGATTCCTGGTATATACATGTAGACATTCCAGAATTTAAGAGGGAATCGGTTAAAACCTACATGTCCCAGTTGAGATCCAGTTAAGCCGGCGACTGCCAAGCTGTAGGTTTGAAGCTTTTACACTTTTCATAAAGGCAGGGCCTTGAGCTCAAAACCTTTACCTTTTTAACTTGCCATTTTAGGAATGCATGTATTTTCAATGTGAAAAAATGTTAGGTGCCCCTATTAATTTTGACACTGTCCTGCTATGTAGTGAATCAGAGGGAGTCGCTCCTCCCATTTTAAGGTCATTACCGTAACTTTCAAACAAGGAATAGTAGTAGTCAATTTATTCCTCTCTATAGGTTATACAAGTTTATAGAAACAGATAATACATTAATTAAGAAAAAACTAAAGAGCAAAAGGGCAAAACAGTAAAACTAATACATTGCCGTAGAAGATGGAAAAATATGAAACATTTCTAATTAAGTGGATACAACAAAGAAAAGTAAATAAATGAATAAATGTAATGATTTTTTTTTGCTAGAGTTACATTTTGCAGTATACGTTTTGTACGAATAGTACAGTCCTTAAAAGATCCTAAGCTACTTGGCTCCTGCTGACGTCAAAATAAGAGATTTTTGCTCAATGTAGCCTGCGTAGAAAGCGTTTCCGTGTGGTTTCGGAGCAAACAACAAGAAGTGAGAGAGTCAAAATGAGAGAGTCAAATTTGGGCTCTCGCTCCATTTTTCGCGCGGCAAAGACCTAAAACCCCGTTCTTTGTCGTTCCTCGGTCTTTCTTTGCTCCGAAACCACACAGGAACGCTTGCTACGCAGGCAACACCCAATGCTATATAAACTCTCCTCTTCTCTTCCTCTCCGCACATTATACTTGGACAACGGATGATTTTTAACTCACTACCCAGGACTCCACCTTCATCGTCACTTGCATACTACTCACAATTTTTAGGAAAACTTTTTGCCGTTTTTTATATTCATAGAGTTGAAAGGCTGAGGGTTACACCTTATGATTTTCCCCCGGTTCCCAAGTCAGAATTTCTGTCAATTTAGACAGAACATGAGGTTTACAAAATAGCATTAAAAATAGTGGTTTTAAAAGTATCCTAAAAATTGCTGTTTAAAGAAAATTACCAAGCTGAACGTCTTATCGCTACCGACTTCTTTATAGCAGAATTAGATCTGAGATCGGGATCTACCCATCTTTAAAAAGATTTCGTACTAAACATCGATTGAAAACTTGACAAAAATGAGTAACAGGCATAAATTTCTTCTAGTCAACGAGACCTCCTCTTCTCTACATATTATAAAGTGGGGTGTTCCTTACTGCTCTATCTTGGGGGCTTGCCTTTTTCTGTGATGTCTCCAGGGATTTGAGATTGAATTTTTTTTATTTGCTGATGATACTAACATATTTTTTTCTCATAATGGGGTAATCTTGCTTGAAAAGACCTCGGATGAGGAACCTTTGAAACTGACATCTTTGGTGGCAGGTCAATGAGTTATCAATAAATTATTCACAATCCAAATCTATTGTTTTCAATCCCTGGCAGAAATGGTGAAACCTTGATATTAAGCTAGAAATAAGTAATTGTGCCATTGAGCGAGTAAAGGATACCATATTTTTGGGAGTGATCCTTGATGAGAGCCTCACATGGAAACACCATTAAGCAAATGATGCAAGGAAAATTTCTAAATCAATTGGAATAATATATAGGTCAAGCTTTTGTCTTCCTGATACTTCTTTACGTACTCTTTACTATACCTTAGTTTATCTTTATCTTGTAAATTGTGTTTCAGTATGGCATCGACTCATCCCACAAACGTGAAACGTATTCTTATACTTCAGAAAAAATCTAATAATTTCCTGCACCAACAAATATAAGACAGGGTCCAAACGTTTGGTTTCAATTCACCAAATCGCAATATACACAGTGCTGCGACTTTCTCCCTTTTTAACTCTAGATTGAAAGCATTTCTCCTTAGCTGATTCTCCACTTGTAAATATTATTCATTACTTGCTACTGTTCGTCCGTTGAGTGAACAGGAAAGTAAAAAGGGAAGAGCACAAAAATCAATGCGTCGGCCGGGAATCGAACCCGGGTCAACTGCTTGGAAGGCAGCTATGCTCACCACTATACCACCGACGCCTGTGTTGAGTTAGTTGCATTGTAAAACTGATTAAATCGGGACAGTCAGTGATAAAACGACGCGAAAACTCTCAACACAATGGATACAATTGACTTAAGTTAGCCATAGTCTACCCTTTCTGTTTGGTTAAACAAACTGCTGAACTTCACTCAGATCGCTGGATTCAGAGTCCAGAGTGCTAACCATTACACTATGGGACCTTACGCTAACAAGCGAAAATCAATGAAATCTATAGACCACAGTGGCAAACCGTGATATCTTCTACAGAGTTCATCAGATACAACGAAAAGTGTTCTATGCTTAACCTGGAGCAAGGCAGCGTCGTATCACTCAACCCACGGTGAACATACTACAAAAAGGAAAAGAAAGATATGTTTTAACAAGTCTTTGCAAGTCCAACTGATCACTTACAATTTTTGTGCCGTACTGAAATGTAACTTTTGCCTTTTGGTTTTTGTTCTGTGTTTGGCTGGTGTATTACCCTTTGCGATTTAGATAACCCCGGATTCCCCAAGTATAAAGCGGCGGTGGGGGGGGGGGGGAATGCGTATTTTTATATGACAGTGACGGGCTGCTCAGTTTCGACCTGCTTAGGGGTGTAAACTGTATATTCAGTCTCACTTAGGGTTGTGGGGACGAAGAGCTATGTTTTCCCTAACAGGTATTACTTATGGAAGTGTGTAAAGAAAAGGATAAAGACCATTCAACTTCAACACCTTTCTCGCAGTATAGATCTATTTATAGCTATTTGATTGTCCCGAGGATAGACTTGCTCGAAGTCGACCTCTCATAAGTTCTTAAAAGTGAGAGAAGCGAAATTCAATGCACGAGGTCGTGCATCGACCGAGAGAGCGACGAAGTCTCGTGGTCCACTTGCTTCGCCTGAATGGATTTGAATCATATTAGAAATTCACGCGGGAAAAAAATGATTGACATTTGTCTGGAGCAGAGTAAAATATCACCCACTGTCGTACTGGTCAACTGTCATGACGTCGCCAGTAGAATTTTCGACAGGTGAATTTCGCGCCAAGCAAGTATGAAAAGTGCTTTAAAATGGCATAACCAACCAGTAAAAAGTAAAAGACTTTTAGAAAGTCTATCCAGGGGATTTTCATATTAAAAATCTTCTTTAGGGGCGAAATAAAGCCTGAACCACGATCAGATTGTCTCCTTTAGGATTGAAATACGAGTGTTCGAACGAGAATTTCCGTCCTTTTCACCCTCGGGCCTTCTTAGATAACCTCTAGGACCTCCTCGCAGGTATAGAAAAAAAGGAAAAATAAGGTTGCGGGTTCCACCAAGATTTGAACTCGGATCGCTGGATTCAGAGTCCAGAATGCTAACCATTACACCACAGAACCGGAAGTAGTTGAACGTCTTATCGCTACCGACTTCTGTATAGCAGATTTAGATCTGAGATAGGGATCTACCGATCTTTATAAAGATTTCGTACAAAACATCGAATGAAAACTTGTCAAAAATGTGTAAAAGGCATTACTTTCTTCAATTCAACGATACTTCCTCTTCTGTACATATTATAAAGTGGGGTGTTCCTTGATGCTCGATCTTAGGGCCTTGGCTTTTTCTGTGATGTCTCGAATATTTTAGATTGAATTCTTTTTTATTTGCTGAAGATGTTAACATATTCTTTTCTCATAATGAACCTTGCTTCAAAGGACCTTGGATGAGGAACCTTTGAAACAAATATCTGGGTGCCAGGCCAATAAGTTATCAATAAATTATTTACAATCCAAATTTACGGTTTTCTATCCCAGGCAGAAATGGTAAAACCTTGATATTAAGCTCGAAATAAGTATGTTTGGGAGTGATCCTTGATGAGAGCCTCACATGGAAACATCATTACGCTAATGATGCAAGGAAAATTTCTAAATCAATTGGAATAATATGTAGGTCAAGCATTTGTCTTCCTGATACTTCTTTACGTACTCTTTACTATACTTTAGTTTATCTTTATCTTGTATATTGTGTTTCATTATGGGCATCGACTCACCCCACAAACGTGAAACGTATCGTTATACTTTAGAAAAAATCTAGTCGAATTTTTTGCAAGAAACCATTTGATGCACACACTAATCCTATCCGTTAGGAGTAATAACGATATTTGCAAATATTGAAGTTCCATAATATGTATTTGTTTCAAGTTGGAAATTTTATTTATATTTATGGCAAATAAAATTATTCCTTAATTCCAATACTTTCTATTTAAATTTCCTGCACGAACAAATATAAGACAGCTTCCAAACGTTTTCAATTCACTAAATCGCAATATACAAAGTGCTGCGACTTTCTCCCTTTTTAACTCTAGATTGAAAGCATTTATGCTTAGTTGATTCTCCACTTGTAAATATTATTCATTACATGCTACTTTTTGTCCGTTGAGTGAACAAAAAAGTAAAAAGGGAAGAGCACGAAAATCAATGCGTCGGCCGGGAATCGAACCCGGGTCAACTGCTTGGAAGGCAGCTATGCTCACCACTATACCACCGACGCCTGTGTTGAGTTACTTGCTTTGTAAAACTGATTAAAACGGGACAGTCAGTGATAAAGCGACGCCAAAAATCTCAACACAATGGATACAATTGACTTAAGTTAGCCATAGTCTACCCTTTCTGTTTGGTTAAACAAACTGCTGAACATCAGTTTTGCCTTCGTTTCTAAAGAATAGCTAGATAATCGGAACTCGGGCGGACGGATCCAGACAGTTTTGTCAAGGGCTGTCACCTTAGGCGCTTTCTATTGTAAGGTCTCAACTTCTCTCTGACATTTTTAGGGCTGACTGTGTTGTCTTTCAATCGTTGTTTGGCTTCATTGATCATTCTTGTGAGATACCCTGCCACGATGCTAGTCGCCAATCTGCCACTGTGAATCATTCATTGAAATGTTTAAACAATCTAACATTGCTGCCAAAAAAATGAAAGTGGTTAAAAAGACTTGGAAATGATCTTCTTCCAGACTGCCACCCACGGAGAAACGGGGTTATAGTATTAACCTCACATCAGATCATTCAGGGTTTTGGCCTCAGGATCAAGCACCTACATTCGGACATCTTCTCCGGTCATTACTGTGCCATCCACTTTTATTGCTTTTGGAGGAAACAAGTAAGAGGTTTCTGCGCACAATGTAGCCTGCGTAGAAAGCGTTTCCGTGCGGTTTCGGAGCAAACAACAAGGAATGAAACTCAAATTTTAGCTCTCGTTCCATTTTTCGCGTGGAAAAGACCTACGATTCCGTTCTTTGTCGTTCTTCGGTCTTTCTTTGCTCCGAATCCACTCGGGAACACTTGCTACGCAGTCTACACCCAATGCTATATGAGCTCTCCTCTTCTCTTCCTCTCCTCGCGTTATAAAAGGACAACGACTGATTTTAACTCACTACGCAGGACTCAACCTTCAACGTCATTCGCATACTACTAACAATTTTTAGGAAAACTCTTTGCCCTTTTTTTTATATTCAAAGAGGCTACGGGTTACACCTTACGATTTTCCTTTACGTTCCGAAGTCAGTTTTTCTGTCAGTTTAGACAGAACATGAGGTTTACAAAATAGCATAAAAAACAGTGGTTTTAAAAGCATCCTAAAAATTGTTGTTTAGGTCCCACCGAGATTTGAACTCGGATCGCTGGATTCAGAGTCCAGAGTGCTAACCATTACACCATGGGACCTTACTCATTTAGCGTTAAAGAAAATTACCAAATTGAACGTCTTATCGCTACCGACTTCTTTATAGCTGATTGAGATCTGAGATCGGGATCTACCGATCTTTATAAAGATTTCGTACAAAGCATCGAATGAAAACTTGTCAAAAATGTGTAAAAGGCATTACTTTCTTCAATTCAACGATACTTCCTCTTCTGTACATATTATAAAGTGGGGTGTTCCTTGATGCTCGATCTTAGGGCCTTGGCTTTTTCTGTGATGTCTCAAGGATTTTACATTGAATTTTTTTTTATTTGCTGATGATACTAACATATTAGGACCGAGAGTGAAAGGGACGGGAATTGTCGTTCGAACACTCGTATTTAGATCCTAAAGGAGACAATCTGATCGTGGCTCAGGCTTTATTTCGCCCCTAAAGAAGATTTTTAATATGAAAATCCCCTGGATAGACTTTCTCAAAGTCCTTTACTTTTTACTGGTTGGTTATGCCATTTTAAAGGACTTTTTATACTTGCTTGGCGCGAAATTCACCTGTCGAAAATTCTACGGGCGACGTCATGACTATTGAGCAGTACGACAGTGAGTGATATTTTACTCTGCTCCAGATACATCATATGTCAATCATTTTTTTCCCGCGTGAATTTCTAACATGATTCAAATTCATTCAGTCAAAACAAGTCGACCACGAGACTTTGTCGCTCGCTCGGTCGCTGCGCGACCTCATGCATTGAAGCTTGCTTCGCTCACTTTTAAGAACTTATGAGAGGTCGACTTTTAGCAAGTCTATCCTGGGACAATCAGATAGCTATAAATAGATTTATATTGCGAGAAAGGTGTTGAAGTTGAATGGACTTTATCCTTTTCTTTACACACTTCCATAAGTAATACCTGTTAGGGAAAACATAGCTCTTCGTCCCCACCATCCTAAGTGAGACTAAATGTGCAGTTTACACCCCTAAGCGATTCGAAGCTGAGCACCCCGTCACTGTCGTATAAAAATATGCCCCCGCCCCCCGCCCCAACCGCCGCTTTATACTTGGGGAAACCGGGGTTATCTAAATCGCAAAGGGTAATGCACCAGCCAGACACAGAACAAAAACCAAAAGGCAAAAGTTACATTTCAGTACGGGACAAAAATTGTAAGTGATCAGTTGGACTTGCAAAGACTTGTTAAAACATACATTTCTTTTCCTTTTTAAACTTTTTGTAGTATGTTCACCGTGGGTTGAGTGATACAACCCTGCGTTGTCCCAGGTTAAGCATAGAACACTTTTCGTTGTATCTGATGAACTCTGTAGAAGATATCACGGTTTGCCACTGTGGTCTATAGATTTCATTGATTTTCGCTTGCGAGCGTAAGGTTCCATAGTGTAATGGTTAGCACCCTGGAATCTGAATCCAGCGATCTGAGTTCCAATGTCGGTGGGACCTAACCAATGATTTTTAGGATGGCTTAAAACCACTATTTTTTATGCTATTTTGCGAACCTCGTGTTATGTCTAAATTGACAGAAAAACTGACTTCGGAACGGAAGGGAAAATAATAAGGTGTTACCCTTAGCCTCTGAGCTCTAATAAAAATTGTTAGTGGTGTGCGAATAACGTTGAAGGTTGAGTCCTGCGTAGTGAGTTAAAATCATTAGTTGACCTTGTATAACGCGAGGAGAGAAAGAGAAGAGGAGAGCTCATATAGCATTGGGTGTTGCCTGCGTAGCAAGAATTCCCGTGTGGTTTCGGAGCAATGAAAGACGGGATTTTAGGTCATTGCCGAGCGAAAAATGGAACGAGAGCTAAAATTTGAGTCTCATTCCTTGTTGGTTGCTCCGAAACCGCACGGAAACGCCTGGCACGTATAGAGGAAAAGGAAAAAAAGGTCGCAGGTCCCACCGAGATTTGAACTCGGATCGCTGCATTCAGAGTCCAGAGTGCTAACCATTACACCATGGGACCTTATTCATTTAGCGTTAAAGAAAATTACCAAGTTGAACCTCTTATCGCTACCGACTTCTTTATAGCAGATTTAGATCTGAGATCGGGATCTACCGATCTTTATAAAGATTTCGTACAAAGCATCGAATGAAAACTTGACAAAAATGAGTAACAGGCATAAATTTCTTCTAGTCAACGACACCTCCTCTCCTCTTCATATTATAAAGTGGCGTGTTCCTTAATGCCTGACAGGCTTGGGGCCTTGCCTTTTACCGTGATGTCTCAAGGGATTTTAGATTGAATTTTTTTTTATTTGCTGATGATACTAAGATATTTTTTTTCTCATAATGAGGTAATCTTGCTAAAAAGACCTCGGATGAGGAACCTTTGAAACCAACATCTGGGTGGCAGGTCAATAAGTTATCAATAAATTATTCACAATCCAGAATTATGGTTTTTAATCCCAGGCAGAAATGGTAAAACCTTCATGTTAAGCTAGAAATAAGTAATTGTGCCTTTGAGCGAGTAAAGGATACCATATTTTTGGGAGTGATCCTTGATGAGAGCCTCACATGGAAACACCATTATGCTAATGTGCAAGGAAAATTTCTAAATCAAGTGGAATAATATATAGGTCAAGCTTTTGTCTTCCTGATACTTCTTTACGTACTCTTTACTATACCTTAGTTTATCTTTATCTTGTATATTGTGTTTTAGTATGGCATCGACTCATCCCAAAAACGTGAAATGTATTGTTATACCTCAGAAAAAATCTAGTCGAATTTTTTGCAAGAAACCATTTGATGCTGATCCTATATTAGGGGTAATAAGGATATTTGCAAATATTGAAGTTCCATGATATATATTTGTTTCAAGTTGAAAATTTTATTTATTTTTATGGCAAATAAAATTATTCCTTAATTCCAATACTTTCTAATTAAATTTCCTGCACGAACAAATATAAGACAGGGTCCAAACGTTTTCAATTCAATATACAAAGTGCTACGACTTTATCCCTTTTTAACTCTACATTGAAAGCATTTATGCTTAGCTGATTCTCCACTTGTAAATATTATTCATCGCTTGCTACTTTTTGTCCTTTGAGTGAACAAGAAAGTAAAAAGGGAAGACCACAAAAATCCTGAATGCGTCGGCCGGGAATCGAACCCGGGTCAACTGCTTGGAAGGCAGCTATGCTCACCACTATACCACCGACGCCTGAGTTGAGTTACTTGCTTTGTAAAACTGATTAAATCGGGAGAGTCATTGATAAAGCGACGCCAAAAATCTCAACACAATGGATACAATTGACTTACGTTAGCCATAGTTTACCCTTTCTGTTTGATTAAACAAACTGCTGAACATCACTTTTGCCTTCGTTTCTAAAGAATAGCTAGATAATCGGAACTCGGGCGGACGGATCCAGACAGTTTTGTCAAGGGCTGTCACCTTATGCGCTTTCTATTGTAAGGCTTCAACTCCTCTCTGACATTTTTAGGGCTGGCTGTGTTGTCTGTCAATCGTTGTTTGGCTTCATTGATCATTCTTGTGAGATACCCTTCCACGATGCTAGTCTCCAATCTACCACTGTGAATCATTCATTAAAATGTTTAAACAATCTAACATTGTTGACAAAAAAATGACGGTGGTGAAAAAGACTTGGAAATGATCTTCTTCCAGACTGCCAACCACGGAGAAACGGGGTTATAGTATTCACGTCACATCCAGTTTAGATAATACAAGAGGTTATGAAGGACGAACTTGTCAAACATAACTTCAACCTCGTTCCCAGGGTTCTCTCCTACCCGCCCGTAGGGACATAACTTACTCGCTGAAATTGGGCCAGTCACTCTCTCTTTATTAGTTAGGTACTCAGTATAGTTTTAACATTTAAGAACTCTCACTGTGCCTGAAAATAAGATAGTTTACGGTATTTTGAGCTTTCGTAATCTTTATCCAGGTTATACAGATTAAGTTTATCATCAACGTGCCCAGCATCACCTGCAAAATAGAAACATTGAAACATCCTAATTAAATTATTCCAGAACAATCTCAAGGAAGTGCAGTGCTCTTGGTTGAAGGAAAGCTTACAGACTTGTCTACGTCTATATCAATTTAAAAGTAATAGCAATAATAATAATAATAATAATAATAATAATAAATCCATTTTTCTGTTATAGCGCTCATATCCTGAGCTCGTGGCGCTTTCCTTACATTGTAATTGAAAAGGAGAAAAGAAAGAAAGGATGTACATAACTCCTGTGACCAGCATGAAATAAAATGCATTTAAACCTATGTACAATTAACAAAGACAATGATAAAGAAAAATGTTTAAATATTTTGCTAGTAAGGTAATAATTTCTCCAAAAAAACTAAATATACATTAATATACCGGGAGTACTGCAAAAAAAAAAAAAGAAAACTTGTACAAGTATTAAGACATTGACCAACTATCTAAAAATTGGGTAAAATATGTGTTTTCAGTCCTTTCTTAAAACTAGTTATAGATGAATACAGTGTGTTTAAATCCGAGAAAAATACCTTGTTTTATCAGTTATCTGATGAACTGTTATGTTCGCAGTTTTATTAGGTCAGTCTTTCGAACACTCATCGTTCTGAGACTGAATTTAAATTTGTCCGCGCAGCTGTTAAAAAACAGCTAAGTAAATTTTGAGGAGGCGTGTAATAATGCTATACTTTTTATATTTACTTTGGAATAAAATGTGGAATCCCATTACAAAATCATAGAACAAAACTATTCTTGGGTAAATATGAAATTTATTTCCTGGAAATTTTGCACTATCAAGAACTCCGGAGGTAAGATACAAAAAGTTGTTAAGGTCGGCGGAGCAAAGGCGATGATACTTTCCGGACTTTTAGTTAAATTGTTATGCTCTCAAGGGATGAGGAGAAACTAGGTTTGAATCATACCATCATACCAAACATTCTCCTCGTCTTGGCAACACAACCCCTTAACGAGCTTGCCCAGATAAGTCTCTTTCTTCGGAATATCAACAAGCGATTTCTTTCTTCGGCCAAAACAGGGACAGCAGTAGCAAGGTTGGAATTCCCAACACAGACTTGACAATTGCTGTCATCTTACCTTGACTGGCATCAAAAGATCGAGTGCGTGAGCTGTGATGAAATTCAGTAAATAAATACCATTTGTGTAGGTGTAAAGATGTTTATCTAAGACCCCTTAAAGTTTACCAACCGCAATGCCAAAGTAATTAAACGCATGGCCGCGATTATTCCCGAATAGAAAATATGTGGCAAAAGATAAAGGCACCAAAAGAAATAATAATATGACGGTTGTTCATTATTAATCTGAATTTTAGGATATGAGTCGGAGGTGATGCGCTTAACACAGAATTCTGGGTATTATATTTGTGTTTGGCACGCCGGAACGCGGGCTGATAAAATGGCTGGAAATCGATTTTAAATACAAAGAGTGACTTGTGAGGGGTATTTAAAAACCGTAGAAAACTTTACATCTTACTAATAAACTATGAGATTTATTCCTTTATTTTGGGGATCTTTATTTTAACAGATGGGTTCTTGCAAGTCCGCAAAAAGCTTTAGAGCCTTGTAAATGCGGGCGATTTCGTTTATCAGCGTTTAAGAGTCCTTCTCACGAAAAGAGCATTTTCTTAAAAATTCGTAGTTTTTTTTCCTTCAAATGTTTTCAGGGCCACAGCTGATTAACTAACTACCCAGATTCTGAATCTCATGGTCATTGAAAAACTGTGACATTATCTTCTATAAGCCTAAACTTGAGTAAACATTGAAGATTTTTAGCGTTTTGGCTGAGTTTGTGCTTTGGGAGGTTTCTATTGACCACACCAGAAATACCATAACATACCATAATGTTCTTTGTTTGTCACCCCAAAATTTTGCATAAGCATTGTTTTCAGTTTCTCTTGGGGCCATTTTAACTCCCAAGAGAAACTGAAGACAATGTTTATGCAAAACTTTGGGGCGACAATCAAAAAGCATTATGGTATGTTATGGTATTTTCTGGAGTGGCCAATTGTTTCTAGTCTGTCTTGATGCCGCTTTCTTGTTCAGCACGCGTGTAATGACCGCGCTTGGCTGACTTCCGAATGCTCACCGAGATTATGATAATTTGATACGGTGAGAATCATGGCATAGAGGTTTAATTCACGATTTTCAATCAATTCGTGTGCATTTTCTTTTTAGAGTTTTTAATTTTCGGACGTTACGTGACGGGAATCCCTTCTATTTTCTCACCGTACCAAAATTATCATATCTCGGTGAGCATTCGAAAGTCCGAAAAGCGCGGTCATTGTATGCGTGCTGGACAAGAATGCTGTATCATGACAGACTAGAAACAATAGAAACCTCCCAAAGCACAAACTCAGCCAAAACGCTTTCGAAGATAATGTTACAGTTTTTCAATGACCATGAAATTCAGAATCCGGGTAGTTAGTTAATCAATTGTGGCCCTGGAAAAATTTGAAGGAAAAAAATTAACCACGAATTTTGAAGAAAAAGCTTTTTTCGTGAGAAGGACTCTTAAACGCTGACAAACGTCAACAAATAGCTAAAACTATAATTTCTATACGTTTGCATTACTCGAAATCGCGCGCTTTTGCTGACTTGGAAGGACCCATCTGTTATAAATATCCCAAAAATAAAGATATAATCGTGTAAAGTTTGCTTATCATTTTCACATGAATTATGACCTAAATTTGCAAACCGCTGAATTTCTCGTATTGGGGCTTTGCGAGTTTGGTGAAACTCTGTTCAACGCAAGGCACTAAAGCGCACTATATGTAGCCGAGAGATGTTCACGAAAAAATGCCGGCAACAGCAGAATTTCGACTCAGACCCAAAAGAGGTGTGGCACTATAAACACGTGAGATTTACTCCGATTGCCAAAAATTTTATGCTATATTGTGGATTGATCTATATGTTATCCATTCTATATGTTAAACTCACGATCAAAGTAAAGGTGGGGGATACCAGAGAGCTTCAAAGTAGGATGGTACCTCCACAAAATAACTGGGTCTAATTTTCCAACAATGCATGTAATGTACGTAACGCCGAGATTTCAGATTAAAAATAAAATATAACAATAGAAACGCTTCTGAGGTCCCACCGAGATTTGAACTCGGATAGCTGGATTCAAAGTCCAAAGTGTTAACCATTACACCATGGGACCTTACGCTCGCAAACGAAAATCAATGAAATCTCCAGACCTGGAATAGCGTGGCGTCGTATCACTCAACCGAGTGAACATACTACAAACAGTTTGAAAAGGAAAAAAAATATATGTTCTAAAAAGTCTTTTCAAGTCCAACTGAGCCTTTACAATTTTTGTCCCGTTCTAAAATGTAACTTTTGCCGTTTTTTTTTTTCTGTGTCTAGCTTATGCATTATCCTTTGCGATTCAGATAACCCTGGTTTCCCCAAATATGGGGTGGAGGTTGGGAGCAGTTGTTTTATGACAGTGACGAGGTGCTCTTCGACTCACTTAAGGGAGTAAATTGCATATTTAGTGTCACTTAGGGTGGTGGGGAAGAACAGCTATTTTTTCCCCTAACAGGTATTACTTATGGAAGTGTGTAAAGAAAAAGATAAAAACACCTTTCAACAGCTTTCTCGCAATATAAATCTATTTATAGCTATTTGACTGTCCCGAGGATAGACTTGCTACAAGTCGACTTCTCATAAGTTCTTAAGAGCCATTATCTGAGAAAATCGAGAATCGCACGACACTCGTCAAAAAATCGAATTTTTTTTTATTTTGCCAAAACATCCCTTTTAGTGACCTTATTTAAGGAAAAATAGTTTTGGGTTCAAACGATTCATTTTAAAGGAGAAATTAGGAAAAGTTTGAAAAATCGATTTTATGCTCGTTTTTCGCACAAAACACGGCAGGATGCAATGGCAACTTCGAGAGAAGGGTGAACGCGTAAGAAACATTCCCTGACATTGAAACTTCACCGAATTATTATTTTGTTCTTACTCTTGAAAATCCTAAAAGAAAATTTGATAAACAATGCTTTACATTTTTATAATCGACAAGTGTAAAGAGGTCATATTTGTGACGTTAGACGTGCTAGAAAATGAAGGCCAACTTTGACTATTAAAAAAGGCCTCTGGTATATGCCGCTTGATCATAAAATCAATATAAAATGGAACCTTGGCTTTTGTACTAACTTACTGGAAAGTTTTAGCTCTGGAAATCAAATATCATCCTGACACCAAAGCAAGCGGTGAGAGCAATTGAATTGGGAAATTTATGCAAATTAGACGGCTTGCGGACGGTTGTCAAACTAAAAAGAAAGGTTTTAGATGAAAGGATTACTCACCATTGCTTGTAACCCGTTTTTACGGCAAGGAAAGTTATTTCCAACTTCTTTTGCGTCGTTTTGAGTCACAAAATAAATAATTTTTAGCCAAAAGACAAACGTACGTTTGCTAAGCAACTGCGTCCGAATCCGGCCGTGAATCGAAAGTCCCAACGCGTCGAAGCAAGAGTTACAAGAGTTTTTACTTCAGTCAGGAGGCAAATGGAATAAAAACTCATCGCAAACTATAAATGACTTCGATTTTGAAAACCTT
This sequence comes from Porites lobata, assembly GCA_942486035.1. Classification (NCBI taxonomy): domain Eukaryota; kingdom Metazoa; phylum Cnidaria; class Anthozoa; order Scleractinia; family Poritidae; genus Porites; species Porites lobata. The sequence goes on along the minus strand of CALNXK010000092.1, from coordinate 39,114 downwards.
TCATCACTTCAATCGTTCGTCGGCTGATAATAAACATCGCACAAGATCGTATGACCTTTGGCGTGTGACCGGAAATTGGTCACACGCTTCAGTCACGTCAGCATGCTGTCACGAAATTTTCGTAGCTGTTGTCAGCAATTTTAATACAGTTTTCACATTTTTTGACAAGAACTCCCCTCATCGCAGTAGAAACAGCCATGCATATTTATTTTTCTTTTATTTACCTACTAGGCTTGGAAACAGCTTTTTTGCCTTCGAAGTACTAAACAGGAGGGGTACCTCGGATTCCAAGTGTCGTGAGTGACCCGTGGAAGCGAAAATCAAGACCAAAAAAGAACGAATATTTTGAATACTTAAGTAAAGCCACAGCTAAAAAAAAAATTTTTTTGTTCAAAATATTTTCAAACCAAGAAAAAAACATACTTCGATCATCCCCGTGACTTGGAATCTGGCCAGGGTACCCCCTCCCCCTCCCCTCCTCCCCTATGCCGGGTCAAAATACTTAGTTCCCCCGGCCAAATGTCCCATAGTCAAGGGAGTATACTCTCTTGCTGTAGTAAAGAACTTGCAGAATAATACCAATTCTCCGTGTCCAACGGATTCAACGCTATAGTTTACTTTGGTTTTCGCTATTTACTCACGATCAGGAGCCTATAACCCCAACCGCGACCAAATTATGAAACCTGTTATTACCAGAAAAAAAAAACACAAAGAAACAGTCAGTCAGATAGACAGTACATAATAAAAAAGACCTCGATTAAGATTTAAAAAAATCAATACATGACACTGTCGAATACGAAAACCCAGAAACCATTTTGTGGAAAAAAAGGTTCGTATACAGCTATCAGCTGCTTTTGTCCACAACTCGCCGGTAGAGGTGCGCGGAAACTAGTGATTGTGAAATGGCTTCAAACTATGATCCTATACTGTTGGAATATTACTTATCACAGAAAGCTACATCTGATTTCTTCTAGCAGACACAATCCTCTTGGTTCGTGTGGACAAAGTAGCTCATCCCGGCTATTTGCACCATGCTACCATAGTCTCCCTAGATTCCCAAGCCTCGCACGCAGACTTTCCTGTCCCACGAACGTTGGGTAGGATTATAGGACGAGCCAAAAGAAAGTGAAGGCTATAGGCTTTCGCGATGATGCAAGGAAGGTCGAGTATTATATTCCCCTATCCTGGTCGCCCAGGGTAAGTCTTCGGAGGAGAGTGACTTAGGGGCCGTATGTTCGAAAAGTTGACTAACACCCCCGGGACTAACGCTTTCCCCTGGATAAATCTATATCCAATAAGTAACGCAATTGCTTCTTCTTATTCGCTTGATAGTGATTTCCTGTTGTTCAACGTTTGAACAACAGGGCCCTAAGTATTGTGTTTCGCCTTGCACTAAAAACCCATAAACCTTATAAATTTCACTATGGGACTTCAGCACCTCCCTTGAATGATCCATTTCGCTAAACGGGACCTCAAAACAACGATTCTGTGCATCCTAAGGGAGTGTATACTATACGTTCCTGACTCTCGTCACTCACAGTGAGGTGATGGTGGCTCATACTCTAATAGACCTAACACAGTCGAACCTCCATGTGCGACCGCCAATCCAAAAGACCAAATTTTCGCATTCAAAGCCTTATATTTGGAACCTCCAGTAAACGACCTTCTGTAAGTGACTGCGACCACTTTTTGGGCGTCACGGTTAATTGTTTTCCATAAGCGACCAGTTGACGCATTCTCTGCTCTCTATTTTTGCTGTGTGCACTATGTTCCTTGGAAAATATAAAGACCTTTAGTGACATCGTGGAACTACACATATCCTAACTTAGTAGATGTAGCCAACAAAGTGAAGATTCTGTTGTGATTCTAGACTATTCTATATCTCACTCACCTGAATCCCTCTTTAAATTGAGCATGATTTAAAAGCTGTATTTTTCAAAAGAGGTAAAAGATAATATTTTGCCAGGAATTTGTTACACCGGACCTCTTCTCGGAATAGACCCCATGTGGTCCGATTCTTCTAAACGGCCACCTCCCGTTAGAGACCATTAAGTCTTTGCATTTTTGGTGGTCGCCTACTGGAGGTACGACTGTATTACTTTGACCTATCAGAGGCTTACCGATAATAAAGGGGATCTGAAGGGGGCATGGATGCGACAATCACATGCCAGGTCGCTTACTTAAAATAGTGGACATCTCTGACTGACAATCAAAGTTTGTGCTTACTATTGGGGTTATCTGGTGTTTACTCACCTCCTGTTACTACCCTGGGCGAGCCAACCTTTCATCCATTTCCTTACAAAACTTGGTAAACCATTTACATGAGAAACAAAAGGTTGGTTCGGATAGACGCCTTACTACCAGTAGTGGGCGGGGTTGAGGGCTTCCGGAAGTCAGCCCTCCACTGAGCCGGTAGTGGTGGCCTCACCCTTCTAGCCCGGCTAATATTTCTTCACTTTGGCTCGCCCAGCTAGCTGGGACGACACGGTCAAGGCTAGACAAAGACAGCATGCGCAAGCACTGTTGACTCGGACAAAGTGGTCAGTTTTTTCCTCATACAAACGCTCGCAAAAGTTGGCTCGGCTGGGAGGTTGACCTTCTCTCGGGCACAGCTTTTCTCCATCCATGGGTTCCAAACAGTCTTTTAACAGTCACGTTTAAAATTTATAGGAAAATGATGTAGCACTTCAAAAAATAATAATAAGAAAATACACTTTTTTTCACAGCCTGTCAATGCCTAGAAGGTGTCTATAAAAGAAATCAACTGCAGAACAGGAGTCAATTTCAGTTTTTTGCGCTTTTCATGCTAGCACTGCGAAGCGGACTGGGGGTGCGAGACACGCGCGATGCATGGGGAACAAGTTCTGCAGGCTATAAAAGAAATTAAAAAACAAACAAACAAATAAAGCAGGCCTGATTTTATTTCGATGAGTCTATTTTTTGTCGAAAGTAAACGTGAAAAATCGTATTAAAATTCGTGACAGTATGCTAACGTGACATAAGCGTGTGACCGATTTCCGGTCACACGCCAAAGGTCATACGATCTTGTGCGATGTTTATTATCAGCCGACGAACGATTGAAGTGATGAAAGGTTTTCAAAATCGAAGTCATTAGTTTGCGATGAATTTTCAATCTTTTGGCCTCCTGACTGAAGTAAAACTCTTGCAACTCTTGCTTCCAAAGGACCGCAGTGACGTGTTGTGACTTTATTTCGATTCACGGCCGGATTCTGGCGCAGTCGCTGAGCAAACGTACGTTTGTCTTTTGGACCTTTTGGCTTAAAATTATGGATTTTGTGACTCAAATCGACGCAACAGAAGTTGGAAATAACTTTCCTTGCCGTAAAAACGTGTTACAAGCAATGGTGAGTAATCCTTTCATGTAAAACCTTTCTTTTAGTTTGACAACCGTCCGCAAGCCGTCTAATTTGCATAAACTTCCCAATTCAATTGCTCTCACCGCTTGCTTTGGTGTCAGGATGGTATTTGATTTCCAGAGCTAAAACTTTCCAGTAAGTTAGTACAAAAGCCAAGGTTCCATTTTATATTGATTTTATGATCAAGCGGCATATACCAGAGGCCTTTTTTAATAGTCAAAGTTGGCCTTCGTTTTCTAGCATGTCTAACGTCACAAATATGACCTCTTTAGACTTGTCGATTATAAAAATATAAGACATTGTTTTTCAAATTTTCTTTTAAGGTTTTCAAGAGTAAGAACAAAATAATAATTCGGTGAAGTTTCAATGTCAGGGAATGTTTCTTACGCGTTCACCCTTCTCTCGAAGTTGCCATTGCATCCTGCCGTGTTTTGTGCGAAAAACAGGAATAAAATCGATTTTTCAAACTTTTTTAAATTTCTCCTTTAAAATGAATCGTTTGAACCCAAAACTATTTTTCCTTAAATTAGGTCACTAAAAGGGATGTTTTGGCAAAATAATAAAAAATTCGATTTTTTGACGAGTGTCTTGCGATTCTCGATTTTCTCAGAAAATGGCTCTTAAATGTGAGCTAAACGAGCTTCGATGCATGAGGTCGCGCAGCGACCGAGCGAACGACGAAGTCTCGTGGTCGACTTGTTTCGCCTGAATGGATTTGAATCATATTAGAAATTCACGCGGAAAAAAAATGATTGACATATGATGAGTCGGGAGCAGCGTGAAATATCTCTCACTGTCCTATTGGTCAATTGTCATGACGTCACCGGTAGAATTTTCGGCAGGTGAATTTCGCGCCAAACAGGTACGAAAAGTCCTTTAAAATGACATAACCAACCAGAAAAAAAATCTTCTTTAGGGGCGAAATAAAGCCTAAGCAACGATCAGATTGTCTCTTTCAGGGTTAAATACGAGTATTCGAACGAGAATTCCCGTCCCTTTCACCCTCAGATCTTTTTAGATAACTTCGAGGCCGCCCTCGCACGCATAGAAAAAAGAAAATAGGTTTCAGGTCCCACCGAGATTTGAACTCGGATCGCTGGATTCAGAGTCCAGAGTGCTAACCATTACACCATGGGACCTTACTCATTGACCGTCAAAGAAAATCACTACGTTGAACGTCTTATCGCTACCGACATATGTATAGCAGATTTAGATCTGAAATCGGGGTCTACCGATCATTATAAAAATTTCGTACAAAACATCGAAGGAAACTTGTCAAAAATGAGTAACACGCATTAATTTCTTCAATTCAACGACACCTTCTCTTTCTACATATTATTAAGTGGGGTGTTTCTTAATACTCGATCTTTTAAAAGGCCGTGGCTTTTTCTGTGATGTCTCAAAGATTCTAGATTTAATTCTTTTTTATTTGCCGATGATATTAACATAAGCTTTACTCATAATGAAGTAATATTGCTTGAAAAGACCTTGGATGAAGAACCTTTGAAACTGACATCTTGGTGCCAGGTCAATAAGTTGTTACTAAATTATTCACAATCCAAATCTATGATTTTCAATCCCAGGCAGAAAAGGTAAAACCTTAATATTAAGCCAGAAATAATTGAGCGAGTAAAGGATACCATATTTTTGAGAGTGATCCTTGATGAGAACCTCACATGGAAACATCATATCACTAATGTTGCAAGGAAAATTTCTAAATCAATTGGAATAATATATAAGTCAAGCCTTTGTCTTCCTGATAGTTCTTTACGTACTCTTTACTATACCTTAGTTTATCTTTATCTTGTATCTTGTGTTTCAGAATGGGCATCGACTTATCCCACAAACGTGAAAAGTATTGTTATACTTCAGAAAAAATATATTCGAATTATTTCCAGGAAACCATTTGATGCTCACACTGATCCTATATCAGGAGCAATAAGGATATGTGCAAATATTGAAGTTCCATGATATATATTTGTTTCAAGTTGGCAATTTTATTTATTTTTATGGAAAATAAAATTATTCCTTAATTCCAATACTTTCTACTTAAATTTCCTGCACGAACAAATATAAGACAGGGTCCAAACGTTTTCAGTTCACTAAATCGCAATATACAAAGTGCTGCGACTTTCTCCCGTTTTAACTCTCGATTGAACGCATTTCTCCTTAGCTGATTCTCCACTTGTAAATATTATTCATTACTTGCTACTTTTTGTCTGTTGAGTGAACAAGAAAGTAAAAAGGGAAGACCACAAAAATCAATGCGTCGGCCGGGAATCGAACCCGGGTCAACTGCTTGGAAGGCAGCTATGCTCACCACTATACCACCGACGCCTGTGTCGAGTTACTCACTTTGTAAAACAGATTAACTCGGGACGGTCAGTGATCAAGCGACGCGAAAACTCAACGCAATGGATACAACTGACTTAAGTTTGCCATAGTCTACCCTTTTTGCTGTACATCATTTTGCCTTCTTTTCTTCATAATTAGAACATGGGCGGATCCAGAAATTTTTTGTCAAGGGCTGTCCTATCACTTTATGTGCTGTCCGCCCTTCCTAGACGCTAGTCTCCAATCTGCCACTGTGACCATGTTTTAGCAATCTAACATTGCTGACAAGAAAAATGAAAGTGGTGAAAAGGACATGGAAATTATCTTCTTCCAGACTGCCAACCATTGAGAAACGGGTTTATAGTATTCACCTCATATCAGATCAATCGAGGGTTTGTGCCTCAGGATCAAGCAAGTACTCTTCAGACGTCTTCTCCGCTAGTGCCAAGCAGTGTGATTGCTTTTGGAGGAATCAAATTGGAAAACTTAAAAAGTTTTTATCGGACAAGGAAACAATTTGTGGATCAGTATAAGGTTCGAAGAACATGGAACACTGTAGAAAAACACTAGTGTCCAAGTTGCATGGGATATATTCCGCTCTTAATGACAATTTGTCGTTCGGCTCAGACTGGGTTCATCCTTCCATCCTCCTCTCCGCCCCCGGCAATGTTGCACCTATAAAGGCCTCGTTTTCAGCGGCGTTTTTGCTCAGTTTTCGATATTGTTTGAGGTGGGGAGGGGAGGTCGCTACTTTTAGTACTGATCACATGGGACCTCCTTTGTAGGCCTTCCCCGAAACCATCGTTAACGCCCCACCCCCCCAACACATAGTACAGATACAGCTTGGTTTTCCCAGTTTACAACGATACAAGAGGTTATGAAGGATAAAATTGTCAAAAATAACTTACTCGCGGAAATTGGCCAACTCACTCACTATCACAGGTGATAACTCCTGATGGTGATACGGAATTCTTTGAAATTCTTGCGGGAGTTCTGAAAGGAGACACACTCGCACCTTTCCTATTTATCATAGCCCTGGATTATGCCCTTAGAGAAGCTACTAGAGAAACACACACTGGGTTCACGCTTACACCACGGCAGAGCTCCCGTCATGTAGCAACATACATCACCGACACTGATTTCGGGGATGATCTTGCCCTAATTTCTGACTATCTTGAAGAGGCACAACTTCTCTTATTAAGACTGGAGGTTGCTGCGAAAACAGTGGGTCTGCATGTTAACTACAAGAAAACGGAATACATGCTGTACAATCAACCTGTAGGTGATCTTGTCACACTGGCAGGGAACAAATTGAAGGAAGTAGATAACTTCAAATACCTTGGTTCGTGGATACAATCCAGTGAAAAGGACATGAATATAAGAATTGGACAAGCTTGGAGTGCACTCAACAAAATGATGAAAGTGCGGAAATCAAACCTAGAAAATCATCTCAAAATAGGTTTCTTTCGGGCCACAGTTGAAAGTGTACTGCTTTATGGTGCTGAATGCTGGACGATGACTGGAAAGATGATGAATAGACTAGATGGTAAGTACACAAGAATGCTCAGAGCAGTTCTTGGAGTTTCCTGGAAGGAGCATAAAACCAACAAAGAACTGTACGGCAACCTTCCTAAGATTACAGATACACTGATGATCAGGAGGCTGCGGTTTATAGGACACTGTTGGAGAAAAAAGGATGAGGTGATAAGTGATCTACTACTCTGGGAACCAAAGCACGGCGCAAGAAAGAGAGGAAGACCAGCATTAACATATGTAGATCAGCTGCAAAATGATACTGGTTTGAGTATTGCTGAACTGAAGAACATCATGAAAAACCGGAAGGAATGGATGAAGCTAGTTAATGGAGTTCGAGTTCGCTCGAAATAAGCAAGTAAGCAAGCATTTTTCTTTTATAGCTCTATCTCTATAGCGCTCATATCCTGAGCTCTTGGCGTTTTTTTTTAAAATGCAATTAAGAAGGAGAAAAGAAAGAACGGATTTACATAACTCCAGCATGAAATAAAATCGGAATCCACCAGGATATTGAGTAATTTTTATTTTAAGTGGACAAAAACCTTGAACCAGAATAATTTAAAGCATATTGTATTCTTTTGTACATTTTTAAAGGGCTAAATATGTAATAAGTCATCTGTAGTAACATCAAAGAAAATTTCTTATGTGAGTTCGAGAAAATGAAAGTCAAATTTCACAAGAATTGTGAAAACAGAGGTTAAAATTCCGAAAATTTCATTTGTAAGATGTACTTCTGTGGAATTTGACATTCCGTCTTTGAAAATCTACACCTAATTGCAATAAGGTTGTCATAGAAAAAAGCAAAAAGCAAAAAGCAAAAAGTTAAATAGGAATTAATTAGCATGTAATTATCATAGCTTGCAACATTCACAACACACACGCTTACAGCTGAATATTAATCACGTAATATGCGAGAAATCATTTGCATCAGTTTCTTACTGTCATTCTCATGCAATTCAAGGCTGAATCATCTAGCGAATTTCAAACTTGCTCGAATTACAAAGCAGATCGGATAACTACCAAAGAAATAATGGCTTCATTTTTTATTCAATAAATATAGCCTGTGGTAAATTCCAGGAACTCAACGCGTGTTTTAGATTAGTGCTAAATAGAAAAGCCAGTCTGCGTATGGTTTGCAGTGCACAACACCATCTGATCACAATTTTCAAGCAACAAATCAGGGGCGTAGGTAGGACTTTTCATTGTGGAGAGGGTGAGGGGTCCTCCGCAAGTTCCTCACCAGAGCCACAAACCAAGCTTCGTTTGTCAGGACATAATAGATTGGCAACTGAACGTGCGACAACTGAGACATAACATTATATTGCTCGCGTCAATTTACCTTTTTCTTTCTCGAATTGTGCGACTTCTTTTGATGGAGAATGCTGGCTCTAAAATGACTATGGCGCCTGTCTATCTTACAGCGCGGAATATACAGAATCATCTCTTGCTATCGTGAATGAATTCTTAAATAATTGTTAAACTCTGAATTAAAATACGCAAATGTAAATCACATGGCTAATTTATTCCTATTTGACTTTTTTGCTTTTTGTTTTTTTTCTATGACAACGTTATTGCAATTAGGTGTATCTACAATTAGTATAGGTAATGGCATGATTAGTAGTGATATTTGGCATAAATACCACGAGTGATATTTCAAAATTGTTGTACGTAATTTCACGAGCCGTTAGGCGAGTGAAATTTGAGACAATTTTGAAATATCACGAGTGGTATTTATGGGCAAAATTTGCGATGATTTCAATTTATTACTTTACAATTTAAAGTTTTGAGTTTTGTTTACTAACAATGCATGTAAGTAGCGCTGAAGGTTTCAGACTTAACAATAAAATAAATTAACAATAAAAACGCTTCTGAGGTCCCACCGAGATTTGAACTCGGATCGCTGGATTCAAAGTCCAGAGTGCTAACCACTACACCATGGGACCACGACATAGCGATACCTATTAATCGTTAGAAGTTATTATTATATGGCTACAATAGTACTCGCCTTCTGATTGGCTGCTAAGCGGGCACTATTTTCACTGGTGAAAATTTTATAGTGATCCGACACGGATAAAATAAGTTTTAAGGCGATGGAAAAATATCGCTATGGTCTCCGAAAAACTGTACCGAAACACCTTAAGACGATCAAGAACAAAGCATTATTGTCTTCGAAAAATGAAACCAAAACAATAAGCGAAGTTCGATGATTGCAAAAATCATAAAAATTATAAACATTGAGAATGAAGGTGGCTCGAAAAATACTTCCACCTTTTTTTCTCATCAATTCTACATAGCAACATGTATTAAACACTCAGTAATTATCCTAAATTTGAAAAGTAAGCGCTGCTAAAAAAGGGACGACCATTTGACTTATGAGGAGGGATATGGGTGATTTAAGAAAAAATTGAGTCCTGCAGACCTGATTTCGAGGGAAACAAAAATCTTGCAAGGAAATACTTGGGGAAAAATTCCTGCACTGAAAAAAAATATCTCTCATGCTGTATAATACTGCAAAAAATCTTACACCGTTTTATGTCGGGGAAAAAAGTCTTCTCTAAAGGTTTGGGGAAAAAAATGTAACCCAAACCAAACCCATACCTCCACTCAAAAGTGAAATGGTCGGCTTCAAAAGAACGAGCTCGCAATCCAGGGTGTCTATATTTTATTACTGGATTTTTTTTTTTTCATACCCAGTTTAAAAAAGTCTAGTAGTTGAGCAGCTGAGCCCTGGAACCCAAAATCAGCTCACCAGAAAATTACTGACACACTGAATGTGTAACCACTTCAAAGTATGCCTCTTGTCATCAACAAAATTAGAATAACACGATTTAAACTGGACTGATTTTTTATTAAGGGGCAAGTGAAAAGGCAAAAATAAAAGTAAATCACACGATGCTAAAGAAAACCAAACGGCAAGTATAAAGTTAATTAGATTTTAAAAGGATTGGCTAACGCGAGCGCAAAGATTATTGCGTCGGCCGGGAATCGAACCTGGGTCAACTGCTTGGAAGGCAGCTATGCTCACCACTATACCACCAACGCCTATATTTAACCTATAACCTTGCTGTTCTGAGATGTTCTGCTGAGCGACCGCACACATTGACAAATAGTTGTACGTATTAAGCCTAATTCGCCTGTATCATAATCTTTGCTATAAAGGTGTTTGTAGTTTGTTGGGTACTTGCCCACTTGTCAACTATATAGATACTTTTTCATTCTATAAAAATAAAACAAAATTTCAAAACAAAGGGTGTCTGCGGCCCCCTCGGTCCAATCTTTATCCACCCTTGACAATAGAAGGCTTGAAGCTAGTTTTCAAGATTCAAAAGAGAAGAAAAATATGCCATTAATAGCTGACTTCGATAAAAAGCTAGAGATATCGAATTAGCCGAGGCAGAATACCAAATAAGCGTCAACCTTTTAATTTTACTAAACACTAAGAGGGACTATTATGGTAACGAGCTGCAAAAGAGCTCTTGTTAGATGTAGCTGAAATCTGGAAGTTTACATGGCAACTGCAAGTTTTGCAAGAGGCATAAAAATGATATAGCAGCTGAGAAAAAAAACGGCGACAACAAAAACGGTTTGTTCGTTAGTCAAAATACCATTGTAGCATATTTTAGAATATTTAATTAGAAACAGAGAATACTTTTCAGAAACGTCGCCACAAGCATCATAGGTGGTCCCATGTTGTAATGGTTAGCACTCTGGACTCTGAATCCAGCGATCCGAGTTCAAATCTCGGTGGGACCTGTACCATCTTTTTTGCAACATTTTATAGTGTAAAGTCACTCAGTATATTTTAAATGAAACCTTTAAACAGTCTTCCCGCTTGGAAGGAACTCTATGTTCACATTATACCGTGTAACTTTTCAAGTTGCCGCGAAATGTTTTCCGGTTTGGTCTCTTTTTTGTTTCGAGGCGGGCGTACACAGCAGAATTACAATGCGCATGCACTGTCGCCCAGTTTTTTTTAAGCACAATTAACACGGACGCCAGACCACAGAACTGTACGACAACAAACTATACATTACACTTTAACATGCCTCAGGATGGGTGCACAAAATCGCCGTGGTAATGAGATGTTACAATTACATGGCAAGATAACTCACCAGGAAAAGTCGAGAGACGCGAGAGGCTCTAACAAACCTACTAAAACTAAGTCTACCTACAAACAAGCAAAACCAACAGACACACAACAAACGGAGAGTAACCCCCCCCCCCCCTCACCCAGACGCTGGTGGTGCGCTAAGGAGCTACCCAGTGCAGTATGAACAGAAACGGCCCGGAGCGGTACAAGTCGTTCACACACATTGAACATCGTACCGGAGAGGTTGGCCGAAAGGATTTGGTGCATTAAATTCTAATCCTCACTCTTGAATATTTGCTTCCGTCTCAGTGAGTTTCAGGCCTCGCCCCTACTTATTTACTTCCGCGACGGGCCGAATAGGTGTGCACACCGCACAAACTATGGTACAATACTTATCCGATATGTGACGCTCCACCAGGTCGGCGGAGCATGGGCGATGATACTTTTCGGACTTTTAGTTAAATTGTTATGCTGTCAAGGGGTGACGAAAAACTAGGTTTGAATCATACCATCATACCAAACATTCTCTTCTTCTTGGCAACACAACCCCTCCACGAGCTTGCCCAGATACTCCAGATAAGTCTCTTTCTTCGGAATATCAACAAGCGATTTCTTTCTTCGGCCAAAACAGGGACAGCAGTAGCAAGGTTGGAATTCCCAACACAGACTTGACAATTGCTGTCATCTTACCTTGACTGGCTTCAAAAGATCGAGAGCGTGAGCTGTAATGAAATTCAGTAAATAAATACCATTTGTGTAGGTGTAAAGATGTTTATCTAAGACCCCTTAAAGTTTACCAACCGCAATGCCAAAGTAATTAAACGCATGGCCGCGATTATTCCCGAATATAGAAAATATGTGGCAAAAGATAAAGGCACCAAAAGAAATAATAATATGACGGTTGTTCATTTTTAATCTGAATTTTAGGATATGAGTCGGAGGTGATGCGCTTAACACAGAATTCTGGGTATTATATTTATGTTTGGCACGCCGGAACGCGGGCTGATAAAATGGCTGGAAATCGATTTTAAATACAAAGAGTGACTTGTGAGGGGTATTTAAAAACCGTAGAAAACTTTACACGTTTATATCTTACTAATAAACTATGACATTTATTCCTTTATTTTGGGGATCTTTAAATGGGTCCTTGCAAGTCCGCAAAAAGCTTTAGAGCCTTGTAAATGCGGGCGATTTCGTTTATCAGCGTTTAAGAGTCCTTCTCACGAAAAGAGCATTTTCTTAAAAATTCGTAGCTCTTTTTCCTCCAAATGTTTTCAGGGCCACAACTGATTAACTAACTACCCGGATTCTGAAGCCGCTTTCTTGTTCAGCACGCGTGTAATGACCGCGCTTGGCTGACTTCCGAATGCTCACCGAGATATGATAATTTGATACGGTGAGAATCATAGCATAGAGGTTTAATTCACGATTTTTAATCAATTCGTGTGCATTTTCTTTTTAGAGTTTTTCATTTTCGGACGTTACGTGACGGGAATCCCTTCTATTTTCTCACCGTACCAAAATTATCATATCTCGGTGAGCATTCGGAACTCCGAAAAGCGCGGTCATTGCATGCGTGCTCGACAAGAATGCTGTATCATGACAGACTAGAAACAATAGAAACCTCCCAAAGCACAAACTCAGCCAAAACGCTAAAAATCTTCCATGTTTACTCAAGTATGGGTTTATCGAAGATAATGTCACAGTTTTTCAATGACCATGAGATTCAGAATCCGGGTAGTTAGTTAATCAATTGTGGCCCTGAAACAATTTGAAGGAAAAAAAATTAACCACGAATTTTGAAGAAAATGCTTTTTTCGTGAGAAGGGCTCTTAAACGCTGACAAACGTCAACAAATAGCTAAAACTATAATTTCTATACGTTTGCATTACTCGAAATCGCGCGCATTTACAAGGCCCTAAAGCTTTTTGCTGACTTGCAAGGACCCATCTGTTATAAATATCCCAAAAATAAAGGGACAAATCACAAAGTTTATTAGATATAATCGTGTAAAGTTTGCTTATCATTTTCACATGAATTATGACCTCAATTTGCAAACCGCTGAATTTCTCGTATTGGGTCTTTGCGATTTTGGTGAAACTCTGTTCAACGCAAGGCACTAAAGCGCACTATATGTAGCCGAGAGATTTTCACCAAAAAATGCCGTCAGCAGCAGAATTTCGACTCAGACCCAAAAGAGGCGTGGCACTATAACCACGTGACATTTACTCCGATAGCCAAAAATTTTATGCTATATTGTAGATTGATCTATATGTTATCCATTCTATATGTTAGACTCACGATCAAAGTAAAGGTGGGGGATACCAGAGAGCTTCAAAGTAGGATGGTACCTCCACAAAATAACTGGGTCTAATTTTCCAACAATGCATGTGCGTAACGCCGAGATTTCAGATTAAAAATAAAATATAACAATAGAAACGCTTCTGAGGTCCCACCGAGATTTGAACTCGGATCGCTGGATTCAAAGTCCAGAGTGCTAACCATTACACCATGGGACCTTACGCTCGCAAACGAAAATCAATGAAATCTCCAGACCTGGAATAGCGTGGCGTCTTATCACTCAACCGAGTGAACATACTACAAACAGTTTAAAAAGGAAAAAAAAATATATGTTCTAAAAAGTCTTTTCAAGTCCAACTGAGCCTTTCCAATTTTTGTCCCGTTCTAAAATGTAACTTTGCCGTTTTTTTTTTGTTTTTCTCTGTCTAGCTTATGCATTATCCTTTGCGATTCAGATAACCCTGGTTTCCCCAAATATGGGGTGGAGGTTGGGAGCAGTTGTTTTATGACAGTGACGAGGTGCTCTTCGACTCACTTAAGGGCGTAAATTGCATATTTAGTGTCACTTAGGGTGGTGGGGAAGAACAGCAATATTTTCACTAACAGGTATTACTTATGGAAGTGTGTAAAGAAAAAGATAAAGACCATTCAACTTCAACACCTTTCTAGCAAAATAAATCTATTTATAGCTATCTGATTGTCCCGAGGATAGACTTGCTACAAGTCGACTTCTCATAAGTTCTTAAATGTGAGCTAAACGAGCTTCGATGCATGAGGTCGCGCAGCGACCGAGCGAGCGACGAAGTCTCGTGGTCGACTTGTTTCGCCTGAATGGATTTGAATCATATTAGAAATTCACGCGGGAAAAAAAATGATTGACATATGATGAGTCGGGAGCAGCGTGAAATATCTCTCACTGTCCTATTGGTCAGTTGTCATGACGTCACCGGCAGAATTTTCGACAGGTGAATTTCGCGCCAAACAGGTGCGAAAAGTCCTTTAAAATGACATAACCAACCAGAAAAAAAATCTTCTTTAGGGGAGAAATAAAGCCTAAGCAACGATCAGATTGTCTCTTTCAGGGTTAAATACGAGTGTTCGAACGAGAATTCCCGTCCCTTTCACCCTCAGATCTTTTTAGATAACTTCGAGGCCGCCCTCGCACGCATAGAAAAAAGAAAATAGGTTTCAGGTCCCACCGAGATTTGAACTCGGATCGCTGAATTCAGAGTCCAGAGTGCTAACCATTACACCATGGGACCTTACTCATTTAGCGTCAAAGAAAATCACCACGTTGAACGTCTTATCGCTACCGACATCTGTATAGCAGATTTAGATCTGAAATCGGGGTCTACCGATCATTATAAAAATTTCGCACAAAACATCGAAGAAAACTTGTCAAAGATGAGTAACACGCATTAATTTCTTCAATTCAACGGCACCTTCTCTTTCTACATATTATTAAGTGGGGTGTTTCTTAATACTCGATCTTTTAAAAGGCCATGGCTTTTTCTGTGATGTCTCAAAGATTCTAGATTTAATTCTTTTTTATTTGCCGATGATATTAACATAAGCTTTACTCATAATGAAGTAATATTGCTTGAAAAGACCTTGGATGAAGAACCTTTGAAACTGACATCTTGGTGCCAGGTCAATAAGTTGTTACTAAATTATTCACAATCCAAATCTATGATTTTCAATCCCAGGCAGAAAAGGTAAAACCTTAATATTAAGCCAGAAATAATTGAGCGAGTAAAGGATACCATATTTTTGAGAGTGATCCTTGATGAGAACCTCACATGGAAACATCATATCACTAATGTTGCAAGGAAAATTTCTAAATCAATTGTTGTAATGTATAAGTCAAGCCTTTGTCTTCCTGATAGTTCTTTACGTACTCTTTACCATACCTTAGTTTATCTTTATCTTGTATCTTGTGTTTCAGAATGGGCATCGACTTATCCCACAAACGTGAAAAGTATTGTTATACTTCAGAAAAAATATATTCGAATTATTTCCAGGAAACCATTTGATGCTCACACTGATCCTATATCAGGAGCAATAAGGATATGTGCAAATATTGAAGTTCCATGATATATATTTGTTTCAAGTTGGCAATTTTATTTATTTTTATGGCAAATAAAATTATTACTTAATTCCAATACTTTCTACACGAACAAATATAAGACAGGGTCCAAACGTTTTCAGTTCACTAAATCGCAATATACAAAGTACTGCGACTTTCTCCCGTTTTAACTCTCGATTGAACGCATTTCTCCTTAGCTGATTCTCCACTTGTAAATATTATTCATTACTTGCTACTTTTTGTCTGTTGAGTGAACAAGAAAGTAAAAAGGGAAGAGCACAAAAATCCTGAATGCGTCGGCCGGGAATCGAACCCGGGTCAACTGCTTGGAAGGCAGCTATGCTCACCACTATACCACCGACGCCTGTGTTGAGTTACTCACTTTGTAAAACTGATTAAATCGGGACAGTCAGTGATCATGCAAGCGACGCGAAAACTCAACGCAATGGATACAACTGACTTAAGTTTGCCATTGTCTACCCTTTCTGCTGAACATCATTTTTGCCTTCTTTTCTTCATATTTAGAACATGGGCGGATCCAGACAGTTTTTGTCAAGGGCTGTCCTGTCATTTTTTATGCGCTGTCCGCCCTTCCTAGACGCTAGTCTCCAATCTGCCACTGTGACCATGTTTTAACAATCTAACATTGCTGACAAGAAAAATGAAAGTGGTGAAAAAGACATGGAAATTATCTTCTTCCAGACTGCCAACTCCTGAGAAACGGGGTTATAGTATTCACGTCATATCAGCTCAATCGGGGTTTTGTGCCTCAGGATCAAGCACGTACTCTTCAGACGTCTTCTCCGCTAGTGCCAAGCAGTGTGATTGCTTTTGGAGGAATCAAATCGGAAAACTTAAGAAGTTTTTATCGCACAAGGACACAATTTGTAGTATAAGGTTCGAAGAATATGGAACATTGTAGAAAAACACTAGCGTCCATGTTGCGTGGGATATATTCCGCTCTTAATGACAATTTGTCGTTCGGCTTAAATTGGGTCATCCTTCCATCCTCCTGGCAATGTTGGACCCATAAAGGATTCGTTTTCAGCGGCATTTTGCTCAGTTTTCGATATTGTTTGGGGGGGGGGGGGGGGGGGGGTCGCTAGTTTTAGTACTAATCCCACGGGATCGACCTCCTTTGTAGCCCTTCCCCAAAACCATTGTTAACCCCCCTAACACATAGTACAGATACAGCTTGGTTTTCCCAGTTTAGAACGATACAAGAGGTTATGAAGGATAATATTGTCAAAAATAACTCGCGGAAAAAAAAAACTCGCGGAAATTGGCCAACTCACTCTCTCTTTATTAGTTATGTACTCAGTATAGTTTTGACGTATAAGAACTCTCACTGTGCCTGAAAGTAAGATAGTTAACGATATTTTGAGCTTTCACAATCTTTATCAAGGTTATACAGATTAAGTTTATCATCAACGTGCCCAGGATCACCTGCAAAATAGAAACATTGACAGAACGTCCTAATTAAATTATCCCAGGACAATCTCAAGCATGCGTAGTGCTTTTGCTTGAAGGAAAGGCTACAGACTTCTCTATTTCTATATCAACATATACAGTAATAGCAATAATAATAAAAATAATAACAATAAATCCATTTTTCTTTTATAGCTCTATCTCTATAGTGCTCATATCCTGAGCTATTGGCGTTTTTTTTAAATGCAATTAAGAAGGAGAAAGAACGGATTTACATCACTCCAGCATGAAATAAAATCGGAATCCACCAGGATATTGAGTAATTTTTATTTTGAGAGGACAAACACCTTGAACCGGAATATTTTAACCCATATTGCATTCTTTTTTACATTTTTGAAGGGCTTAAGATGTAATAAGTCATCTGAAGTAACATCAAAGAAAATTTCTAATGTGAGCTCGAGAAAATGACAGTCAAATTTCACAAGAATTGTGAAAACAGAGGTTAAAATTCTGAAAATTTCATTTGTAAGATGTCATCCTGTGGAATTTGACATTCCGTCTTTAAAAATCTATTTACAATTAACAAAGAAAACGAAAAGGAAACAAATTCACACGTTAATTATTTTGCTATTAAGGTAATAATTAATACAAAAAATAAATAATTATACATTTATATACCAGGCCCCAGCTGTTCAAAAGTTGGATAGCGCTAGCCTATGAACGGATAGGTATTAGGGAAACTAGTTGCGCTATCCAGTGGATATTGAGTTATCCGATGGATAGCGTTATCCACCTTTTGAACAACTGGGTCCAGGAGTATGGAAAACAAATACCTGCACAGATATAAAGACATTCACCAACTCTCCAAAAATTGCGTCAAATATGTGTTTTCAGTCCTTTCTTAAAACTAGTTAAAGATTAATATAGTGTGGTTAAATCCGACAAAAATACCTTGTTTTATCAGTTACCGCCTTTTTGTTCTTGTAGTCTTTCTGTGGTCCATTTTGACTGAAGAAAGAAATGAATACGCTTTAAAAGGACAAGGTATACTCGGCTTTTTAAGTAAATCTCGCGAAGGGCCCCATTAAGGAGGCCGTTATCGATCAATTCATTAAACATGAATTCTCAATCTAAAATTAAACTGGGATAGCATTTTAATATTCAAAATGAACCGCATATTTTCAGCTTATTATTCCCATAACAATTTGTTTTAATCAGCTCTGTCTCTGAGGGGATCCTCTGAAACGTTTCTGGCAAAAATTTATAAATATATCATTTTTTTAAAATGTCTTATTGTTGATTTTTTTAAATACAGCTCGAAGCTTACTCCGCTAAATGTAGTACATGATCTGATGAAAACCTGTTATGTTTGCAGTTTCATTAGTTCAGTCTTTCGAACACTCATAGTTATGAGTAGCTAAGTAACTTCAAACGGAGCACTTTGAGGAGGCGTGTAATAAATACTTTACTTTTTATATTTACTTTGGAAGAAAGGGGTAAATACCATTACAAAATCATCGAACAAAACTATCGTTGAGCAAATATGGAATTTAATTCATGGAAATTGCGCACTAACAAGAACACCGGAGTTCAGATACAAAAAATTGTCAAGCTTGGCGGAGCATGGACGATGATACTGTCCTGACTTTTAGTTAAGTTATCACGACTAATATTCAAAAAAATGCTAACATGGGGTGAGGAGAAACTAATTTGGAATCATACCTTCGGCGGGCTCCGGGAACATTCTCTTCGTCTTGACAACACAACCCATCTACGAGCTTGCCCAGATAAGTCTCTTTCTTCGGAATATCCACAAGCGATTTTTTTCTTCTGCCAAAACAGGGACAGCAGCAGAAAGTTGGAATTCCCAACACAGACTTAACAATTGCTGCCATTTGCCTTGACCGGCATCGAAAGATCGACTGCGAGAGCTGTCATAAAACTCAGTAAAAAAATACCTTTTGTGTAGGTGTAAAGATGTTTATCTAAAGACCCCTTCAAGTTTACCAACCGCAATCCCAAAGTAATTAAACTCATGGCCGCGATTATTTGCCCGAATGGAAAATATGTCGCAAAAGATAAAGGCACCAAAAGAAATAATAATGACAGTTGCACATTTTCAATCTGAATTTTAGCACATGTGTCAGAGGTGATGCACTTAACACAGAATTCTAGATATTAAATTTATAGGCCGTGTGGACATTTTTGCAGCAGAAAGTAATCTGTAGTGCTTGTATACGAACGAGGTCGAATGAAAAGAAACTTGAAAATCTTTTTGCTTTTGATTTCTTTGATTTCGTTTTGCTTAATAAGCCCGCAGACATATGTAAATCTACTTCAGCAATGTCATCGAAACGTTTGGAGCTCGTGTTTGGAAAGCAGGAACACGGGCTAATAAAATGGCTGGAAATCGATTTTATATTCAAAGAGTAAGGGTTAAAGACGTAAACCACAACATTTCCACTTTTTTTAGTTCAAGCCATACTTAACTAAACAATTTCCATCGAGCCATTCATAAGTTAACTGATTCTTAAGCGCACGCGGACGATTTTCAATGAGAAGTACTTCGATTAAGCCACCTAATTAAAATCTAATCCTTTTTCATTCCCAAGAAACATTCGCGTGAATGTTACCACAACCACAGCATGTGGCGTTCAAAATGATAACGTAACGGATAAAAATTTTCGATTTGACTGAAAGATTAAATATCTTTTTACTCTTGCGGTTTTCCGTGCTGTTTTGAGCAAAAGCGATGATTTCAATTTATTACTTTGCCATTTAAAGTTTTGAGTGTTGTTTACTAACAATGCATGTAAGCAACGCCGAAGGTTTCAGACTTACCAATAAAACAAATTAACAATAAAAACACTTCTGAGGTCCCACCGAGATTTGAACTCGGATCGCTGGATTCAAAGTCCAGAGTGCTAACCATTACACCATGGGACCACGACATAGCGATACATATTAATCATTAGAAATTATTATTATACGGCTGCAATAGTACGCGCCTTCTGATTGGCTGCTAAGCGGGCATTATTTTAGCTGGTGAAAATTTTATAGCGATCAAACAAAGATAAAATCAGTTTTAAGGCGATTGAAAAATATCGGTATGGTCTCCGAAAAACTGTACCGAAACACCTTAAGACGATCACGAACAAAGCATTATTGTCTTCGAAAAATGAAACCAAAACAATAAGCGAAGTTTGATGATTGCAAAAATCATAAAAATCATAAACATTGAGAATTAAGGTAGCTCGAAAAATACTTCCACCTTTTTTTCCCGTCAATTCTACATAGCAACATTTATTAAACACTCAGTAATTATCCTAAATTTGAACAGTAAGCGCTGATAAAAAGGGGACGACCATTTAACTTATGAGGGGGGATATGGGTGATTTAAGAAAAAATTGAGTCCTGCAGACCTGATTTCGAGGAAAACAAAAATCTTGCAAGGAAATACTTGGGGAAAAATCCTGCACTGAAAAAAATATCTCTCATGCTGTATAATGCTGCAAAAAATCTTACACCGTTGTATGTCGAGGAAAAAGTATTCTCTAAAGGTTGAGGAAAAAAATCCAACCCAAACCAAACCCATACCTCCCCTCAAAAGTGAAATGGTCGGCTTCAAAAGAACGAGCTCGAAATCGTTGGTCTCTATATTTTATTACTGGATTTCTTTTTTCATACCCAGTTCTAAAAAGTCTAGTAGTTGCAGCTGAGCCCTAGAAGCCAAAATCAGCTCATTACACCAGAAAATCACAGACACACTGAATGTGTAACCCCTTCAAAGTATGCCTCTTGTCATCAACAAAATTAGAATATCACGATTTAAACTGGACTGATTTTTTATTAAGGCGCAAGTAAAAAGACAAAAATAAAAGTAAATCGCACGATACCAAAGAAAACCAAACGGCAATTATAAAGTTAATTAGATTTTTAAAGGATTGGCCAACGGGAGCGCAAAAGTTATTGCGTCGGCCGGGAATCGAACCCGGGTCAAGTGCTTGGAAGGCAGCTATGCTCACCACTATACCACCGACGCATATATTTACGATTAGGTGAGACAAGGGAATTTAACCTTGCTGTTCTCAGATGTTCTGCTGACCAACCGCACGCATTGACAAATAGTTGTACGTATTAAGCCTAATTCGCCTGTATCATGATCTTTGCTATAAAGGTGTTTGTAGTTTGTTGGGTGCGTTTCATCTGATTAAGAGAAGTTAAAGGGGTTTTCTTAGTTGACATAGCATTAAATATGTTACGTCCTGTCGTACCAGTGAAATGCAGAGTCCAGACTCATCACGTGACCAAACCTACACGACATTTTGTGTGAAACAAGAGGTTCTAAGTAGCTTATATCGTGCGCATCACTTGTCTCTGTTTGAAAAAAAAGGGTTTTTTTAATACTATCACTGAATAACGAACATTACCACTAGGCGAATTATGTTGGGATGATTCACCCAACCCCTTTCCTTAACAGGTAGCAGGAATTTTGTTAAAGAAGTAATCTTATGGGAATTACACCAAATCATTGTCTTAAAAGGCTGGTAACGTCAGCCTTTCAAAATCACCGTTTTTAGTTATTTACAATTTAAAGAGAGATTGAGTTAAATGAAATGCAGGTAATGCGTCGCCTATGATCTTGTAAGAACTATACAGACATAAAACTGAAAAGAATATTCTGGTCCCACCGAGATTTGACCTCGGATCGCAGAGCACCAACCAATATAATTCAAGCACTCAATCTGTTACTTTTACTGTTCCTAATGGTGCTCCTGCTAATTTAGTGATCTTTAATCACTGTCAGTAATGACTTTGTTGAAATAAAGAAAAGCGAGTAATGTAGCATTTTAAAATAGCACCAAGATTTTCGGAATCGAAAAGATCATGTTTATTTCATTTAATTTCTTGCATGCATTGCACGATTTTTAAAAGACCTTTTGTAGAAGTACCAAAGTTTTTCCATGTAAACGACCGGATTCCAGAGTTTAAGGCTCAGTTCACACCATACCCGATACCTTTTGCGCCGCGAACGAAAATCATACCGAATAGGGCCTCTGTTCTCACACAAAAAAACGGTTGTGGCGGAGCTAATTCTGAGAACGAGCGAAGCATCGCCGCGCTGATCTCGAAAGTGAAGCATCACATATCGGATAAGTATTGTGCCAGTGTGCGGTGTGCACACCTATTCCGCCCGTCGGGGAAGTAAATAAGTAGGGGCGAGTCCTGAAACTCACTGAGACGGGAGTAAATATTCGAGAGTGAGGACTAGAATTAATGCACCAAATCCTTTCGGCCAACCACACCAGTACGATGTTCGATGTGTGTGAACGACTTGTACCGCTCCGGGCTGTTTCTGTTCATACTGCACCGGGTAGCCCCTATAGCAGCACCATCAGCGTCAGGGGGGGAGGGGGTGGTTACTCCCCATCTGTTGTCTGTCTGTTGGTTTTGCTTGTTTGTGGGTAGACTTAGTTTTAGTAGGTTTGTTAGTGCCTCTCGCGTCTCTTAACTTTTCCCGGTGAGTTATCTTACCATGTAATTGTAATATCTCATTACCACGGCGATTTTGGCGTGCTTGTGCACCCATACTGAGGCATGTTAAAGTGTAATTGTATAGTTTGTTGTCGTACAGTTCTGTTGTCTGGCGTCCGTGTTAAGGGTGTTTAAAAAGAATGGGCGACAGTGCATCCGCATTGTATTTCTGCTGTGTACGCCCGCCTCGAAACAAAAAAAAGACCATACCGGAAAGCATTTCGCGGCAACTTGAAAAGTTACACGGTATAATGTGAACATAGAGTTCCTTCCAAGCGGGAAAACTGTTTGAAGGTTTCATTTAAAATATACTGAGTAACTTATACTATAAAATGTTGTAAAAAAGATGGTATAGGTCCCACCGAGATTTGAACTCGGATCGCTGGATTCAGAGTCCAAAGTGCTAACCATTACACCATGGGACCATCTGTGATGCTTGTGGCGACGTTCCTGAGAAGTATTCTCTGTTTCTAATTAAATATCCTAAAATATGCTACAATGATATTTGGACTAAAAAAAAGAATCCGTTTTTGCTGTTGCTGTTGTTTTATGTCCCTTGCAAAACTCGCAGTTGCCCCGTAAACTGCCAGATCTCAGCTACATTTAACAAGAGCTCCTTTGCAGCTCGTTACCATAATAGTCCCTCTTAATGTTTAGTAAAATTAAAATGTTGACGCTTATTTGGTAGTCTGCCTCGGCTAATTCGATATCTCTAGATTTTTATCGTATTATTTTTATAGAATAAAAAAAGTATCTATATAGTTGGCAAGAGGGCAAGTCTCCCGGCCACCCCCTTTCTGATTATTATTTTTTTTATTTCCGTTGCTTTTTAAAGAAGTTTTTGTGGAACGCCTCTGGATATATTTTTCAATCTAGTTTACTTTGCCTAAACTAAGAACCAACAGTTTACTATATAAAAAAAATTGTTATACAGTGAAGGTCCCACCGAGATTTGAACTCGGATAGCTGGATTCAAAGTCCAGAGTGCTAACCATTACACCATGGGACCGCATATGGAAGAACCGAGAAAATTACCCACTTTCTCACGGTGAAACCTTTATTAACGATTATATCCGTTATTAAAAGAAGTGGAATAAAAAATGCATGACCTTAATTGCAACAAATCACAAATATCTAGAATTAAGATGGTTCGAAAACTACTTCCAGCATTTTAAAGCAGTGCTACATAGCAACGTTATAAACACTCAGTGATCATCATAAACTTGAGCAGTAAGCACTGATCGAACTCAAAAACAAGCTCGAAATCGTTGGCTTCTGTATAGTATTGCACGGTTACAGCAATTTTTTCCATAAAAAATTTAACAAAATAGTAGAATAGTATAGGCTGAGCCCTACAAGCCAAAATCAGCTACACCAGAAAAGAACAGATACACAGCTTTGGTAACCACATGAAATTCTCCGTCTAGTCACAAAAAACTAAAATAACACGAATTAAGCTAGAATCTTTAATTAAGGAGCCAGTAAAAAAGGAAAAAAACGACAGTTAAAGAAAGCCAAAACTGCACGTAATATACTATATGTAATTTTAAAAAGGGTTGGCTAACGAGAACACAAAAGTTAATGCGTCGGCCAGGAATCGAACCCGGGTCAACTGCTTGGAAGGCAGCTATGCTCACCACTATACCACCGACGCTTCTGCTCGCTCTTGCTTTCCTATGAGATGTTCTGCTGCCTTACAGGACCCTCGATGACCTTAGAAAAGGCACGGCTTATTACCGACCGCTCTCAATTGACAAATAGGTGTCAGTATGTACAGGTGTCCTTAATAGAAAGTTCGGCTGTATCTTGATTAAAGGCGTTTGTTTTGTTAGGTGTGTCCCAATTGAATAATATTTTACGTCCTGTGGTACAAATGCAGGGTCCAGATTGCCTAAGATTTATTCAGGTGACTAAATCTATACGAAATTTGATGTGAAAAGCGACAAGCTGCTCCTTAGCAGGAATCGTTCATCATTTATTATTTTTTTAAAAATGCTGTCACTGACAAACGACTGATTACCACTAGGTGTGTTATGGTGGGATGCAGGTGGATTCACCCAACCCCTTTCCTTATAAACAGGTACCAGGTGAATTTTGTCAAAGGCGTAATCTTATGGCAATTGAATCAAATCATTGCCTTAAAGGGCTGGTAAAGGCAACTGATCAAAATTACCGTTTTTACTGATTTACAAGTAGAATTTGGTTAGATAAAAGCCACCAAAAATGAAAGCAATGCGTCGCTTACAATCTAGTGAGAACTGTACAATAACTAATAATGGGATCACTAGAACTGGGACCTCCACTGTTCCTAAAAAAAAGTGCTACTGCTACTCATCACTGTCAGAGGTGACTTTCTTGAAATGAAGAACAATGTTCTCCATTACTGACGCATAATACAGCATTTGAAATACTACAAAGACTTTTTGGACTGACAGAAAAGCATTGTTTGTACTGTTTTATATCTTGTTTTATATCTCGCAAGGTTTGCCATGTAAACGACCGGTCTCCCGAATTCTATAGTACTATCTTCGCTCCTTCCTATTAAAGTTTCTGTGTTTCTTATCGAAATTCCAAGGAACTCTGTTCGACGATGTCTTAATTTTAAAATGTAGTTTATCTTACCTAGAATATAATAAAACATAATATAATATAATATGATATGATGTGATGTGATGTGATGTGATGTGATGTGATGTGATTTGATGTGATGTGATGTGATTTGATGTGATGCGATGTGATGTGATGTGATGTGATGTGATGTGATATGATATGATATGATATGATATGACATGATATGATATGACGACTTTTGTCCCTCTTAGTGCTTAGTGAAATGCAGCCTTCGACGCTCAGCTGCCTAAGCTAATTATATAACAAGCTTTTTTCTTTCAAAGTCAGCTATTGAAATGGGACTTAATGTTCTGTGGTCGAGGCATAATTCTTTTCTCTTTTTGAATCTTGAAAACTACCTTCACGCGTCCTATTGCTGACTTGTCTCCAAATGAAGAGGCAATTTGTTATTTCATTTGCTTATCGTATTAAAAACGCCTTTCGATTCTTTTTTTTCAATTTTCAGTTCACTTTGTGTAAACTACAAAATAATAGCTCAATGTTTACAAAAAAAAATGTTGTAGGTCCCACCGAGATTTGAACTCGGATCGCTGGATTCAGAGTCCAGAGTGCTAACCATTACACCATGGGACCTTTCGCGTGGCAAATAATATAAAACAGAGGTGCCTTTTTTAATATATCTTTCTTGTTTTTAGCACATCGATAAAGCAACGTCCCAAATTCGAATATCTTAAAAGCGCTGCCACCATTCCTACCAAAATGACGCCAGCTCATGCTCGCTCACTCAACTACTAAGCACTGAGAAACTCTGACTTGTTCTCGTGTTCGTCCTCGTCTCAGAATCTATAGGTCTTCTGAGAACAGGGAACATTACACAGCATTGCAATAATTTCATTTCCATAGTTAAGACTGATCGCTTTTGAAATAGAATACATCTGTACTATTGAACTGCTGTTCGCGTTTGAAAGGGTTAAACTGATGTTACTGGACTATTACTCCGTTTCTTGTTCACATTCAAGTGGCGTTCTCAATCAAAGGAAGAAAGGATAGGGAGTGGTTCGTTTCTGAGACATTTCAAGTCAAACAATATGTCTAAGGTAAAAATTGTACACTTTGTCGAGGACAACCGACAGGCGCCTATACGCCACTTCCACATGTCCCATAATGCACCTTATTCCCCCCCCCCGCCCCGCCCCCCAAAAGAAAAAAAATTGCATATGCATTGTTTTCAATTTCTCTTGAAACAGCTGTAATACTCAGGAGAAATGAAAGAAAGGGTTATGTAAAATTTGGGGGTCGGGGGAGGGGGGCAAATAAGGCGCCTCATGGGAAGTGTGGAAGTGCTGAACTAGAATTATCATTTATCAGTGTTTAAAAGTACCTGCTCATGACAGCTGGATTTTTCCTCACTAACTGAAAATTGTCCAATAACTGATGCCGCAATTTTCGTCCCGCTATAGTGACTGAAGAGATCACAAGAGACGGCAAAAAGGCAAGTGTATTTAAAAGTACTACTTTCGCCTCGTACAGAATATTCTTGGTTCACCTAACTACCATTAGTTTTGAAAAAGTGCAGTTGCATGAGTTGCCCGTGAGCACAAAAGCTGGTCATAACAATATTATACGCCTCATTAGCATATAAGAAACGGGTTACACGAATTCACTCTAATTAACCTGAGGCACGCTTAGATCGGATGAACTCCAGTTAGGATGCGTGCAAACGGGCGCAACAACTCCCAACATTGTTGCACCAACAATGTTGGGAGTTGTTGCGTGCGTGTTGGCAGTGGAGTGCAAACGGATGCAACAACTCCCAACAAGTTTGGGACATGAAGTGCATCGTGGGAGGAATACAACCCATAAGTCTTTGTAATCCATGCGTAATGAGCGTGCGTGACCCCAACAATGTTGGAAGTGCTGTGCAAACGGATCCAACACTGTTGCGCTTCGCTTCGGAACAAAAGAAATGTTGGGAGTTGTTGCCTGAAAAGTGGAATTAAAAATTAAAAGATAAAACCTAAGCAAACGAAGAAGCAAAAAATGTCACTGAGAAACAAATGTTTCTTTAAAAAGAAGTTCAAGTTGATATACAAACTAAAAGTATAAGTGACAAACGATACCACTGTTGATGGAATTCCTTTCTGGAGACGGACAAAAGAGCTACAACAACATAAAAAATTTTCAGAGGTCCCACCGAGATTTGAACTCGGATCGCTGGATTCAAAGTCCAGAGTGCTAACCATTACACCATGGGGCCACGCACACTACTACTGACGGCTTTTTGGAATCAAGAAAAGTAGTTTCCGTTGCTCTCACACAATGTATTGCCTTAAAATGCCACGAAGACCTTTGAAGTAAAAGAAAATCTTTTTTTTCTTTAGTTTAAAGACCTTGGCTTCAACAATTTTCCTGTAGTTAGTGGTAAAGCCGCATCTGCATTAGTAACCAGAAGTTTATAGGTTCGACTCCTTCTGGGTGTACTTGAAAGTTTTCCTTGTCCCTCAAGAATTTTGCAAAAGCGACAGAAATTGACAACAATGCTTCTGCAAAATTTTGGGGGGACAACAAAGAGTATTATGGTATCTTTGAAAAAGGCCTATTTGTATAGTTACTGCATTATTTTTAGACTTTTTGCAGAGGTCGAAGGGCGCCGCCTTGAAAACGGCCTGGTTACTATTTTATTTTGTCCTTCCCACCACCCATCCCCAATAAAAATGCAACTCTTGACGTTCGGCTTGCCGTTGTGTGACTTTTTTTGTATGCTACCTCCTACTAATTAGCTATACCAGTTTATCAATCGAAAAAATCAAAATTATCAAATGATACTGCATGCTACGTGGTCGCACACTCCTTTTTTAGTTTTGTACTTTTTAAAAACGTTCTTCCATTTAACGATACTCTGTTTCAAGTCCACAGGACATTTTGATTTCAACTGCTGCAGTAAAACAATGAGGAACTCCTTTGATTGTAATTTTTTCAATCTATGTTACTCCGCCTAAAATAAAATACAGCAGCTCAATTGTCCACGAAATTGTTGATATGGTCCCTACCGTAAGTGCCAGAGACTTTCACGCGTGGTTTCCGGGTTGGTCAAGTCTTTATCGTTACTACTCAATCGCCGCATGCAACAAAAAACCTCTGGAATCCAGGCATTTGTCAAAATAGGTTCTTCCCAAGAGAGGATAAAGGGGACAGAGAAGGCATCCCCCATACACACCCTATTCCATAGGTAATTTGTCTCGAGTTATTTTTAAGACCACAGATCCCAAGGGGTATTAGACAACAGCCAATCACATAGGGCGAATGTGTTCTGCGTGGATGACCCACGCTCAGAGCCACACGTCCTTCACGAATTGACGCAGAACAAACTGGCGAAAGACGCGGAGAGCGATATTGCTATTCGTTTTGTTGACGAAAACGACTACAGAGAGATTTCTGCTAAAGCTGTGTCAGCGAAACGGAACTTAAAAAAAAATCCAGAATACAGCACGGAAATCCTTAACACACTGAATATTCTCTCAGGATCATTCATAATTTACAGTTTGAAGAGAGCAATTTTTGGTTTGATCTTTATTCTTTTATTAGTCTTTATTTTTTAACAAAAATAACACTTGGTGTCCTACTTGCTTTATTGAACAAACGACCGGCTTCAATAGACCGGCGAGATTTCTCATTTTATTAAAGCACTGAGGTTACGAAAACTTCAAGTTAAACTGATTTCACGGGAAAGAGTCCAGCGATTCCCTTTTCCCAGGTGAGCGCCGACTCATTTCGCTTCAATATTCAGGAATGCTCTCGATCTCTTTACGCGTTCATTGCCTTTCTCCCGACATGTTTTGAAAGGCGTTTAGTCATTCGAAACCTCCACGAAACATCCACGCAGCGCGCGAGGTAACTTTAGCCCGATTCTAAAAATAACTGCAGACGAATTACCTATGGAATAGGGTGTGTATGAGGGATGCCTTCTCTGTGCCCTTTATCCTCTCTTGGTTCCTCCGTCTTCTCCTTAACATCTTCTTCAGAGATCTTCAGAGGCCGTGGTTACTCTTTCGCTGGTTCATATTCTATAGGGGTGGCAGTATTAGAACAGACTGTGAAGGCATTTCAAATCTCTTAAAATTTTGCTCCCGCATATTTCTCTTCAAAATTAAAAAAATGCAAAAATCACGAAATTGGTTCATTTTTTAGGTAACTAGCCGCGGCAATCAAGAACAAATAACTTTGTTTAATCTCCCTTTCCTCAACATCTGAAGAACTAAACAGTCCGCTTTACAAAAACCTGATTTGTTATTTACAACGGGCCTTATTTTATTTATTTATTTGTCTTCATGTATTTTTTCCTTTCTTTTTCGAGTGTGTGTGTTCGCTCGTGACGTGTATTTACATACACCCATACAAACCTACAATACACCTTATATACACCCATAAACACCACAGAAACACCTATATATATCTTAGATATACCCATATACACCCAAATACACCTTATATACCCCTACATACATCTTATATACAACTATATACAACTTATACACTTCCATATCCAACCTTATGTACACCTATACACACCTTATATACAGCCATATACACCTTATATAAAACTATTTACATCTTATATGCACCCATAAACATCTTCTATACAGCCATATACACCTTAAATACACCCATATACAGCCATATACACCTTAGGTAGACCCATATACACCTTATATACAGCTATATACACCTTGTTTACAGCCATATACATCTTATGTACACCCATATACACCTTATATACACCCATATACATGTTATATACAGACATATACGCCTTATGTACACCCATATACACCTTATATACAGCCATATACACTTTATGTACACCCATATACACCTTATATACAACCATATATATGTTATATACAGACATATACGCCTTATGTATACCCATATACACCTTATATACAGCCATATACACCTTATGTACACCCATATACACCTTATATACACCTATATATTTGTCTATTTGTTTTGAAGCAAATCAGGAGAGCGAGATTGAAAACCAGAAAGGAAACATTGGCACCACGCCCTAGGAATGCTACTAACAGAGTGCCAATGGTAGTGACATACCATCCAAGTCTTCCTAACATTGGTAGTATCCTACGAGAACTTCAGCCGCTCTTGCATTGCTCAGAAAAATGCAGGAAAGCCATCAAAGACGTACCCTTCATGGCATTTCGAAGACCTAAGAGCCTGGGGGACTACTTAGTACACGCTAAACTCAGGCTGTCAACGCGTCTGCAGCGGAACTCGAAGGGGACAGTGTTGTGTGATAACAGAAGTTGCCAGGACTGTAAGTACCTAGAACCAGGAGAAAGGTTTTATTCTTACAGAACTGGAAAGAGCTATACAATTAACTACCAACTGGACTGTATTAATAGTAATGTTGTCTACTTGCTGTCCTGTAAGGTTTGTCATGTGCAGTACGTTGGGTCAACAACAACAAAATTTAGGCTTAGGTTTGACAATCATAAGGCCCGTTTTAGGGCGCATTCCAGGCTTTCTTTTGAGGGTAGAAACAAGGATGATCTTTTGTATAGACATTTTTTCGGCCCGGGACACCATGGTCTTGAGGATGTCAGTATACAGTTAATTGACAGAGTATCCGGGGAAGAATCAGCTCTCCGGGAAAAAGAAGGCCAGAGGGCCTATAGGTTGAACTTTCTGCAAAGAATTTAACAAAATAGTAGAATAGTAGAGGCTGAGCCCTACAAGCCATAATAAGCTACACCAGAAAAGAACAAATACACAGCTTTGGTAACCACATGAAATTCTCCGTCTAGTCACAAAAAACTAAAATAACACGAATTAAGCTAGAATCTTTCATTAAGGAGCCAGTAAAAAAGGAAAAAAAACGACAGTTAAAGAAAGCCAAAACTGCGCGTAATGTACTATATGAAATTTTAAAAAGGGTTGGCTAACGAGAACACAAAAGTTAATGCGTCGGCCAGGAATCGAACCCGGGTCAACTGCTTGGAAGGCAGCTATGCTCACCACTATACCACCGACGCTTCGGCTTGCTCTTTCTTCTCTATGAGATGTTCTGCTGCCATAAACGACCCTCGATAACCTTAGAAAAGGCACGGCTTATTACCGACCGCTCTCAATTGACAAATAGGTGTCAGTATGTACAGGTGTCCTTAATAGAAAGTTCGCCTGTATCTTGATTGAAGGCGTTTGTTTTGTTAGGTGTGTCCCGATTGAATAATATTTTACGCCCTGTCGTACAAATGCAGGGTCCAGATTGCCTAAGATTTCTTCAGGTGACTAAATCTATACGAAATTTCGTGTGAAAAGCGGCAAGCAGGAATCGTTCGTCATTTATTATTATTTTTAAAATGCTCTAACTGACTAACGATCATAACCATCACTGAGGTGAGTTATGGTGGGATGCAGGTGGATTCACCCCACCCCTTTCCTTATAAACAGGTACCAGGTGAATTTGTGCCTTAAAGGCCGGTAAAGGCAACTGTTTAAATCACCGTTTTTACTGATTTACAAGTAGAATTTAGTTAGATAAAAGACAACAAAAATGCAAGCAATGCGTAGCTTACAATCCAGTGAGAACTGTACAACAACATAAATAAAATAACAAATTCCCACCGAGATTTGGAATCGGATCGCAGAGTGCTAACTAATATATTGGGATCACTCAAGCTGCTACTTCTAATGTTCCTAAAAAAAAAGTGCTGCTGCTACTCATGACTGTCAGAGATGACATTCTTGAAATGAACAAAAGTGTTCTCCATTACTGACGGATAATACAGGATTTGAAATCCTAGAAAGATTTTTTGGACTGACGGAAAAACATTGTTTTTATTGTTTTATATCGTTTGCACTATCCGCATTCTACAGTACTACCTTCGGTCCAGTCCTATTAAAGCTTCTGTCTTTCTTATCGACATTCCAAGGAACTCTGTTCGACGATGTCTTAATTTTAAAATGTAGTTTAACTCACCTAGAAGATGTTAGGATATGATATGATATGATATGATATGATATGATGATATGATTTATTATATACATACTGAGAAATACTCACCAAAAAGTTGTGTTGTAAATTTTGATACGCAAATGAGTTCTAGCCAATCAGAGAAGTGAACTATGGTTTTCACACGTGAAAAAAATGATACGTCCAATCAGAATCGCGAACGATGTTTTTTCACATGTGAGAAAAATGATACGTCCAATCAGAAGCCACAGAGGTGTGTGAGTTTCGCGCCAAAATTCCCGCCTTTTCTTGCAGCTTGGTGAGCGCCGCTTCGCCCACATTCGAGGAGAAAAGTTTTTTCTCAAAGAGTTTTTTCTCATTAAAAAAGTGAAAAACATTTCAGAAATGGAGTGGAATAGTTTCGTTTGTTTCACTATCGATAAAGAAAACTGTGGAGAGCCGGCGAAACAACAGCGGAAGGGGAAAAACAACAAGACGTAAGCTTATGTTGTGCTTTTTGTCGGAGCTACTTTGTCTTCCATTTATTGAGCTTAAGCTTATATTGAAACCGGCCATTTTACTTAAATTCACTCATTTTCAATTGTACATTTAGAACTAACAGATTACGTGTAGTTCTTGGATTACTTCATATCCTTACCGTCATTTATGTTTTGAGAAACGTTTCTACTAAAAAGCTGATACTTCGTTTTCATTGTTATTTCGTGGTGTGGAGCGGCAAATTTAAGCATTTTGGAAAGATTTAAAATAAAAAGGCCACCAAAATGATGAATGTCTTAGTATGTATACAATAAACACAGTGACATGTAAAGTGCTGGCGTACGGTATTTACCCACTCGTTGTTTTTGTATCAGAAATCTCACTCGTTCGCTGCGCTCACTCGTTCGATTTCTGATACGTCAACAACTCGTGTGTAAATACCGTACGCAAGCACTTTCCATGAAGTATTCTCTATATATGATATGATATGCCAATTATATGATATCTATGCAAAAAAAAGTTGTTGCAGGTCCCACCGAGAATTAAACTCGGATCGTTGGATTCAGAGTCCATAATCATGGGACCGCGTTTGGTGCTTCTAGTGTATGCGGACTTTCTTGAAATGAATAAAAGTGTTTTCAGTTACTGATGGGCAAAATGCTGTTCAACTGATGTACTAAAAAGAAATTTGGGCTAAAGGGCAATCGTTGTTTTCATTTCAGTTGTTGTATGATCTAAATGCCTTTTGCAGAAGTCGCATCGATCGCATGATGTTGCCCCGCAAACGGCCGGATTTCAGCTACAGCTAGCCACGACGACTTTTGTCCCTCTTAGTGCTTAGTGAAATGCAGCCTTTGACGCTCAACTGCCTAAGCTAACTATGTAACAAGCTTTTTTTCAAAGTCAGCTATTGAAATGGGACTTAATGTTCTGTGGTCGAGGCATAATTCTTTTCCCTTTTTGAATCTTGAAAACTACCTTCACGCGTCCTATTGCTGACTTGTCTCCAAATGAAGAGGCAATTTTTTATTTCATTTGCTCATCGTATCAAAAACGCCAAACGCAAAACGCCTTTCGATTCTTTTTTTTCAATTTTCAGTTCACTTTGTGTAAACAACAAAATAACAGCTCAATGTTTACAAAAAAAATGTTGTAGGTCCCACCGAGATTTGAACTCGGATCGCTGGATTCAGAGTCCAAAGTGCTAACCATTACACCATGGGACCTTTCGCGTGGCAAATGACAGAAAACGGAGGAACCATTTTTTAAATATAACTTTCTTGTTTTTAGCACATCTATTAAGCAACATCCTGAATTTGAACATTAAGGGCTACCACCTTTCCTAGCAAAATGACGCAAGCTCATGCGTGCTCACTCAACTACTTAGCATTGAGAAACTCTGACTCGTTCTCGTGTTCGTTCTCGTCTCAGAATCTATAAGTCTTCTGAGAACAGGGAACATTACACAGCATTGCAATAATTTCATTTCCATAGTTAAGACTAATCGCTTTTGAAATAGAATACATCTGTACTATTGAACTGCTGTTCGCGTTTGAAAGGGTTCAACTAATGTTACTGGACTATTACTCCGTTTTTTGTTCACATTGAAGTGGCGCTCTCAATCAAAGGAAGAAACGATGGGGAGTGGTTAGTTTCTGAGACATTTAAAGTCAAGCAATACGTCTAAGGTAAAAAAAAACTAAGAACAGAACAGAACATCTCATAGAGAAGGAGGAGCAAGCAGAAGCGTCGGTGGTATAGTGGTGAGCATAGCTGCCTTCCAAGCAGTTGACCCGGGTTCGATTCCCGGCCGACGCATTAACTTTTGTGTTCTCGTTAGCCAACCCTTTTTAAAATTTCATAGAGTATATTGCGTGCAGTTTAATTTTGGCTTTCTTTAAATTTTAGTTTTTTGGGGGGCGCAAATAAGGTGCCGTATGGGAAGTGTGGAAGTGCCGGACTAGAATTATCATTAATCACTCTTTAATAGTATACCTGCTCATGAGAGCTGGATTTTTCCTCATTAACTGAAAATTGTCGAACAACTGATGCCGCAATTTTCGTCCGGCTGTGGTGGCTGAAGAGATCACGAAAATCAGCAAAGAGGCAAGTATATTTAAAAGTAATACTTTTGCCTCGTACAAAATATTCTTGGTTCACATAACTACCATTAGATTTGAAAAAGTGCAGTTGCATGAATTGCCCGTGAGCACAAAAGCTGGTCAAAACAATATTGTGCGCCTCATTAGCATATAAGAAACGGGTTATACAAATTCACTTTAATTAACCAGAGGCAAGTTTAGATCGGATGTACTCCAGTTAGATTTAACGAGACTGGCCATTAATCTCACCTTAACGGGTTTCAGGAATTTAATTAAAGAAGTATTCCTATTATGGCAATTGAGCCTTAACATTCCTTAAAGGGTTGAGAAACGCAACAGTTAAAAAAATCATTTTGGTAATCAAAAAGTGGAATTAAAAATTAAAAGATAAAACCTAACCAAACGAAGAAGCAAAAAAAATGTCACTGAGAAACAAATGTTTCTTTAAAAAGAAGTTCAAGTTGATATAGAAACTAAAAGTATAAGTTACAGACGATACCACTGTTGATGGAATTCCTTACGGAAGAAAGAAAACAGGGCTACAACAACATAAAAATTTTCAAAGGTCCCACCGAGATTTTAACTCGGATCACTGGATTCAAAGTCCAGAGTGCTAACCATTACACCATGGGACCGCGCACACCGCTACTGACGGCTTTTTGGAATCAAGAAAAGTAGTTACCGTTGATCTCACACAATCTATTGCCTTAAAATGCCACTAAGATCAAAATGCAACTAAGACCTTTGAAGTAAAAGAAAATCATTTTTTTTTAGTTTAAAGAAATTGGCTCCAACAATTTTCCTGTAGTTAGTGGTACAGCCGCATCTGCATAAGTAACCAGAAGTTTATAGGTTCGACTCCTCCTGGGTGTACTTGAAGGTTTTCCTTGTCCCTCCAGAATTTTGCAAAAGCGACAGAAATTGAAAACAATGCTTATGCACAATTTTGGAGGGACAACAAAGAGTATTATGGTATCTTTGAAAAAGGCCTACTTGTATAGTTACTGCTTTATTTTTAGACCTTTTGCAGAAGTCGAAAGGCGCCGCCTTGAAAACGGCCTGGTTACTATTTTATTTTGTCCTTCCCACCACCCATCCCTAATAAAAATGCAAGTCTTGACGTTCGGCTTGCCGTTGTGTGACTTTTTTTGTATGCTACCTCCTACTAATTAGCTATACCAGTTTATCAATCGAAAAAATCAAAATTATCAAATGATACTGTATGCTACGTGGTCGCACACTCCTTTTTTAGTTTTGTACTTTTTAAAAACGTTCTTCCATTTAACGATACTCTGTTTCAAGTCCACAGGACATTTTGATTTCAACTGCTGCAGTAAAACAATGAGGAACTCCTTTTGATTGTAATTTTTTCAATCTATGTTACTTCGCCTAAAATAAAATACAGCAGCTCAATTGTCCACGAAATTGTTGATATGGTCCCTACCGTAAGTGCCAAAAACTTTGACCCGTGGTTTCCGGGTTGGTCGAGTCTTTATCGTTACTACTCAATCGCCGCATGCAACAAAAAACCTCTGGAATCCAGGCATTTGTCAAAATAGGTTCCTCCCAAGAGAGGATAAAGGGGACAGAGAAGGCATCCCCCATACACACCCTATTCCTTAGGAAATTCGTCTCGAGTTATTTTTAAGACCGCATATCCCAAGGGGTATTAGACAACAGCCAATCACATTGGCCAACTGTGTTCCGCGTGCATGACCCACGCTCAGAGCCACACGTCCTTCACGAATTGACGCAGAACAAACTGGCGGAAGACGCGGAGAGCGATATTGCTATTCGTTTTGTTGACGAAAACGACTACAGAGAGATTTCTGCTAAAGCTGTGTCTGCGAAACGGAAATTAAAAAAGAATCGCCCTTCTTCTCTTGTATAGAGCTAACAGTACAACAGGGAAATCCTTAACACACTGAATATTCTCTCAGGATCATTTATAATTAAGAGTTTGAAGAGAGCAATTTTTGGTTTGATCTTTATTCTTTTATTAGTCTTTTATTATTTAACAAAAATAACACTTGGTGTCCTACTTGCTTTATTGAACAAACGACCGGCTTCAATAGACCGGCGAAATTTATCATTTTATTAAAGCACTGAGGTTACGACAACTTCAAGTTAAACTGATTTCACGGGAAAGAGTCCAGCGATTCCCTTTTCCCAGGTGAGCGCCGACTCATTTCGCTTCAATATTCAGGAATGCTCTCGATCTCTTTACGCTTTCATTGCCTTTCGCCCGACATGTTTTGAACGGCGTTTAGTCATTCGAAACCTCCACGAAACATCCACGCAGCGCGCGAGGTAACTTTATCCCGATTCTAAAAATAACTCCAGACGAATTACCTATGGAATAGGGTGTGTATGAGGGATGCCTTCTCTGTGCCCTTTATCCTCTCTTGGTTCCTCCGTCTTCTCCTTAACATCTTCTTCAGAGATCTTCAGAGGCCGTGGTTAATCTTTCGCTGGTTCATATTCTATAGGGTGGCAGTATTAGAACAGACTGTGAAGGCATTTCAAATCTCTTAAAATTTTGCTCCCGCATATTTCTCTTCAAAATTAAAAAAATGCAAAAATCACGAAATTGGTTCATTTTTTAGGTAACTAGCCGCGGCAATCAAGAACAAATAATTTTGTTTAATCTCCCTTTCCTCAACATCTGAACAACTAAACAGTCCGCTTTAGAAAAACCTGATTTGTTATTTACAACGGGCCTTATTTTATTTATTAATTTGTCTTCATGTATTTTTTCCTTTTTTTTTTTCGTGTGTGTGTGTTCGCTCGTGGCGTGTATTTACATACACCCATACAAACCTAAAATACACCTTATATACACCCATAAACACCACAGAAACAGCTATATATATCTTAGAGATACCCATATACACCCAAATACACCTTATATACCCCTACATACATCTTATATATAACTATATACAACTATACACCTCCATATCCAACTTATATACACCTATATACATCTTATATACAGCCATATACACCTTATGTACACCTATACACACCTTATATACCGCCATATACACCTTATATAAACCTATATACATCTTCTATGCACCCATAAACATCTTCTACACAGCCATATACACCTTAAATACACTCATATACAGCCATATACACCTTAGGTACACCCATAAACATCTTCTATACAGCCATATACACCTTATATACACCCATATACACCTTATATACAGCTATATACACCTTATTTACAGCCATATACATCTTATGTACACCCATATACACCTTATATACACCCATATGAATGTTATATACAGACATACACGCCTTATGTACACCCATATACACCTTATATACAGCTATATACACCTTATTTACAGCCATATATATCTTATGTACACCCATATACACCTTATATACACCCATATGAATGTTATATACAGACATATACGCCTTGTGTACACCCATATACACCTTATATACAACCATATACATGTTATATACAGACATATACGCCTTATGTACACCCATATACACCTTATATACAGCCATATACACCTTATGTACACCCATATACACCTTATATACACCTATATATTTGTCTATTTGTTTTGAAGCAAATTAGGAGAGCGAGATTGAAAACCAGAAAGGAAACATTGGCACCACGCCCTAGGAATGCTACTAACAGATTGCCAATGGTAGTGACATACCATCCAAGTCTTCCTAACACTGGTAGTATCCTACGAGAACTCCAGCCGCTCTTGCATTGCTCAGAAAAATGCAGGAAAGCCTCAAAGACGTACCCTTCATGGCATTTCGAAGACCTAAGAGCCTGGGGGACTACTTAGTACACGCTAAACTCAGGCTGTCAACGCGTCTGCAGCGGAACTCGAAGGGGACAGTGTTGTGTGATAACAGAAGTTGCCAGGACTGTAAGTACCTAGAACCAGGAGAAAGGTTTTATTCTTACAGAACTGGAAAGAGCTATACAATTAACTACCAACTGGACTGTAATAATAGTAATGTTGTCTACTTGCTGTCCTGTAAGGTTTGTCATGTGCAGTACGTTGGGTCAACAACAACAAAATTTAGGCTTAGGTTTGACAATCATAAGGCCCGTTTTAGAACGCATTCCAGGCTTTTGAGGGTGGAAACAAGGATGATCTTCTGTATAGACATTTTTTCGGCCCGGGACACCATGGTCTTGAGGATATCAGTATACAGTTAATTGACAGAGTGACCAGGGAAGAATCAGCTCTCCGGGGTGAAGAAGGCCAGAGGACCTATAGGTTGAACTGTATTCA
>CALNXK010000091.1:1955000-2074353 GCA_942486035.1 Porites lobata | reverse complement strand
AAGCGAAAGAGAAGCAGGATGTGGAAAGTTATGTGTACTCGGCTGGAAACAAAAATCCTGGCTACTCCCCTGCAATTGGCTGAGGTATTAGTGAACTTACGCAAAAGGACAAGAGAGGAAAGAAGACGGCAAACCCTGGTGTGACAAGCGTGACAATTTTGTTTGAAATACATTTTCCCCAAACTTCACTTTTCTTTATTAGGAATATCTTTTTGTAAAAGGCCAGAAAACATTAGTGGTAAGTGAAGATCACGACAAAACACGCACGTGATAGCCCGGTCACGTTTGTCACACACAAACGTTTTGCCGTACTCTTCTTGCAGCCGTCCTGTTGCGTAAACTCACTACTTTCAAAAAAAGAAAAAAAGAGAAGAGAGAAAAGAATAGTCAACTACAAGAGTTGATGGTTTTCTTTGAGCCAGATGAAAGTTTTTAGAGTCCCTTATGCCAACGAAAGATCGGAAATGATGCATAAACTTCTACTGTGTATTTATCAACTAAACAGTTTATGTGCACTTACAGAACGGCTTTAAAACACCAGCTGTGAACGAGGATTAGCAGAAACATGTGAGTTGAGATGATATATTTTTTGCCAGTTTATGAAAAATAACCTTTTTTATCACACATAACAACAACCGGAAATGCCTAAACGGATCAGTTACTAGGTAAGTTTATTCGATCGCAGGCCGGAGTTTCAGTCTTCAGCGGCAACAGTGAGTAGTTGGTAATCACGCACAGCCCTTTGCTTCCTACTGTTCCAGGCGAAATAAGACACACCCATGACGCAAACGGCAGCAACCACAGCCATGGCAGCGACCAGGGTGGGAAACATACCTGCAAAATACAATATTGTAAATTCATTTTTTTTTTATGGAGGAGAGATTTACAGTCGATTTTTTAAATCTGTAACAATCCCCTTTTAATTTGGGAAACTCAGCCCAGAGAGTATGCTCAGTGCTGTAGACTCATCGGGATATTGAGTTAAAAACTGGGCCGGACTACCAACCAATTACTTCGGCGATAGTTACGTATCTCCCACGTATTGCTGGTTCTTATTTGAGATAATTATAAACAGGAGGGCCGGGGCTGTTTATGCAACTCATCTGCTGCCAGTCGCCACATTCAAAGTATTTCCCCGATTCTGATTGGCTAAAAGCACACGCATAATTCACCATAACCGCAATTACTGATGACCAAATTTGGAAAAAAATTGTGTTTAACGAGGAAATGACGTCAAAAATGCAGCGTTCTCGCAGGTTAAGGCACCGTTAACCGAGAAGACCTGGGGACGAGTTTGAGTTGTTTTGGTTGTGAAAACAAAAAATGGCGGACATTTCACTCGTTTCAAGAGTAAGAACTAGGCGAAATTATAGCTACAAACATGGCAAGAACAGCAAGAACACAACTCGAAGGGCGACATCTGCTATTTGGAGAACATTTGCGGAGCTGAATGACCCTAAACGTGTACTATCGAAGGTGCTCTTAACATCGATGGAGGTAATCGGCTCCTGATGGAGGTAAGCATGTTTTAGCTTTGTTTTTAAATTATGAATTATTTTGAATGAATAATAAAACAATTATTGAATTCGGCTTTCGTATCATATGAAGAATTATTGAGATCTCGGAGGGTGTTATCCGCCTCAGCCTACGGCTTCGACGGATAACACTCTCCTCGATCTCCATAATTCTTCATAAGATACTCAGCCTCATTCATTAATTGTTAAATAACTGTTAGACAAACAATAAACCAAACCACATGGTATAAACCACCAATGATAAGGTTAGTGTTAAACTTACCACTTTTTTCCACATCTCGCATGTCTTTCTCCGTTTCCTCCAGTTTAGTTTCTTCTTTATCTTTTTCATCATCTCCACGCATGAATGGTCCCTGAGACAAGTGTACCTCCTCGTTTCTGGATCCTTGAGTCATCAGGGACCTCTTTGCTCGATTAACGCAGCCCTGCGCACAACGTGAGTTGGGATCTGATGCGTTACAGATCAAGACCTTGCAATGCATGTACACGAACTGATGGTCACCAATAAAGCTGAAGGCTTCAAGTTTGAATTTTTGCATACGCTTGTCTGCTGTTGGAATGTCCATCACAGTATCATCAATTGGGCATCTGAAGGAGAAAGATATAAAGAAAAGATGAACTTTCATCTGTAAAATGGAAACCTAATGCTGGTGTTGGCAAGTGGTCTTTGCGAAGTAGGGAGGAAGCGTGACCGAGTGGTTTGAGCGCCGGACTTGCAATCGCCCTAGCTAGCTGGATTTGTTCATGGTTGTTCCGAGAAAAAATCTACGGCCACGCTAGTTAATAGCCAACTGGAGGTGGTTACTCCTACCAGTTGGGGTTTCTAATCCTCTTATGCTTTATTTGGAATTATTTGAGTGGAGTGACTGTAAACTATCTGGATGAGTTAAGTGTAATTTCCATTACAAACATATCTTTAGCATTTAAATTTTCTTAACAAATTAAAGTACAAAATAAAGTGAACTGTTTACCCGTCTTTGATAAATTCGTATCTTAATCCAGGACTTAAGGGATTAGCGTTTGGTGTGGCCCAGCAATCTACTGCCAAGATATCCAGCCTGCGGTCATCTGAATCAACACTGACTTTCACGTACAGCAATTTCCTTAGAGGCACGACTATTGGGAAATCTTTTTTCTTGTACTCAAGACTAAAGCTAGGAGTTGGGTAAATATTCATATCCAACACGAATTTTCCATATCCCTTCTTGGAGAAAATGATTTTCTTGCTCTTGACTTCAAGGCCAACGGCGGATACCACTCCTGTGTTTGAGTAGTAACAAGCGAAAGGGATTTCCACTTCCCGAACTCGTGTGATGATCTGGCCTGGCTTGATGGGAATCTCCTCCACCTTGTTCATGTAGCTGACGAAATTCTGGGTGTGTCTGATAACTGTGTGGCATCCAGTGAGCTTTGTGCGAAGAATGAAGTGAGTTCTGGTTTCCATGGCTTCGCAGCTCACGTCACTAAGGCGGAGATGCTCTCTGTCCAATCCGTGAAGAAGATATTTTGGTATGCTGATCGACATCTCGTTCTGATCACAAGTGACATTGACTTCTGCAGAAATTAGACCATAGTTTAAGATTACTATGAATTGAAGTGATTTATATATCACTGTTGTTTTACATATATGAAGGTAAGGTAAGGTAAGATAAGGTAAGAAATAAAATAACTATGAAAAACTTACCCGGAGGAGATGGGATTGTAGTCGGTTCGGTTACTAAAACAGACCCAGAAAAAAAAAATTATGGCAGTTCTATCCATCTAAACTACTTAGCTGAAATGATCAAGGGAATAATAGTTTTCCAGGACAGAAAAGATACCAAATTCAGTAGCATTTACTTTCCGCTAGATATGTCGTGTATACAGAAACTAAAAAACATAAAAACACACGGGTCCTTATAATTATCCAAACAATACTTTTTCTTACGTACTTTTATTAGAGGATCAAGCGCGATTACAAGTATTAGATTATAAGCACATTCAAAATACAGTAATAAGCGATTCCTGGGAACCAATTAGTTTAACAAATCTTACCTGGACCAGTTGTGGGTTCAGAGTCTACAATAAACAATAATCATAGTCATAAACAAATCAAACTGTCAAACAATTTAAAAGTTCACAACGGATGATTACAACCTCTAATAATACCTTTCCGATTACAATCTATTCGATCTACGGAGCTTGAAAATTTGAAATGCCGGAATAGAAAACTCCACGAGGTTTATGAAAAGATTAAAAGTAGTGGATTACAAATAAACTTATAATGATAATAATAATAATAATAATATCATAGGTGACGAATTACTCCTTAATTTTGGCGCGAAATTTCAGCGAAAATTTGTAATTTCACATGTGAAATTACAAAATTGCATGGCAACCTTCCGTACGTCTCAGTGTCAAGATGGCGACGAAGTTTTAAAATGCCGTGAATCAAGATGTCAGGGCACAAAAAGAAAACCTGAACACACAAGACAACATCAAGAAGGACTCTAAAAGGTATTTTGCCGAAAAGTCTGAAAAATTCTGATCTTTACAAGCCAAATTTAAGGTCTAAACATTTGAGAGAGTGGAGTTCTCGATCGATATGATCCAGGACAAACATGTCAAAAATCCAAGAATGCTAACGTAATTCGTCACCCATGATATTAATAGGTAATCAAATGGCATACTCGTGAAATTAGGGAATAATTTCCCTTGCGTTTTGTCCACATCCTAATAATTTCCCTCGCCTAAAGGTTCGGGAAATTACAAGGATTTGGACAAAACGCGCGTGAAATTATTCCCTAATTTCACTCGTCACCATTTAATTAAACATACTAATTTTTTTTTACAAAAAAAAAACATATTTTTCTGAACTCTTCTCAAATTGAAAATAATAATGATAATAATAATAATAATAGTAATAACAAATACAATCTTGATAATAATAATAATAATAATAATAATAAGCTTTTGGTCTCGTGGAATTACAGCATTTTTTGATGTCAGAGTAACACATGTTAACTCCAAGTGTAACCAGGGAAAAGCAACATCCACAATCTTTAAGGAGCTGGAGGAGGAGAAAAAGCGGAAGTACCAAGAGAGGGTGCTGGAAGTG
Source organism: Porites lobata (assembly GCA_942486035.1). Lineage (NCBI taxonomy): Eukaryota > Metazoa > Cnidaria > Anthozoa > Scleractinia > Poritidae > Porites > Porites lobata. The sequence goes on along the minus strand of CALNXK010000091.1, from coordinate 2,069,721 downwards.
GAAATGGGATCTTTCATTCCCCTAGTTTTTGGAACCAACGGTGGGAAGGGAGCCGACTACGAATGCTCTCTCAAATGCCTAGCCGAGAAGCTCTCAGAAAAGAATGAGGAATCTTATCACATTACTAGCTATTACTTGGATTAGAACATTGCTTTCTTTTGAGATTTTAAGGTCGGTACACACATGCGTAAGAGGTTCTAGGACACCCTTCCACAAAATTCCAGAAGGGGATTTCATTGATGACTGTCGCTTAAATGTTAGCCAAGCGTGAGTCCGCTAATTTTAGAAAGTGATAATGGCGTGAGCTTGTAAATTAGTATTTTAGAGTCTTTTTTGCGCCGCAGAGATTCGACCAGAAGGCGAAATCCCGAGGAGGCACTCTAGTAACTCGCGCGTATATTAAGGAAAGTACTTACAGTTGAAATATACAGACATACAGTCAATTTAGAAAAAATCTCGATTTGCATGAACAGGGGCCGCGAGGAATCGGTAGGTAATGATGACGTTTCTATTGTTTGCGCCCACAATACGAAATGGTTAGGATGACATGAAACACAAAAAATCCCGTAGGAACATCTTACAATAGGTAGATTTTGTGACATTAATTGTGCAGTCATATTTCGATACTCTTTTGCGTTACCTGTTATCAGTGACTTTCTGTGGAGCAGTTGTTATGAAAGTTATGGACCAAACAACACTCGTTAAGCGCAGATGAAGTTATAAGGTGCGTAGAACAGTGTGTATTTTAACACTAAGTAAGTTTGCTAGACACGAGTTCACAAATCTTTGATTGGAAACCTTCAGTTGAACCTTGTCAGACACTCTTTCTCTCTCTTTGACCGGAGTAAGACTCGTCCCAAAACAAGCAAGACGAGTGAATGATTCAACGGCTAGCTTATCACTAACAGAACGATGGACGATTATAGAAATTCGCCGACCATCAAATTCTGTGCTGACGTATTCCCTGCTCACAGATGTCCTTCCGCTATAAAGTTTAAAATAAGACTAGAATGCGCGAGCGTGAATTGATCAAACGTCCTTTTAATTTCTAAGGTTTACTTTCCGGCAAATGAAATGAACTAATTGTAAAAAGTGAAATAGAAATAGAGAAAAATTAAACTTCTAATTAAATCTTTTCTTATGGTTTAGAATAAACTATTCTCGAGACTGAGAATGTTTTGATCAAAGCTGTGTAAATCGAACCGAAACTGTGCATGGAACCTTGCGTATATTTCCTGTATTTATCTCACCTTATGGAATATGTGTGAACATCTTCATTATGAATCGGTATATTTCAAAGAGCTACACAAGGAGGAAGAATACTATATACAGAGCGGGGGCAGTTGTAGTGTCAACTACTACTAGTAATATTTTTAATTCATCAAAATTTTAGTCTATGCAAGAGAGAATGATCTCATTCTCTCTTGGTCTATGATAGTGGAATGTAAATTGGTCATATTATGACTGCCGCTTAAAAGCTAGCCAATCGTGTGTCCGCTAATTTTAGAAAGTCGATAATGGCATGAGCTTGTAAATTAGTGTTTAGGATCTTTTAGTATTTTTATTTCATCAAAATTTTAGTCTATTACAGTGGAATGCAAATTGGTCATATGTTAATGAAGATTTTTCCTTTTGTTATTAAAAATAATAATAATAATAATAATAATGAAATACGTCACTTACTTTGTACCCACACATGTGCAGGGTAGGCGAGATCACGTGTATTGGTGTAAGGTTCGATCAAATCTGTTCTCTTGCACCAGTAACAGTTCCAGTTGTAATTATGCCACAATTCAATCGCCTTGCAACCCGGGGTTTGTTCACATTGCTCAGCGCACTGCGTGAAGTTTTGCACCACACCTCTTTGTCCACTCAAAAACTGACGCCCTCTAATTGTACACCAGCTGAATGGATGCTTTGTCCATCCTAGAAATCAGTAGGTAGCTCTAGTATACTAGAAATCTTGTGGAGTTTGTTTTACATTTTAACTAGATATTCTTTGTACCTATAATAATCCTTTGGCAACAAACATTCCCTAGGCGCAAAGCAGGGGTTGGGGAGCTACTTCCCATATATTTTCTTAAATGACACCGAACGATGTTCTCACGACTTGCAAAGTGATTATCAAGGTTCTTGGCAGAAGATATGTTGCTGATCATTTGCATAACCAATCTCGTTCCCAGGGTCTTCTGGCTTTTTGGTTAGCGGGGCAATTGGCGCATTACGTCAAAACATGGCGGTCCAAGACTGGACTGTTTCTCATTATTATATTTTCAATTGGTAACTCGCTTGATTTTATGTCACATTTCATATATAGTGGGTGGTTTGCTTTTTCTTTTGAACCATGTGCATCTTATGGCTGAAAAGAGTCTTCAAAGAGTTGAGCTATGGAGTAGGGTTCTCCTGCAAACCTAAGAAACGTAGGGAAGGTCGCTTCAAGGTACAGAGCTTTAAGCAATAGTTGTTAATTGTTTATTGCGATTGTTAGTGTTTTCAGGGGGGAAGTAAGCCGAGATATCGGGCGCTATCTGGTTACGAGTTTCCTGGCTGCATAGATCGTGTTTCTAAATGAAACTGACATTAAGTAATCGTGGTCCTTCAGTATTCAGCCAACTTATCTACTAGGAATACGGTATGCCTGTTCACGGAATATGCTTTGCCCTTCTCAATTTTTGATGAAGAAATAAGCGCAACTGTTTACAAAAGCTAAAGAAGAACTTTTAAAAGAATACCATAAGGTGCTGCATCTTCAGCGGGTTCGTTCATTTCATCTCTTTCAGTCCCCTGAGTTTGTCCATCAACTGGGATGGGTTCATCAAAATCTTCTGCTTCAAACATTTTGCCATTGACAAGATACTTTTTATCTAAAAACATATAAACTTCTGTCAAGTTCTCTAGTTTTATTAATCAATTTTTCTATTACCTAGTCTTGATTTTTCTAATTAGCGAGGGAAATTTCATAACAAAAAATGAAGCACTCACGGCGTCAGTTCAACACTATACAAGTCACCAGCAGATTTCAGGACAATAATAAGCCTAGGAGCGCTTACTATTTGTACGGAAAATACTAGGTATTACCTTTTTACCACTTTAGCCGAAAAGACGTAACCAATTGTGGGGATGGCCATAGCCAGGCTTCCACTCGACAGAAAGTGAAGAATTTATTGGCATTATGCAAACGGTACATTTCAATCCCATTCTTGTTTTCGGTGCGAAAAGAAATAATACCAGCACTATTTGTGGCAAAATTTTCACGGAAAGTTCCCTAAAAATGGTAAGCGCTCTATGTTACAACGTTTATACAGAGCAGTTGACCTATAGAAACGTTTTAAAAGGTGCACTAATCCTCTCGAGACTGTAACCTTCAATCTGTACTCACGACAGATTGAGTATTTTTTGAGAAGAATAGCAAGAAAGGTTAGACTTAAGTCTCCCCTCCCCAATTCTCTGCCAAAGACGTCAATTTTTCTAGCCTTATCATACTGTCCATCGTTTTTTTTTGTTACCAGGAGTAGTGTTGGATGGGCTGCTCTTAAGGTCTCTCCTAATTGATCGCAGGAAACAATTACATGTCATTCTTCGAATTGTTTTAGTATTGCTTGGTGTCAGGGAAACGCACCATTGGTGACTTCTCTTCCGAGCAGCTGCTACATGAACCTTTTGTAAAAATTCATGCAGGTTCATTTTTAAAATACAGGCTGATAGGCTCCTGCACACAATACTTACCATTTTCCTCGCCGATAGCAGAGTCCTCTTTCTCAGTTTCTTCAATTACTTCATCTCCGATATATTCATTGTCCCCCTCTGGACACGTAAAATAAAAAGGCAAACATTGATATTATGGCTCACTAGCAATTATTTGTAGCCATTTTGTAGCCTCAATGTCACAAGGTCGAGGAAGGGTACTCCTGGTAAATTCGGGTAGGGGTGTGCAGCATGCTATCTGAAACACTCTTAACCTATTTAACACCAAAGTAAGTGATTTTTCCTACCCCATTTGAGGGATGAACCACTGTTCTCAATATGACATACAATTTCAAAAACTTTCAATCAATATTTTTATTAGATGTTTAACAATTACAAGTTTAAATGAGCTATATTACGAGGATATTTGCTGTTTTAGGTCAGTCATTTACTATAAGTCATTTTAAAAATTAGTGCCAAAAAAAATGCTCCTTTAGAGTTATGAAGCGAGACAACAAACAATTAACAATTAGTCGCCTGAGGCGACGTGAATATCGGCGAATAGTCACCGAGACGAATGTTTTAGTATAATTACATTGATGACTATTCGAGAAATTAAAATTATTGATCAATTTCCGATTCCCAAACATCAACAAATCTGGCTGCCATTTTGAAAGCTGCTAGCCTTCAATGTTATAATCACCTCAAGGAGGTGATGAAGCGGAGCTCCTAGCCAATCATAGCTCTCTATTTTCGATCATTATCAATGTGATTCTACTAATTATTATTACGGCGCACTAACCATAATAACTTTTCAGGTGATTTTTGCAGGTATGGCATTAAAAGTTGGCCAAAATTTTCAAGTTTTAATCAGTGTTCATCCTTGCATCCCTTGTAACAGACGACATGACAAACTACAAACTAGACTATTAATTCGATAGCGCAGATCGTACAATTTTTGTCTAACCTGGTGCATCTGGAAGTACTTTTCCATCAACAATTTTGGTGGGATCTTGAACAGAATAAAAATCAGTAAACAATCAGTTAGTATGGGAACACTCACTGTTTACTTAATCGCCTGACATTCTAACGTCGCCCGAAGGGTGACACATTCGGAGCGAAGCTTTCGAAGCGAAGCACGAAAGATACGACTCCGGACAAGGCCGTATTATATACTGTAAGCCGATCTTGGTGTCGTCAGTCCTTTAAGTTTCCGGTATAAAGTTGCCTAAAAGAAATGTAACCCAATGACAGCGTGATCGAAAAAACTATTGTGAATTGTGAATGTATTCATCATATAGATATTTTTCATCTTCTTACGACAAAATGAACTCCTCTAGCTCTGGACCCTGTAGTAATATCAGTATCAGTTCGCTCCCTCGAGGCACAAAATTTTCCGTCTAGGTTCTAGGCGAAAAATAAGATAATAATAACGACAATTCACGTGATCCTACCAAGAGTATGGCAGTGCTTGTAGACTTTCGTTAGTAAATAGCCTAAGTCTTTATTTCTTATATTTTGAACGCATTGTCTCGCCTCGAAAAGCCTTACTAGCTGCAGGCAATACTTTTGTAATTTTATTTGTTTATTAATAAAGTTTTGTTGTTGTTGTTTTTGTTTCAAGCCTAGTTTTGGGATCGGGATCCTATACACTTTATTTCAGATTAGGTGGGTCTCTTACGGATACCAACACAATCGCCTTGTGTGAAATCAAATTAATCCCAAAAGCATGTTTCCACTTGCATGGACCTACATTGACCGGACAGTTATAAAACAAACGAAAATTTGGAGGTCGAAAATAAGAAGAATATGGCAAAGCCTGGGATGGGAAAATAATAGTTTGGAGTTACTTGATTATATCCGGCCCACGTTCTATACCTCATAACCTAGCTTAGGGGTTGGTGTCATTTTCACTTCACGGACATCAAAATACCAACTTGTGGTAGGTTACTCTCATTTCATCTAATAGCAAACATAGTTATTGTATTCCTTTTTGTTCTCAGATTTAACGTTGAGCGCAAGAGGCCAATCCACACATTGAGCCTAGCAACTATAATCTATCAGATAGTGGGCGAAATGAATGCCGCTGTCATCAATATTTGTTGACTTAAGTGGATTTGGCGTTCCGTGACTCTACACTCAAAGTGGAACTTTTAATCTCCCTGAGGCGATTAGCGGCTATTGTACCTCAAAGCGAAAAAAGAAATGCTGATTGGCTTAACCGTACCGTAACAGACTCAATTCATTAACCGAAAAAATGTAATTTGCATTTGATTTACTTTGATATATTTTGCAATGAAGGTGGTTTTAATGTTAGTAAACCACGTAGAGAAACCCTGAGTTTACTTGAATTAAAGATAGGTGCTAGTTAGATGTTCCTATGATATTTTTTTCGCATTCCTCTGGATCCACCGCCTCTAGAGCAGTTTGAATTGGGCCAGCTTCGAGATTTATTGGGTTCCGAATGTTCAGAAAATATATATGCGCCTGTTATGAGGTCACCTGACCTGTGAAATAGGACTCAAAGTACTTCTTCGAATCTCTTCATGCTTCGAAACTGATTCTGGCTGCAGTAACCCAAGGTAGAAAATACGTGCAATTCTTATTTCTTTGTCCTTTTCGCTGAAACACTTTCAGTTGTATCCTAGCCCTGTTGCTGTCGTGGGTCAATAGATCAGGGTCTCCCCTCGAAAATAAAGAGGGTCACTAAAGGTCGCAATTTGCCTTTCACTTTACCTTCTACCATAAATACCGACACTCAAATCTACTCAAACAGAACGGAAGGATGGCTAAGAAGAGAAGTGTTAGCTTAAGATTAGCACTTCCCTTTCTACTATCTTTTTAATGAACCACAAAATTAAGCCATTCAGTTTATCAAGATAGAGAAACAGAAAAAAGTATTTACCTTCATCGTTGAATTTTGCAGCTCTCACTGTGCTCGCAAAAAAGAGGCAGGATATAAGCAACAGAGTTGTCTTCATGACTTCAAATAACTTAATCTCCACACCACTGGCCAAGAATGGTGCCTTTGACCGAAACGTACTGACATTTAAAAAGAAATGTAAATTAAACCAAAGCGGAAAAAATATTTTCTTTTGTTGCACCCCTCTTTTTTCTGTTGTTTTGTTCTAAACAAAACAGAGTTCATGACATAGCATTATTGACGCACTTAAGGTTTCAGAGCACTTTTCATCTAATTTATGTAATTTTACTTTGTTAAAGGAAATATTGCAATCGAGATATGATCAACTGCACGGAAAAGCTAATGAATTTTTACCTTGATGCCTCATAAATTAATTAAAGCTACAAAACATCACAGTTTCACGTTAATGCGACGCAGATAAAAGGTCAAAGATATGCCAGCTGTAATAGTCAATATGGACTTTTCGAGTCTGCGGTGTGACCTTCCGATTGTACCATGCTTTTCAACTTATAGTACTTTGTTGAGGAACTATTTGTCTCTCAGTATTGACAATAAACCTAAAACAAGTAGAAGACGTTCGCCTGTAGCAGTTTAAGCGGAAGCTGAAGAGTGTTACTTCGCTCCTTTTCAGTTGGTTTTTAGAATGATTCTCAGAAAGAAAAAATATATGAGCTAGCGTCATCACGGTACAGAAAGTACCTGGATCAGGGGCGGATCCAGGATTTTTTTTTAGGAGGGGGTGCACTCGTCTCTTGCTCTACTTCAACACCAATAAACCACATAGCTTCTTTTCTTTCTTTTTTTTTGCAGAATACCAGTTTGTATTAGAAAACCGCAGGTCATCTCGGGGGGGGGGTGCGCACCCCCTGCACTCTCCCCCTAGATCCGCCCCTGTGGATGGGGTATACACTGGTTTCAGTGTTATTTGTCCCTATTTATAGTACTTCGCAATGTTCAAACAGCTATGAAATAATGTTTCACGTTACAGAACACTTTGGTGTTTCCTATTTAGATACCAAATCCAACTTTCTCTCGGACCCTCAATACTACAAGTGTAGGGTCTTTTTCCGCTTTAAAAATTGAATAAGTCTTGTTTGATTCACTCCCACTCGACAGTAAAACAGGAAGACCGAGGAATTCACAAAGAAAAAACAAAATGTTCAAGAGTCAACGACTCTTGATTCTTTGCTTTGATGATAGACCGTCAAAACTATTCTCCCGATGTGGAAACTTCAGTCACTCCACTATGAACTTCATCTGATGAAAAAGTCTCGCACTCTCTCTTAACATCACACGTATTCCTAATACTCTTTGACACAGACCATATGCCTAAAGGCTATTTACTCTGTATTTTTATGTGTGTGTTCAACTTTGCCTTTAATTTTGTGATTGATTAATGATTCCAAATGACCTGATTAAGGTAATCTTTAGTACACCCACTAAATTAATATAGCCACCTTTACTGCCATGGCGTCACCAACACCCACCACAAGTAAAGGTCATCGAACGTACCCGTTGCTGACCAAGCATGCAGTTACTCTTGACATTGGGCACGTTTTTTTGCGTGCCACGGACCGAGCAACCAAAGCAACATAATATTCTTAATAAACTGGTGTAATTCAATTGACAAAAGGGCTTTATACAATTTTTAGAGAGTTAAAGCAAGAGAGGATAAAGGGGCTAAAGTCATTCCGTCTTTGCTCATACTTATTGTACTTCTGATTGGCTGATGTGGGTAGTGACGCGTCTTTGATATGAATTTTCTGCGTTCGTTCCTCAGTCGTCAATAGATTTGGGCAAAAACCAGTGTTGGCGTCATAAATTGTCGGCTATTTTCTAACGCCAAATAATCTGAGCTGATTTGTTTTGTGTTTTTTTTGTATTATTATTATTATTATTATTATTATTATCATCATCATCATTAAATTTCTTTTCGCTCAATTGATCTCTGCTTATAAAACTGTTGTTTTTATTAGAAGTCAAAGGTCAATTTTAGTCTTACTGTTCGGCCAGTTTTCATGAAAGTTGGGAAACTTCACTCGGAGAACCTGGTGTTAGGAGGTTTGAATTACAACAATTCTGCACCGAGAAAATCAACAAATTAAAGATATTCAAAGCGAGAGTAAGAGAGGAAGATAGCTTTGCAAACCCACAAAAAACAAAAATATAAAAAAAAATATATTGGGTAGTCGTACTAAAAATATGTTAAACATTAACTCGCGAAGTGTTTTTTTTTTTGCTTTTTCTTTAAGTTTGATGTAAAATTATTACAAATTGATGTTCCGTGAAAAATAGCGCTTTCAAGTAAATAATGAATACCACATCCGTTTGACTTAGTTCTCAGTTTGATCTCTTTCCTTAGGTAAGTACTAACCTGTTTTTCAAGAATGATACTAACAAATTGAGTACCCGTAATGACATAACTAATTGCTCGTCGAAAGTCAATCGGGCTTTCAAAAAGAAAGTTTTAAATTATACAAATCCACGCTCCAAAGTTTGACTGAACTTTCCTAAGATCCTGAACAAAAATCCTTTTCGTGGAAAGAGCTCATAAATAAATGCGAAGCTAGAAAAACGTACTGAAACAACCTGGCTTATTATGTTCACAACCGATGGGTAGCACGGGCTGCACGAAGTGCAAACTAGGAGGAAATCAAAGGCAAAAATTGTAAATACCGCATTTGCATCCCAGTTTACATGGGGTTGTAAATTCGAGAGCAATTGTGGTGTTTACCATCTTTGCTCCTGATTTAACTGTAGTTTGTACTTTTTTGTACCATATTTGCACTGATAAGATTCGGTGTAAATCAAATTTTTCGTGCAGTGTAGACTTTCTGATGAGAGCCTCTCGTTGGCCCTTTTCGCAAAACAAACATTTTTATTAAATAATATTTTCAGCTAATGGTTAAAATCGATAAAAGCGGTGCAACAAGTTTAGATTAGTTAGCAAAATACCAGAACTCAACGAGTAAAAGTGATGCTTGGGAATACATCTAAAAAATAACGCGAATTCAAATTACTTTTCCAAGCGTTTCACATACATTGCTAAATATCCACAAGGTTTTTTGTGGATTAGTCTTTTGTTTTAGTCCATGGTTAAGATTTTTTTTTTTGTCACCTTAAGTCAGTCAAGCGTGAGACCTCAACTTTAAATAACAAATATCGAGAGTACATGTAGCATAAAGGAGTTTTATTTTCTGTTTTAAATTGTTGCCTCAAGGCCTAACTCCGACACGTTCAATTTTTATCATGATCATTAACTTAGAGTTAAACTGAGAGAATATACAAAGTTTTGGTAGGAACCATTCATTTTCATACACATTGTATAAACAGATTAATAACGTTGTAGTTAAGTATTTTGTCAATGAAGCAATATCGTTGGCGTCATGAATGGAAGACATCACGCTCCAGCTTCTAGGAAAACCTCTGCAGTGTTCTAGCTTCGCAGGCCACTACAAAAGTCATATCAATATACACAATTGATTAATTAAGAAACTTTAGGTTATATTTTTTAGTTACACTCTGTACTTCCACGATGAAATCTTGCCGTTTGAAGCTTATAATTAACCCTGGCCAACTGGAAAACGTTTGGTATGCGGAATAAGTGGGCAGCACGGGTGGGCAGCAAGGGTGACATAACAATGGCCAGTATTAATGATTGTCAGATGATATGATACTCGGGATTTCGCTTGAGTTGGCGAAACCAACGCATTTAATAATAATGATGATAATAATAATAATATTAATATAATAATAATAATAACAAGCAATAAGCATTGCGTACAATGTGTGGAAGAAGAAGAAAAAGAAGGAGAAGAAGAAAAATAGCGTGGAAAACGATAATTCATACGACAGGCAAAATAGTTGGCTGGCAGTGAATCCTGCAGCTGGCTGAAAGTGGGAGACCGGCACTGTAAGACTAGAGAGACAAACGTGAATAAGGCTAATGCTGATCATCGGCCGTGAACGTTTCAGCATTGTGTATAACACGTGGAAAATACCAGGATAATGTAGAGCACACAATATGTCCTTGAAGTAAGCTTGTTCAAAGGTATTAAAGCATAAAGGGCGACTCATTGAGCTCGGGTCTGTTCATTAGTAACTTTGAAATGTTTGTGTCTTTTGATCTCCCATATAGTGGCAAGTGGTAATAACTGAGAATGAATATTGAATGAAAATATAAATGGGATTTTACCATATAAAACAATCATAAAAGCCTCATAAAACCTTACTGTGACTTGATAATTTAGGACAAGAAATGCCCGGGGGGGTACTCCTGGGAATTCTCGGTGGGGGTGTGCCGCCCGGTTATCCATTTCCTGACCCTATTTCATACAAAAAAATGTAATTTTCCACACCTGTTTTCGGACCTGGCCTTTAGGCAGAAATTATGTTATCATTACTTGACTTAGATTAGAACACAAACAAAAAAAATTCTTCAAATCCATTTCGAATACGCATATTCCTCTTTCTTTTTTATTCATTTGGAAATTTAACGTTAAATACGTGCACACACTCCCGTAGTTCCCTCGTAAACCATACCCGTTTTCAGACCAAAACGGCGCAAAAACCCTACCTGATGGGGCGGCACATACCTATATAGCCTATAGAAGGGAGTACCCCTCCGGGAAGAAATTAATTTTCATCCATCTAAGAAAATGTATGCAAGGGACCATTGGTACGGATAATTGAATTGAACCCATTATTTTAGAAAAGCTATACTGTTTGGATTGCTTGGTCCATGGCACACACACAAAAAAATACGTGCGCAATGACATGAATTTTCAGTTCTTGATGATAGAATTAACGTCACGCTTGGTCAAATACATATATTCAACATTTGCTCGGTAAACGGGAGTGGGATCACACTAACGTCACACTAACGTATGACAGTGAAGATTGTATTATTAGTTCCGAGGACATACTTGCGATCAGCTCAATCAGCGAGTCCTACAGAAACTAAAACACGATTATGACATTTGCGTTGAAAAATCGATTTAAGTGAAATGTTCAACACAAACATAAAGGCTAGGCGCAAAAGAGAAAAACAATGAGTTCATTAACCATTAGTGCAGTGGCTGAACGAACCCCATATAGGGATGGTGTCGGTGGTTTTAATTTTGTTGTAAAGGGAATACCACCCTTTCGAAACTCTAATCAAAGAAATGTTTCAGCTCTTTTTTGTTTTGGTTCAGGGTTAACATTTCTTTTGTCGACTGAAGTTATTCAGGCGTAAGCCCAACTTTTCCCAAAGTTGATAGACTGATCTTTCATGAAAAATTATGTCTTACAGTTTTTTGACATGATATGGTTTATTTTGTATTTGGGGGTACTAGTATCCAAAAATAAATCCCCGAGGGCTTAGACAGTAAGGAGGGGATGATTATCGTTTTTGTTTTTTTTCCGAAAAGGAACGGATTATGAACGGAGGAGTTTCTTTTCGGAATTTTGCGTTATGTGATATATTGTGAGTGTGAGCTGTGTTTTTGTTCTGTAGGATCGACCGTTGGAAGCAGAGTGAAAAAAACTGGCGAAAGAGAGATTGCTATGCGGCTATGTATGTTAGATTACAGGACTGGACAGGCAAGCCGAGCAATTGAAAAATATGCATTAAAAAATTACATTTATTGATCGTTTTTATCCATCACACCATCAGGGAAGCAACATACAAGCTGTGTTAAACTACGCTTATGATTAAGTTTAATTGTCGAAGGCGGAACTTTAATTTACTTTTAAGCTGCCAGGAAGTTGTAATACAATCACATGAAGGGCTTGAAACGCTGGTCCTACATGTCTTCTAAATCTGTAATATCGTCAAAAAAATAAAGCATTAGTTTAAAAACCAAAACAAAAACAAACAAACATACAAAAAACAAAGAAATTAAGTTCATTTATTTAGTTCTCAAGTGCCCTTGGAAAGTTTTCCTAAAATGCCAGCCTAAACTGTGATATGATCTGTAACGCAATAATTTCTTCGTGAGGAATAGAAATTGAGTTATTGTTAATCTTTGAAAAACGTACCACTGAAAATGCGAGCAAGTTGACAACGAAGCCTCCTTCGAAACGCCGACCTCTCTAAAGGGGGCTGCACTTACCCATGAGCCTTGCTTGCTTGTCTGACTTGGCTTTTCCAAGTGCCTTAATAAACTAAAAAAAATAAAGAAATAAAGAAGTCAGGCTTAACTTTCAACTTCATGCGTAGTAACTTGATACAAGCTGGTTGACATAACTTCCGCTCAACCCCTGAATAAACTAGAAGGGGGCACCTCAATAAAGTCATTCGGAGGTAGCTTTAGCGATGGACTGCTTATTTCAATATATATAGTACAAATTGAAGGGGACATCAAATAGAGGTTCAAGAAGCTTGATACCGTAATGCTACTGCCTAAAAGCCTGTCTTACTTTCAGACGTCCAAAACATTCACTGTGAGTTAAGCCGTACATCAGAATAAGAGCAAAACAACTCTTCTTTGGCAGAGGCATTTGATCACTAATAATATTGGCCTAATGTATCAGAGGACCGCCTGGGGGAAATGTTGAAGTTTTAAATTTATCAGTGCATTAGCGGTATTTTTTTATTCAAGACAAAAATCTAAAAAAAAAAATCAATATACAACATGCCATTAACTTATTCAGAGCAATTACGACCCTGGCTACCAGAGGGTTTTTAATTACAGAATCCATAAAAGCCTGTCAGTTGCCCCACACCTCAATAAATTTTGTTTGCTGCATTAGGTGTCAATAAAAGGGAGAAAGAGGTATAAATGCTGATGCTAAAAACTGAGTAATTTGAAAGTTAGGATTAAAAATATCGACCTACATCTTGTAGGATGAATCAGAATTATAAGCTGAAATCATGATCAAACTTTGACCTTTGTAACATATACAGTAAGGAGGGGATAAGATTCACTAAATGGCAGTTTTCTAGACAGCTAAATGAATCAATGACCTGAAGTCTAGGCCTGGAAGTTTTCTATGAAACAAATGTTTGGTGCCTGATTAATTTTTTTATTTCTAAGCACAAAAACCGGCATGACAGATGTCGAAATAAGCTGAAGATCACCACGGGGAGCGTGAATAATGGGCAAACTATCTTTAAATATTCTCCTTTTACTTTGCTGCTGCTTCTAACGGTACAGATTCTCAGTTTTGCAAACGATTAAAAGGATTTCCTATTCACCTTTTAGGCCTCAGAGGATAAAGATAACAGTCCTCTTTTTTTCCATGAGGTACGCATCTTTGTTTTTGATGATATAAACCAATCAGAGTCCATGTATGAAACGCAACAATCAGCGAACGTTTTAGGTTGCTATGTGCCAGGGTCTTCTCTCCTGCTGGCGCCATATTAGAAAGCGGGAAGACCCTGGGGACGAGGTTTATTGTCTTAGGCATTTTTTTTGGCTTCCCAGGACATATCATTTTACTGAATAGAATTTTGAAAGCGATAGTGATTATGATGATAATGATATAATTGACGAAGGTCTGTCTTTCAAAATTCTTTGTTTGAAAAATCGTACGCGGTAGCAAAGCGTCAACTACACAATGAAAACTAAAAGATGTCCATACATGTTCATCAAAAAACTTTCAACAGTTAGATCATAGTTAATTGAGTGGAATGGTTATGAAACCCGTCAGACTCCTTTGTTATATGTTTTTGTGGACCTGAAAGTGCACAACGTTCAAAAGAATTCCTATCATTTTGATTGTATTGACCAATAAAAACGTTGCATTAATTTATTCCGTAACAATTTGCACTTTCACGGTACTTCCAACATAAACTGCAGCACTGTTGTTTTTATCATTGATGTTTGCCGCTTTTCATAACCAGTCTCCTCTAATAACTATGGTTAGATTGAGAAGAAATACTATTATAAAATGGGTAAACATTTCAACCGCTTGTTTTTTCTGTTGTTTGTCAAAACTTAGTGCACATAAAGTCACGGTTTGACACACACACACAAAAAAAACCAGATTGTTTACTTATTTATTTATGACCTGAATTTCCACAGTAACGCAGATAGCAGGCTGGTGGTTTCTTCAACTCGTAGACAAAGAACCCACCACAATTACGCACACGGATGAAAGTATGCCAGCGGCAGCAATCACCATGCCAGTGAAAGCAGACAAGGACGGTGCTAATTTTACCAGGGGGAGGATGACATCCTGCAAGCCAACCTGGTGCGTGGGTTCCACAGCGGTTAGTTGGACCACAAGAAGTAGGCATCTGGCTTCCTGATTCCCCTGTAAATCTGTACCAAGTAGGCTGTGCAGCCAGAGTGGTATCGCATTTGTAAAGAGCTCGGCTGTATCCCTGTGCTCTAGTGAAGTCGTTGAGCTCTTGGTACTTTGTACATTCTAAAAATGAAGTTAAAGAGGCAAGTAAATCAAAGGAAATATGTAGATATATATTATACACAATGGCGCGGAAGATATGAATTGTTTATTAAAATGGCCTAAGGAACTCACCCCATGATTTGCGCATTTGAAAATATACGTTTTTCCGGGCAGCCCTTAATCCCTGTTTGATCGAAAAACTACTTAATAGTCGATCAATAGGTCAGTTTGCCAGAAAAATTAACCTTTTGAACAATATAAATATAATTGATGATCGTTTACAAAATGAATGAGTTTTCAAGCTCCAGTAGATTACAAACTATTTACACAATGTACTCTGTTAAGTGAAAGGCAAGTGCCGTTAAGATGTAGTTACTTCAGGCTACTAGCTTTAGAGAAACAGTGTATTATTGAAAGGTACCTAAGCAAGTTTTAACGAGACAACTTATTCCACTTTCTCTATGAGTTCAAGCTAGGAAAGGGCCTTTGTTTCTTATATCAGGATAGGGACAGATACACTTACCTTCGGGTTTATCAACTGCAAGGTAACAAAAAAAGATATCAGTTATGAGTAACAAGTTTTTAATCTGAGGGTATGTTATGAAAATGTTTCCTGTCTTTACCGGTGTAGATGGTACTGATAGACTACTAATAGCTATAGCTTTTATTTACCTTTTATTTATGGTAAAATAATAGTTTTCAAATATCCGTGAACAAACTTTATTATGGAAGAAGGAAACCAGGAGAAAGGTATAGAAAACACCAGACGACCCTGACTCTTGCAAATTCTGTCAACGTGCTCGCACCAGATTTCCACATTTGGGGCCTGAGATTCTCGTCATGTGACCGTAAATTAGAGTATAAGGTGGAATGTTATTCAATTTGTTTTAGTAAGATCCGGAGCGCAGTGGTCCTTAAATAGAGCCTAGAGGGACACCATTAGTCCGCAGCCATCGTTTTGAAGATGCTGTGCCTATTAGTCAAACTAGGCATCTGTTGAAAAGATGCGATCTAAGCCAGTCCATAATCTTGTAGTTAAAGCCATATAATTTGACGTTTTGTAAAGTAATGTCATAGTTAACTGTGTCGAATACCACTCTAATAGCAAGAGAGATAACGCAGTTCCATTAGTCTCACAGATAGTCCAAACCTCTTGCCAAATTGCTACTATAATAGCTTTTTCTATCATTCACCATTAATTTTTATTGTTTTGTTTTGTTCAGTTACTATCTGTTGTAAAAAGGATTAGGAGGTTAAAGAAGATGATTGATCGGCTATTCACGTCGGAGATATGCAAAAATACCCTTCAAGCAGATCAACATGGAGGATAAAGAAGAGACCACAATCTGGACCACGAAACTCTTATCGATACTTTGCCAGAAAGACCTTGAATGACCTATTGAAAAAACCTAGATCAAGTGCTATATTTGAAGAACTTAAGGCCTATTCGTATACTAGGTAATATCTCTTTTGCATATACTTTTGGAAGCTTTTGCTAACTGAGCGCTGTTTTATTTAGCATAATAATTATTTAATGACTGATAATTGCTTTTTAAATTATTTCTTTGAAATAACATTCGAAGCATTTTTTCCCTCCATTTATCTTTCGCCAGTATAATCAAAGCCGCGCTTACAGAAAGGTTAACTTAGTATTCATAAAAAGCCAATGATGCATAACATTTATCACAGAAAAAAAAAATAGTTAAAGGTTTCTGTTAATTATCCGAAAACAAGAAATTAGTTTATTACCCTGAAATTCTTTGTTAAGTGAGATACACATTTTAATGTAGTGTCATTTGAAGTGAACTATTCACATCGGAGATGTGCAAAAATCCAAATGAATATAGTAGGGATATCAATAAAATAATGAGAGAGTTTTCTTACGTTTTACCCACACATGTGCAGGGTAGGCGAGATCACATGTATTGGTGTAAGGTTGGATCAAATCTGCTCTCTTGCACCAGTAACAGTTCCAGTTGTACTTATGCCACAATTCAATCGCCTTGCACCCTGGTGTTTTGTCACATTGCGCAGCGCACTGCTTAAAGGTTTGTGGCACGCCATATTTTCCACTCAAAAACTGTCGCCCTCCAATTGTACACCAGCTGAAGGGATGTTTTTTCCATGATCCTAGAAACGCGGTAATTGATAATTGATAGTTGTCAATGCTCTGCTGGTACAGTATATATGCATTTAAGTACTCTTATGCAAAATTTTGCGTGGCTACTATTATTAGTGATTCTATATAGTAAGCCTTTTGCAACAAAACGGCTTACGGTGGACAAAAGTTTGCCCGTTCCAGGTTCTCGCATTTGATCACTTCCCTCGTCTACGCTAAATACCAAGAAGACTACATCAGACAAGTTGTACAAAAAACCAGGTTGGTGTGAAAATATTGCAAATAAACAAAAGAGTTACGAAACGATCCCTTTTTTATAAAAAAAAAGAAAAAATACCATAATCCTCAGCCGGTAGGGCCATTTCATCTGCTTGCTCCGCTCCTTCAATAATTGTAGAATCCTGAACGAAATCGTCTGCTCCTAACTGCTCGCCATTGATAAGATACTTCTTATGTTAAAAAAAGATTGAAAATCAATTAAAACAAATTACTTTTTTGATGATCTTTTAGGTTGATGTTTGATTTATTAATATCACTTATATTTTTTCCCTAGGGAAGATTTATTGTCAAGAAACATCGAGACACTAGCGGCTATGCGCCACTCCACAATACTGAAACTATAGTGCTTACAAAGAGCGGTTAATCTTAATGTACAAGTTTTCCGCAAGAATATAAGGTCCGATTCCATTTATTTAGCGTTTTGTATGATTATAATCATTACAAGAAAGGTTCGCCTTAGGCTCTTTGGTCACACTCCCACCCCCTTGAAATAATTCCATTTTTTCTTTGGTTGCAACCGATAAAACAAATCATTTTACTCGACGTTGTTTTAAATCTAGTTACACAAAGTCAAGTATAAAGGGAAAACTTTGTTCATTTTCCAGCGACTTATATTAAGTTTAACAGAAAAGGCAGTAGAAACTTGGCCATCGGCATGCAAAGCCGTATTCTGGCCGTAGTTAAGTATACTGTCTGTGCAGAATATAACAAGACTCTTATCGATTGTAACCTTTGGTTCGTACTAATAGCATAATGTAATTAAGTACTAACCTGGTGCATCTCTTTCAACGGGCTTTCCATCGACAATATCGGTGGGATCTTGAAGAGAATAACAGTCAATGAGTAAACAAGTAAATTGCGAAGTAATGGATGAGTTCTACCTCAGTGCAGTCTTGATTCTAGGGCGTTTTATTCGGTTGGTTCATCGTGCTTTACTCTCAATGGTAATTACAATCTGTTGCGGTAAGATTAAACAAATGCGTTTTTTCCCGCGTTAACTAGCCTCAAGGGTCTAATATTTCCGCTTTCAATGGAAAGTATATGTGAGGCACTGCACGTCTAGGACATGAAGGACACCAAATCCGGCTTGAGAACAAAGGCATTCTGTTAAATCATTTTGCCTACGATGTGACAGTTTATTATTAAGGCTTAAATTTCTTTTTGATGACTTGTTTGATTCGTGCAAACTTTCCCACGATCAAGAATTACACGGAAAGGACCTTTATTCTCTGACATGTTTCGATGTGTAACTTGGTCGTGCAATCAATACCAACTAGGAACTGCAAGGAGTTATGCGAAGGGCATACAAGTGTAAGCTATAAGTTAAAATTAATGTAATAATCTAGCCTAAAATCTAGAACCTAGAAAGAAAGAAAAAAAAAAAAGAAAGAAGACAGAAAATCCGACTCTTGCCGACATTGTCATATTAGCGGAGCTCCTCGCGCGCGCGAAGCGCGCGCAGAGCGGAGCGCCATGGGTAAGAAAATTTGGTAAACTATCCATCTGAGAAAATTTGGTTATGACGTAGCGCCCGCCCGCCCGCCCGCCCGCCCACCCGTACACACGCTTCATGTAAGCCGATGTCAAATGTCACAAAGGATCTTGCACAACTTGACTCGCCTCTTAGTTATGTAAGCCATCCGTATGAGTACGATTAGATTGACAGCTGTCAAAATTAGGCATCCGCTGACAATTATCACATGACTATCTCGCGGGCTCAGATGAAAGACCAGTCGTTTTGCCCCTACATATAAGCGGATATAATATGTCACACTTACCAATTCAACATAAAAACAAAACTACGCCGGGCAAGGCTGTCAGTTGGCTGACAGTCGTTTAAAGATATATTGGCAAGCCAAATTAAGGTCAATTGACAGCTGTCAAAATGGGACATGTGCAGACCACTAGAAAACTAATAACGTGGGCTCAGGTTCTCTCAGGTACACGATCTGGCATTTTCCACTATATGCCGGACGGAGATGTCTTACTCACACTCGTAGTCTGTTAATTCGAATATTCGCCATTCTAATGAAGGTTAATTGACAGCTGTCAAACTAGAGTATACGCTGACCATCATCATCTGAGTGTATCGCGGGCTCATTAGCCTATCCATTGAGGTCACGATCCATCTTAGAAAATTCGGCAATCACGTGACCGTACACCGACCACCCGACCTTCCGTCCGTCCGCACCACAGGTATACCAATGTTTAATCTCACACTTTCTAGCTAGTTTGGGAGCCTGCAACCTGATATTGTACATCCATGTTTTGATTAATTGACAGCAGTCAAAATAGTGTTACTGCTGACCAGTATCGCCTGACCCTATCGCGGGCTCAGGTATCGACCCACTGAGTTCGAGTGTTTTTTAACGTATCCGCTGACAGGTTGCTACTTTTCAATTATCGTAGGCTCAAGTTCAATTTTTTTTTAAAGCATATGAAATAAGTCGAGTTCATGAGCCGCACTTTTAAAATGTTGATTTCGAACTGACCTCGGACGCGAAAATTCAACCGGCTTTTACATTTACATGCGGGGAAGGCAATCACTTTTGACTTTTCTCACTGTCACGCGTTGATCACGCTCTACGTTCAATTTTTATGTTCTGATTGGTCAAAATTTGACAGGTGAGTTCATGCGGAAAATTTATGCAGCGTCTGGAAACTTGCTTACTGATAGCTGGAGCTTACAGAGTTTGGTGTCATCTTGTGATGTTTTAAGCTGGCTGTTTCTACTTGGTTTACAAAATGAAATACAGCTGCTATCAAGATTGTTCTGTAATTCATGGCTGGTTTGTTTATTGCGCTCTTTGTTGACAAATGCACCGCTTGTCAAAGTCATTGGAAATCCGATTTCGGATGGCATCGTTTTCAAAAATGAGCCTACTCACTTGCCCTTGCCTGAGGCGTAAGAGGGTTGAAAATTCTGGAACACTTGATGACCTTCAGAAGCAGCATCTCAACTGGTAAGCCTGAGAAATTGTTGTCTTTGATGTGTTTTTTTTTTTCGGTTTCCTGAAGTCGAGCGTATGGTTTATGCGGCTTAAGTTTATATACGAGCAATGATCTAACCTACAATAGTATCAGGTTTAAAAAGCCTTTAGACATTTTTTGACTTCAAATTCAAAGAAAATGTTCCGAAGATTATTTACTTATGATTTTGACTGTAAAAAGAAAGCCCTGAGCGATTTTCTTGCCTCGAGTTCATCTTGAAAAAGAGCAAACACCGGGAAGCCGGCTTAAAACATAAATAAGCTTATGCTTACCTGACTCATGATTTTCAAAGACACTTTACTCTCAATACTTCTCTTCGTGAATGAAAATTATTGTCTCTGTACATGTTTCACCGAATTATATTTATTTTATTGATTGTTAGTAGTCCCTCTCGCAATTTTTATCGTTGCACCGGTTGTATCCAGTCGAACATAAACATCTCATGCAGGAATACTCAAAACGCCGCGCGTAAATATCACTCGCTTTTAAAGATTACACATAACAAAACCGTCCGCAGTTTAATAAATAAAGGGAAATAAAACCTAAACATACAATTTATCTATCATGTTGAAGCGTAAATGGTAACTCTATTAATCGCACTGCAAATTTAGTGCCTGTCAAAAGTGAGCCCCGTCCGGCTGGCCGAAAAGTGATTTTGGGAATTTTTTTATCGTTTTCATTAAAAGCCCATTTTACCCTACATATCACATAGGACCAGATTTTTTCTCACTGAAAGTCCTGGCATTATAGAATTCTCTTCATGAAAACTTTTTATAATTCAATGCTATAATTTGTTGTGCAAAGGAAGCGCGTGCTTTGATCGTCGTGGATATTGAATGAGTGCAAATTCTCTTGCAAAATTGTGAAAAACTGCAGAATTATAGGTTTAACACCGGACGAAAAAACGGATTTGCCTAAGTTTGCTAGTTGAGCAAATCTATTGTAAATTTAGGGTACTAATGTTGCTACTTATTTGTTCTTGGTGCAAATTTTGTTCGAAAGTGAAAGTTTACTTTTCTGCAAGGGTGGCGTAAATGTGGAGTAAATTTCAAGTTTACAGATATTTTGTTTCACTTTTGCTCCCCATAGTAAATTTGGTGTTTAGATTCAAGTTTGCCACCATTTTGTTCTGTGTGTAAAAATCGAACGTCAAAACTGAATGTTTGCTTGATATTTTCTGGCATAGCAAAGTTACTGTGTAAATTTATGGTTACTAGAGGCGTAAATTTAAGCAAAATATGATCAAAGAACTATCTTTACGACCACTTTAACCAACGTTTGCACATTTACCAAACTTCACAGTGTTATTTCACGCAAGTTTTGATTTTCCATTGCATTTTCCGTTTCAATCACCATCACATTCTTCTCAAAGTTTATAATATTACTTGCTGCAGCTGGTTATTTCGGGTAAGGCCATCCCCCCTTTTTTTTCGTTTAGCGTCGAATGCGTTTCCTGATATTGTGTCGGTGGCACGGAAAAAAATATCACAAGAAGTCTCGGAATAGGAGGCCCTGACGTAAAACGTTACCATTTACAATTTGGGTGAACAAAATGCACAATATGTGAAAGGTTTGAACCCAGGAGTCATTTCAATAGTAGATTGCAGAGTTTCATCGTCCGGGTGAATGTAGTCCTGAATGCACTCCGTCGCAAGAGCAGCCGCCATGTTTGTTGCCCAGGCTTCCATGTGACTTTGGCACATGCGCGATTTGATTTACATTGTCACGCGCGGCTTTTGAACCAATAGAATAGTGTAAAATAAACTTTCGTTGAACAGTTCAAATTCACGCGGACTTCACAAGCGATACGGCGTTGCAAAACGAGTAGTTTTGTTATTTTCGGATAATAGAAAGCCTGTCTTTCTATTCAGCTGTTCTATTACGATTTATACCTTTGTTATTTTCGAGAGACAGTGATCAGTTGCGATATTCTTCACATAAAGCCTGTTTCCAAGTCATCAACTCAGCTGGATTGCAGAAAGGTATGTTGTTCTTGATATCGTGGTTCGTTTACTTACTTTGGTTTTCTAATAACTTTGCGTAAGCTTAAAACCTCAAAGATAAATCTTAAAATTTAAGATGCATGCACAGATATGCCATTGATTGATTCCTTTTTGTTTACTGCAGAAATAACTGTACTCTTTGTTGCGCATCGTCTTCATTAATAGAATAATCTTAAGTAGCCGGATCTTGAGCTGTGCAGGCAAACATTTTTTTTACACCAATATAAGTCGGTGATGTGACCTTAGCATGTCCATAATTCAGAAATTTGGCTTGTTGTACAGCTGAGTTAATATGTTAGATCTTTGGGGTTACTGTACTTTTCAGGTGACAGCACTTGACAAAGCAGTGGTCACTATAATTTATTATTTAATATTCTACTACATTTCAAATGACAAATGATTTCCCTTTTGAAATTTTTACGGTCAAAAACTCTTGTTTTACATCTATACATAATTATGGTTCAGTGATGTTGTGAAATCTTAATTTGGTTCATTTTGCAAGTGACGGCACAAGTTTGCCAGATCTTGAAGCATATGTGTCATTCTGAGTGACCATTGTATTATTGTTCCACATTTAAATGACAAATGATTCTTATTTCATGAATTGTACCATCCAAAACTCTTATGGTTTATACATATGGTTCAGTGATATTGTGAGATCTTAATTTTTTTTCATTTTGTGAGTGACCGCACTTGCCAGATCTTGAAGCCTATGTGTCCCTCTGAGTGACCACCGTATTATTGTTCCACATTTAAATGACAATTGATTCTTCTTTCATAAATTGTACCATCCAAAACTCTTATGGTTTATACATATAGTTTAGTGATATTGTGAGATCTTAATTTTGGTTCATTTTTGCAGTGACGGCATATGCCAGATCTTGAAGCTTATGTATCATTCTGAGTGAGCACCATATTATTGTTCCACATTTAAATGGCAAGTGATTCTTCTTTCACAAATTGTACCATCCAAAACTCTTATGGTTTATACATATGGTTCAGTGATATTGTGAGATCTTAATTTTGGTTCATTTTATGAAAGTGACGGCGTATGCCAGATCTTGAAGCCTATGTGTCCTTCTGAGTGACCACCATATTATTGTTCCACATTTAAATGACAAGTGATTCTTCTTTCATAAATTGTAGCATCCAAAACTCTTATGCTTTATACATATGGGTCAGTGATATTGTGAGATCTTAATTTTGGCTCATTTTTTGTAGTGACGGCATATGCCAGATCTTGAAGCCAATGTGGCATTCTGAGTGACCACCGTATTATTGTTCCACATTTAAATGACAAGTGATTCTTCTTTCATAAATTGTACCATCCAAAACTCTTATGGTTTATACATATGGTTCAGTGATATTGTGAGATCTTAATTTTGGTTCATTTTGCGAATGACGGCATTTTTTTTTCATTTTATGAGTGAAGCCTATGTGTCATTCTGAGTGACCACCGTATTATTGTTCCACATTTAAATGACAAGTGATTCTTCTTTCATAAATTGTACCATCCAAAACTCTCATGGTTTATACATATGGTTCAGTGATATTGTGAGATCTTAATTTTGGCTCATTTTGTGAGTGACGGCATATGCCAGATCTTGAAGCCTATGTGTCATTCTGAGTGACCACCGTATTATTGTTCCACATTTAAATGACAATTGATTCTTCTTTCATAAATTGTACCATCCAAAACTCTTTTGGTTTATACATATGGTTCAGTGATATTGTGAGATCTTAATTTTGGTTCATTTTGCGTAGTAACGGCATTTTTTTTTCATTTTGCGAAAGTGAAGCCTATGTGTCATTCTGAGTGACCACCGTATTTTGTTCCACATTTAAATGACAAGTGATTCTTCTTTCATAAATTGTACCATCCAAAACTCTTATGGTTTACACATATGGTTCAGTGATATTGTGAGATCTTAATTTTGGTTCATTTTGCGAGTGACGGCGTATGCCAGATCTTGAAGCCTATGTGTCCTTCTGAGTGACCACCGCATTATTGTTCCACATTTAAATGACAAGTGATTCTTCTTTCATAAATTGTACCATCCAAAACTCTTATGCTTTATAAATATGGGTCAGTGATATTGTGAGATCTTAATTTTGGCTCATTTTGCGAATGACGGCACTTGCCAGATCCTGAAGCATAAGTGTCATTCCAAGTGACCACTGTATTACTGTTCCACATTTTAAACGACAATACCTCATTATTTATACCTTTTGTACAGCTCAATGATGTCGAGGGATCTTTGTTAGTTCATTTTGCAAGTAAATGCTTTGGCTTTATCATGCCAAATAACCACAATTAATCAATTATTGTTCTAAGCAACATGTGGGTTGCCTTAATGTTACGTTTCTCAGGTTCTGACCGGTTTTACGGTTTATGTGTACAGTTGAGTCATGGTTGTGCTCTGTTAGAGCCTGGTGACCTGTGGGACACTATCAGTTCTGCTCTTGAATGACAGGGGAATTAATTTATTTCAGTCTTTATTTACACTTGAAAGAGTCTTAATGAAACAAATGCAGATTCAACAGAAAGAGGCATTTCTGCTCTCTACTTTAACACCTGTTCCAAAAAACATATTATATATTTAATGAAAAAGTTAGTAGGAAGAAAATGCAGGGAGAAATTTTTCTCACAAATATCCTCAAACTGTTCCTTTGATTCATTTACACTGAGTATGAGCAGTACATGCTTGTTTACCAACTGTGGGTTACTTGTTGGCTGCTAAATCATGGTTTGTCACTTTTCTTTCAGAAAAAAAATTAAAAGGCCAATATGCTCTGAGGGAGTCAACTAGCATCAGTTAGTCAGACAAGGACAAGTACCTTGCATGTATGTCCTTTGCATATATGTCATCAGAGGAGTCTTTGTCTGAAACAGCTGTATCAGAGTGGCATGAAGGTAATTCTTCAGGTTCAGATGAGGACCTCCCAAACAGGGAAAATCTCTGTGTAAGGCCACTTTCCTGGCAGAGCATTGAGGTTAATGGTTTAATGGCCCAGTTGGACCGCAAAGTTGCATGGTGTCAAATTCAATGAAGTGAAAATAATGGTAATAGAGCACACAGTGAGACCAGCATCAAATCAAGGAGCACCAGACGATGCTCCTGAGTTTGCTCTGGCACCCACCACTTACAATAGAAAAAGGAACTTGATCATAAGCATAACACAGATAATTTTTCGAAGAACATTCAGAAAAGAAGAAGACATTTTAGATAAAAATGTACAAAATAATGATAACACTCAAGTTGAAGTTGACATGCATCATGATTCAGTTCCTTTTCAGTTAAGTTCCTAGAACCGTATTTACTCAGTAGACAATTGCACAATTTTTTGAGTTTTGATGAAGACCTACAATGTAGTAAGTGAATATCCTTTGACACCCATGGGAAGGAGCCACGTTAAAACTAGGTAAATTACCAAGTCTCAAAGTGATTTGTTACAATCCAATGAAGATCTTGCCTGTGTTGCAGACACTCTAAACCTTCTGTATAGAGCATGCCGTCTGAGAATTAGTGCACAATATCATGTTTGAATCCCACTGCGTCACAAAGACATGCATGTATGTCAGCATTTTGTGATTGGCTAGGTTCTTACGCTGTTTGTGATTAGTCCGATTTGAAATAAAGTGTTGACACAAAGTCACATAATCTCAATGACCTTTGTATGGTATGGTGGAGCCACAAACTTTCCCTTACCAGACAAATGTCTGCAAAATTTGCCATCTTTGCAGAGCTGTCCTTGTTAGTTTGCACCGAATCACTCTGTAACTTGGCAACTTTACTGAATTTTAAAAACCTTCCATCTAGTAGCCTGTAAATGCAGCTGTATTTTCAGTCATCGTGTCCATTCACCCAACATATGTAATTGGAGATACATCTGCATCCACTTTCCGCAGTGGTGACAAATCCTAGGGCTACCCTAAGCACTGCCTTAAAAAGTGCCACTCCGAGGACTAAATCTAGCCAATACACCCCATAGTAGAGTAATTACTGGACTCCAAATGCCATGATCCTATTTTGTTCTTGGCATATTTTATGAAAAAAGAGTGCAGTTATGTTTTATGCAAAAAAAAAATACCGTGTGTGATAACAGTTTTTTGATAAGCATGGCTTAAATTTTAATCACCTGCATGCCAATAACAATAATAATGATGATGAATTAAAGAAGTTCTACAGAGCTTTCATAGTGTATAGATTGTGTTTGGATAATTTGGATATTTAATCAGTCCAATACTGCAAGCAAAACAGCTGATCATGTGAATCAGAAAAAAATTGCTCAAATTTTTAGCAAATAATTTGATTTTAGTAAAAAAAACAAATGTAATAAATTATTTATGGTCATATAATAATACAAGAATTTCACCAAATCATATTATTTACAGTGATATAATAATAATAATAATAATAATAATAATAATAATACAAGTATTTAACCAAATCAGTGGATAGCAGATTTGCTTTCATAACTTGAAAAGCTTTTGGCTACCTATAGGATGAGAGTAAAATTGGGGTGTCATTTCATGCTAGTTTTAGAGGTTTAGCAGTAAATAAAGCACCTGTAAAATAAAATACATGTACATGCTAAAAAGGTGACAAAATTAACCTTATAAGTGTTTACTGCTGGGTAGAAATATATCAAAGTCGTACCCAAATCATAGAAATGCACAGAGCTTTGCATAGTAACTCATTTTATTTACAAGAAATATTTTTATATAACTGATTTGGTTAAAATGAATCATACAGATGTATCTCCCTTGGGGTAAGTGAATAGCACTAGGTACACTATATGATATTATTCACTGCCTATTTTGGGTAGTGGATAATATTTATCAGATGAAAACAAGTTCTTATAAATAATAATTAGAGGAATATCGCTTATCATAATGATTTGAGGCTAATTTTATTTCCTGTGGTTGATGTTCTGTCCGTTAGTAAGGATGTCACATCTACATTGGGAGTGATGTGTACTTGTTGTCATCGTACAACCATTTGCCAATAGTATCAATTGAATCTAGAAAGAGTATATTTGAAGTATACCACTCAAATGGAGTTACGTTTTACCTGTACCAACCTTAGATAATTATGAACGAGCTAGTGTTGACTTGCACTTTCAAACCCAATGTACATTCTTATACACTTATGAATTTAGATAGTTTCACATTGTATGTGCTTTTTATTTAAAGGCATATATTTTGTGGTACATGCAGTGCCCTGCAGAGGCCAATGGAACTTTCTTTTAATTTATCTTGCTTTTTATTGTACTGCGTATATTAAAGATAATAAAGTCATTTTATTCTTGAAATTTTGTTTGGTGTCTTAATTGTTTGTGAATCATTTATGGTACCAAATAAAAATAAGAAACATCTGGATAATGATGTTTTGATCAAATTTGCTATCTTGAGTGAAAGTGTAAAAAAGTGATATTTTAATCAACTTTGTTTACCTTACTTTAAGTATGGAAAACTGCTATCATGGCAATATTTGCCATCCTGAGCAAAGATACAGAAGAACTGATATTTGATCAACTTTGCTACAATGGGGAAAAGTATGGGAAACTACTGTTTTGATCATATCTGCCATCCTGAGCAAACTTGAGAAAAAAGTGGTATTTGGCCAAATTTGCTACCCTGAGCAAAACAGTGGCAAAAGTGAATTTTTGCTCAGATTTACTATCCTGGGCAAAACTGTTGAAAAATGAGTTTTGGTCACTTTTGCTACATTGAGCAAAAATGTGGCAAATTACTACTTTGACCGAATTTGCTATAGAGAGCAAAAGCATTCAAAAATTCATCTTCGATCGCTTTTGCCCATTTGGGCAAAAACCTGACAAATGTCAGTTTTGCTATCAAGTTTGACACCCCTGTAAATGCCTTGATAAAGTAAAGGTTATCCTTGTTTTTACACACGGGGCAAATTTGAGGCAAATTCGGCATTTACCACCTTTGCCACTGATGCAAAATTATGGCAAAGTTGGTCCTATGTCATGTGGCAAAATTGAGCAAAATTAAGCAAATGTGGCATTTGCAGATGATTTGCTCCAAATTTGCTATAGAGGTAAATCCGTTTTTTCGTCCAGTGTAAATAGGGCAAAAAAGAACAAATTCTGTCCGAGGTCTGTATGATAAAAACAAGGGCCTCATAGTACTGTTTACCTGAGACGTGATGAGAAAAAGTATGTTTAAAAGGCTGGTTTACACTCCACCAGATTCGTCGCCAAGATTTACTAGTAAACTAAACTTGTCGAACACAAAAAATCCGGCCTGATTTTTTATTTTGGCCTCTCTTTTAGACAGAGGAATGCAACGTGTAAATTGGCTGCCACCAAGGACTATCGTGGCGCCTGTGTTTCTTAAAATTATATTTCGGGGTTGTCCAATTATCCATAGTCTCTCAAACGGAGCAATGTTGGAGAGAGTGGTGAATGCCACATTATGATTCAACAGCTAATGCAAATACAATACACGAATAGGTAGGTCTATTTGTTTTCCAGGCCTAATCTACTGTGATCGAACATGATTGCTATTTTTGGGTGTACAAATAAGATTATTTAATAACTCGATGTAAAAGCTGTTTCACTCTTGGACTGTCAAATTATTTTTCTCTAAAATCACTTAGCCTTTGCCTCAAACGTCAAATGAATGTGCCCTGATCTGCGGATTACAAGTTTATTGTTTGATTTAAATTATGAATTTATTAACGGGAGCTTCGCTTTTAGCCCTGGCTAAATCTATATATTATAAATATCGGTATTATCGATATTTATTTATTAACTCAAAATGTGGCTTTCGCACACCTTAGCCTTAGGATTTGCCTTTCATCGTTTTAGCCGTGTCCTATCTTTGTTTGTTTCTGTGACTATACTCTAAGTGAGATTCATGCTGAAGTGATCGTATACAGATTTCCTAGCAACGCGCTCATAACAAGCGATGTAATCAGGCCAAGTGTTCTAATTAAGCTATGGCGTCTTTCTAAAGTGAAACTGCATGAAACCGAGATGGTGCAAACATACATACAATGCATACTTTTCTTTTGCCCGGAGCAACTTTCCAGTAACCACAAGCAGTGAGTTTGAATAACGCATTACAGGAGGCGTGTCTCTTTAGAAATGGCTTTTTGCTTTAGGTCAGATCCAAACAGGTGAACAAATAGTGAAGTGGGTAACTTCATGTCAAAGTACTTTGAACCAAAAGGAAGGCTGTTTTACTGACTGAGAAACACCTTCTTGAAATTCACCTTCACGTTTGTATATCATTGTGAATGATGCCATCTTTTTTCGGCATTAGTCCTAGCAGCCAGATGCAGAATATCTGTCATGTAATCTTATTTATTGGCTTACGCTACCACAAGTCTCCTTTAGCTCAATAGTAGTGCATCAGGACTAACGATCAAAGGGATCTAGGTTTGAATTGAATACTGTTCATTGGAGAACTTGGTTTTTCTTTTCGATTCACCTGAGTCGCTGCTATCATTTTCATATCATTGCCTATATACTGTACCACCTAGCCACACTGACTCCAATTCTAGGTCGGTCTAAAGGACGTTCTTCACATAATTGAAGAGAAAACCTGGACATTTTCAGAAGGAAGAGACTAAAATCAAAAGAAAAACTACAAAAGCCTTTTTTACCTTAACATCGTCGAATTCCGCAGTTTCAAGATGAAAAACTCACAAGTTAGCATTTTTTTTATCAGGATAAGGAAAGGAAAAGGAGACGAAAAGCTACAAAAGATTTTACCTTCATTGTTGAATTTCTCAAGCCTTTAGTTGACAACGCAACTCAAAACAATTTTATCAGGATAAAGAAATCAAAAGGAGGCGAAAGACTATTAAAAAAAATATTTTACCCTCGTCGTTGAATTCTGAAGCTTAAGTTGACAACACCAATAAAACATTTTTATCAGGATAAAAAAAACGAAAATGAGACGAAAAACCACTCAAAAAGATTTTACCTTCATCGTTGGATTCTAAAGCTTTCACGATACTCGCAAAAACGAGGCAGGAGATTAGAACGAGAACAGCCTTCATCACTTCAGCGAACTTGCTCTGAACACCACTGGCTTATACTGATGCGTTTGATCGCTAAGTACAAGTATTTAATAAACACAAATGTATATTCAACGAAAGCGGAAAAAAATATTTCGTTTTGTTTGAAACATCGTTTCTAGCCTCCTCTGTTTTGTCCGAAAAAACAACTTACTTGACATAATTAGTATTGTTGACGCACATGCATTAAAGCACTTGAAACACTTATATCAAGTATTTTGACTTCGTCAAAGGAAAATAACATGGTTACAACAGAGTAGGATATGTCGCTCGGCCAATTTAATATTCATAAATGAACTAATTAAAAGCCTCCAACGTAATGCCAGGGGCTTAGCTTGAAATCTTTTCTACAAGTATTAGGCAGTCTAAATCTATCCTACCTAGTCTCCCCATCTTTCTCATGTGAGTGACGGGATCAAAATAATCGTCGCT
Source organism: Porites lobata (assembly GCA_942486035.1). Classification (NCBI taxonomy): domain Eukaryota; kingdom Metazoa; phylum Cnidaria; class Anthozoa; order Scleractinia; family Poritidae; genus Porites; species Porites lobata. The sequence goes on along the minus strand of CALNXK010000091.1, from coordinate 2,038,899 downwards.
CCTGGTGTAGGACCCTATTCATCAGGCAGCATGTTGCGACTTTTTTGAGTGGTACGTAAAACGGGTAAAACGCTGCATTTTGTGTTAACGCCAGGTTACGCAAGCATTGCCTTGTTTTTCAGAGAGTAGCGATACTTCTGTTCCCACGTCTTTTTTTCTAATTTTTTGCACTTTCGTACAGGTAGCTACTCTCCTGTGTATAGGTCACAGGTTAAATGACACTGAACAATACAAATAATAATAAAATAATAATAATCTTAATAGTGATAATAATAATAATAATAATAATAATAATAACAATAAACAATAAAATACCAAAAATGGGGCTTACATATATTGCTAGTGTTATTGTTTAGACAGTTAAAACAGTTTTGTCCAGAATGTTATATGAACTTTAGCGTCTGCTGGTTATTAACCGTCCAGCAGGGTTTTTTGTGTTAAGTGTCGTCGCATTTTCACGGTACACTTAGTGCCTACTGATGGGGCCTACACTTCATCGTTATTCATCTATTCTTATAGGGTTTATTGTGAAAACAGTTTATCTTTTACGTTATCTTTTTTCTTGTTTGCTATTTAGCCGCCAAAGAAGCGCTTTTTGTGTTGTTAAGTGTTGTCATGGTACCACCATCAAGACCATTAACGCGAGATCCTGTACACTTTTTCTGCTCTGATATAAGAACTAAATGAGTCTTGTTCGTTGAGAACACTCGCCTTGTCCGTCAGAAAGGCTGAATTTTTTAAAAAAATGAATAGATAAATAACTAAAAATAATAATACTAAAAAACAAAGCAAAAGAGACGCGATGGCATTTTACAAGCTCTACTCAATTCATAATTATACATTTTATTTGTTAATTTGTTGAGAGCTTTAACCTCAGCCACTTCCGCCTCTAAGTGAGTACGTTGATTAAATAGTTCCATAGAAACACTGCCACCCAAAACGTGGCCAATATCAGGAGTTCGCCGTCATGTGCTTCTCATACGGTTAGTCTGCGGTTATTTATCCGAGATATAGCCATTAGTACTATATTAATATTGGTTTCACCCACACGCGCAAATACCGGTATGCATATAATCAATTGCCAAAGTGCTTTAATATCTGATAGAGGGGTTGATTAAAAAGAGAAAAGGATATTACGCTCCAAAACAGCAATGGTATAATTGATTTAGCATTGTTGCGTCTTCACGAAAGGTTCAAGAATGAGTCGATATCTTCAAGGTAAACTCACTCAAAACTGCACGAGGGACATTGTTTTCGATAACCGAATAGAGGGGGACATTGGGGGGTACCCAATACCGCAATACCGTAAGAAAAAATGGCAAATACCGAAATACCGCGTCGAAAATCGTCTAAATACCGATACCGTATATTTTAATCACATTTGTAATCGGTTGCGCATACTTATGGTTGCTTCCATCTAGCGCGTTTAATTATCTCAGGGATTTATGCACCAGATGTCCATGTTTTTTTTAATATTTTGGTAGTTCGCAATTTTCCGCAAATTTTCACTGAAAAGTAAACTACATTCGTTCAGCCTTTTGGTATTTCGACCCAACAGCTAATTAACTCCAATAAAAATAACTCTTGAAAGCGCGAAAAACAAACCAACCAAAACCCTTTCCACGCACGTCTACTGCGAGTTTTGATATAAAGTGAGTCTAGTCTAGCACGTCAGTCTCTGATCAGGGGTCAGATCACACGCCGCGCCATCCTCGGAGACCCAGGGGCAGATAGTGGGGACGAGGGAAAGTCTAAACGGGCGGAAAAATATATAATAAATAATAATAATGTTTATTTCTTATATTGCGCAGTCTAGCATGCGATAAAGATATGATCGAATGCGCATTACAACACTAAAATCCTAAAGTAATAAATGGCTAATCCAAATAATGATAATAATAATAATAATTTACAATTTTCGGAAAACAATAAAAAGTAAAATATGAGTTAATAATAGAACTAATAAAAAGCTAATTTAAAAAGATGTGTCTTTAGTAAAACTTTAAAAATGTTCAATGATTGACATTGTCTAATTTGTATATGGAACGAAGAAAAGTAAAGAACGGCGAGAAGAGCCCCTGGGGACAATGTCTTACCAGACCAGTTCCAAACGGTCGCCGCCGTTTTGCTTCTGATTGGTGCCAGAAAACACAAGTTTTCTGGCACCAATCAGAAGCCAGAACGGCGGCGACCGTTTGGAACTGGTCTGGTAAGACAATGGGCGCGATCCATTCAACCAAAATTTCCGGAAATTTCGGTCCAAAACTCAATGGATCGGTTCGGTCCAACCGGAAAAGTTTCGAAAAAACGGGCCCACCTTTTGAGGTGGTCCACTTTTCCCGGTCGGACCGGTTGGAATTTTGGGTGAATGGATCACGCCCATTGTCCCAGGGGCTCTTCTCTCTCCGTTCTTTACTTTTCTTCGTTCCATATATATTTTTCCTCCCGTTTAGACTTTCCCTCGCGCCTTTATCTACCCCTGGGTCTCCGAGGATGACGCCGCGCTGTTAAGAGGCAAACTTACCAAATTTTCGCTTTTAACTTTACAAGGCGTTTTTCAATTCTCGAAACCCAACATCTAAACTTATTCTTGTTGCGATAATGTTCGCCTCCTTCGCCCTCTTCATACAAAATTGCCACACAGTCAATGATGACCACGCCGTCTTCAACCTCAGCGACCTCAGACATTGTGAGAAAACGTTTAAGACCTCGAATTACCGGCACAGGTACACAGATCGACAAGCCTGGTAAGGTAACTTGAGACGACTCATTATCATTGGATGCAACAACAATCACATTGTATATTATCGACCATTAACTGTCACAAAATGACCCACAAATGGTGTAATCATTTACCGTTATGTCTCAAGACTTCTAAATATTAACTTTTATTGACCTTTATGTCTTACTGTGTTAGGAAAGCGCAAGTAAACGGTACCGTAATACCGTGAACAATCTTTTTTCACCGAATACCGTCAGCCAAAATGATGAAAAACCGCATACCGCTGAGCTAGATGATACCGCAATACCGCACGTTAAAATTAAAATTACCGAAATACCGCATGAAAAAAAGCCCAATACCGCAATACCGTAAACCCCCATGTCCCCCTCCGAATAGAACCCAAGTATTGTTGTAAAAAGCTTTTTTTTTTTCAGTACTTGCTCTATGGAAACACACACAATATCAGAAATTACTTGTTGATGTGGTTACCTTTAACACACTTGGTCAACAAAGTGTCACACAAACATCTTGTACAGTTCAATAATCTAACCATTATTCATAGAGAACACGCGATTCCGCTCACATACATGCAAATAACGAATATGGCAATTTCAATTTATGATATGGAGGGCATACAAAGGGTCAGCTCAACAGGTGGTTGTATGCCAGTAACTAAGGGCAAGATTATGAAACTAGCGTTTGAAAATTACATTAAGTAAAGGAAGGCATACATGCACGAATACAGCAATCACAGAGGTATCTGTGAAGTATTATTGCAGAAAATTTTTAAAAAAATGTAGACTTCCATTGTAAATAGGAATGGAAAAAAGGATGGGGGCCTGAAAAAGTCCAAAAGAAGCTTTGAAGGAATTAGTTGATAATAAAACAAAATTTTGCATATCATGGTATGTCAATCGTTGGCATGATAGATCGTCATGATGTCTTTAAATTTATGCCAACTTCTGTACGTATTGATACACATGTGGACTAGCTACCCAGACTCCTCCCTTAAGGATCATAAAGGAAAAAGTACTTCACATCGAGAAGGGATTAGACAAAATTTGATTATCTGGTGGTGGAAGGCGAGGGGTTCATTAATCTACTTAGTGAATCAAGGGGGCATTTCGATTGAAAGTTTTGTTCTTTGTTTAGTTCCGCTTTTTGCCCCTTAAATCTATCGAAGATTTCATCTAATAATAAAACAGGGCTCAACTAAGTCATTGTCATTGGTTCACTATTGTTTGACATTTTTTGGAGGATTTTTCGAATGTTTCTAATGAATGTAGTAAAAAAAAATTGGATTTGGGATTGTTGAAAATTAAGTGAGTACCTAGTAGACAAATCCAACAACTCAAGAAGGTGTCCGTGAGCCCATTTGCGGACTAACTGGTATTCATACCTTTTTCCAACCTTTTTTTCTCTCATTCTCAATTTCATGACATGTGTCCAAAACTCAACCAGACTGCCTCCTTAACAACACAGTAGGAGGGAGGAGTCATGCGATAGCCGGCGAATACAGCCGTTTCTCCACGCTCTCCGAAACGAAGCGTCCCTAATGGCGAGGAGTGAGGAGAGACAGCTGTATTCGCAGGCTTGAAGTTGGTGGCTGTATTTCATACTAAATTAAGGTGGTTCGATCCAGTATTTTTGTAGGTGCTCCTTCCATCTTTGAATCACTTTGACTTGAACAAATTTATCAAATTTATAAAACAATCACACTACAAACGAAATTATTGGGAAAAAAAACGCAACAGCATTTGATCTCGCGCGGATAAAAATGCTTTGACTGAACTAAAATGTTCCAAATAAAATTTGTTACATTTCAGAATACGACTAATAGTTAGCGCTTCTATAACACTGGTCTCCAAAATCAAAGCGTTAAACATTTGACCGAGGGCCGAAAGCAAGATATAGGAGGTTTTGAGTTACACTATTATACAGACTTGCTTCACCAAAGATTGATTCGATCTACTAGAGGAGTAGAGGAAATTTGAATTGAGGGGGAAATGTTCGTTCTTAAAAATATTAACGGATTCGTTTGTATGAACTGGCGAAAACGATCCCAAAATGATATGTATGGACTAGTTTAGTTATTTATTTAGTTATTTTTTGAAAACAGAGAAGTGAAACAGTTCCGATTTTATCTATTCTATAGTGTTTAGTAAGGAAATTCATATTACAGAAGTTTTAGAGTTGCTTTAGCCGCCAAGTTATTTTTTATTGAGCAGTTAAGTGTTGTCGTGGTACACGTTTTTTGGGGGCCCTGATACAATAAAACCTGTTTGATAAGAATACTTCAATGATTGCTTGCCCGAAAGAAAGGCCGAGTTATTACAAAAAAAAATGCAGAGAATGAGAGAAAAAGAAAATTCAAGAGTCGCGTTGGCTTTTTTCAAACTCTACTTAACTCATGATTATGCATTTGATTTGTTAATTCGTGGAGTGTTACGTTGATTTCCACTGTCGCGTAATTCTTATTTGAGTGTACACGCACGTAAATTTTACTCTTGTAAATAAAAAAGAGGCAAGGTATGAAGCATCGCGCTTAAACGTGAACTTGAGCGACGTTCGACTTTTACGATTTCGCGCGACCTTTCAAACGTTACTCCTATTTTATTTGCGAACGAAACTTTTACGCACGTACGCACCTAAAAATTACGTGGCAGCGGAAATCCACCCTTACTAAATCAGTGCCGAGTAGAGATTCAGCCTCAACCTCTTCAACTTTAAGAGCGTTGATTAAAAAGCTCCATAGAAACACCGTCGCCCAAAAACTCGGCCAATATCAAGTGTCTTGTTTATGTGGTGACCTTGCGATTAGTCAGCCGCGTATCCGAGATATAATCTATCAGTTCAATGGACGGACACTATGTGCCGGTCTAAAAGTGTTCGTCTTAGGGAGATTTGACAGTGCATATCAAAATGCATTGTTTAAGGTACTTCCCAGGTTTTGAGATACGCATCACCTACTGCACATATCATTGCAACTTCAAAGAGAGCGGTCATTGTCACCGGTCGCCTAAAAGGAGGTAATTATGGCCCCTTTTGGAGTCTAAATGCTTTTAATAGCACCAGAATGTGGCAATGTTCATTTTTGATGAGACCGCGCATACGAAGGATCTGCTTAGTTTTTGTCTGCAGTGACGTATCGTGTTTTTTGAAAACCCAAAAATTATTTAGCCAAAACGGTCACCGACAACAACTTTTTGAAAACACTTTCTAGAAAACGATGACGTCATATTATTTGATATCTGCGGAATTAGAATGTTGCCCTGCCCGCTTGCCTTTTTAGAAGACTTGTGGCACATCTTAAGTAATTTTTTTTTTTACTTTCTGGTAAAATTATTTAAATTTTTTATTTCCGAACAAAGCTTCATCATCAGGGCGTCTTTTAACACTGGTCTCTAAAATCAAAGCGTTAAAAAGGGTGACCAAAAGCAAAATGTCGGGGAGTTACTCGATTATGTAAAACTGCTTCATCGAGCTTGGCGAGACCTTGTTGATCAAACATTAATTTCAGAGGCCGGAAGGGAGAGAGAATTTTATAACGGTTCAAGGCCAATCCGTGAATTAAAGCCCGTCCGTTTTCAAGGAAAAACGGAATCGTGTGGTTTGGCAAAGACGATTTTCGATTTTAACATGATGATTCCCGTTACGTTGGAGCTCAGGTCTTGGGATGAGGATGTCTTGTACTGTAGGATGATATCATCCTCTTTTACCACCAGAACTCTATTTATTTACCGTGAAAGTCTGAAAACCTTATCAAAATCCGGGCGTCAGTTAACTGAGGAATCAAGTAGTTTTCCCAATATTTTCAAACGACTCAGTTCATTGATAGCTACAGCTGTATTAACCTATTTCATCGTTAAAATGTAACATACAGCAAGTTCGTCAACGCCCAACTGAATGCTGCAAGAGACACATTTGTAGACATGTCTGGCCTTTATTGTATATTTGATGTCCGAGAAACCGGCACACCCGGCTTGAGACAATATTGCACTCGCATTTTCCAAGAACAATGCCCTGCTTCTACTTCTTTTCCAAATCTGTAGACATCATAAAAAATGAAAGCATTAATTTAAAAGAACAAATACGCAGTAAATTTCGTTAGTTCATACGCGACATCTCAACCGTCATAATTCAAAAAAAGAGGTTCCATATCACTTACTAGAACACCATTTTTTAGAATAGTGTTCTATTTAAATGTAATGAAAAAGTCTCACATAAATTTAGCCTCCGTTTGTCAAGTAATAATTCCTTCCCTGCGGGGAGGACATACGACTCTGAAAAGACGTATATGGATGAGACTGTTACAAGTACAACCCAAGGTAAACTTTTGTAATCGCACAAGTCATAATGGTAACAAGTCGACACAGAGGTTGATAAAAGAAAACGTCGTGTTTTTGACCTTTCCACGCCTTCGCCCAACATCATGGACCCTGAAAAGAGGACTGGACTTACCCATGGGATTTGCTTGTCGACGTGACTTGATCCAAGAGCATTAATAAGCTAGAAAATTTTATAAAAGTCATCTTTTTAAGTTCAAAGCTGTGTAACCTTAATGTAAGCAGCATTAGTCCTATCAACAATATACAGCCTTCTTACAGACAAATTATATCAGCTAAAACTATGAGGAAATCTTATCTCGCCACTGGCCAGATAAGATATAAACCCTTCCTGTTGAATTCATTGAGAAAAAAATTTTTCCTTTGAACAACAACTCAAGATTCGTATAAAACAATGCAACTTTCTTTTTTTGAGAAATCGGGTGATTTTGTGTACTTTGTGATTTGTTTTGCAAACCTGGATACTCTGTAAGAGATACCTCTTTTGGGATGACCTATGTAAAGACCATTCTACACGTTTTTACACAAACTACAAGACAACCTTCGAATGTCATTTTTAAAATGCAGCTTTTGAGTTTTCAAAATGCATCACTTTAATTATGTTGTACACCTTGCTTGACTGTAATGAAAAAAGACTGAAAAATAAATAAACACCTAAAAACTTGGTGTGGCCAGCTTTGACCTTCAAATAAAAGTCAAGGGTCAATAATACCCTTGGTATTAAAGTACTTTAAGTCTGCGGAAAATTAACTGTTTTATGTTTTATTGAAAAAAAAAAGATCTACACTAATACTTATAGGTTTAAATAATAAAAGTAATGCTTACTTTGCACCCACACATGTGCAGGGTAAGCATTGTTGGTGTAAGGTCGGATCAAAGCTGTTCTCTTGCACCAGTAACAGTTCCACTTGTACTTATGCCACAATTCAATCGAATTGCATCCTGGTGTTTTTACACATTTAGTAGCACACTTTTGACGGAACTCTAAGGGAAGTTTTAAAACAATCAAACGTACTCAACAGTAGCGGATCCAGACCTTTAGATAAGGGGGGGTGGGGGAAGGGGGTTGGGGGCCGGTCATCTAGACCCTGAGATAAGGGGGGGGGGTGGGGACGGTCTCAAAGAACATTTTTTTTTCGGCCCTTCGTTTAGTCTAAAAAAAGGGGGGGCGGGCCTCCCGGACCCCTCCCCTGGGTCCGCCACTGCTCAACTATCACCGTAAAAAGCGACCAGGAAAACGATCACGGTCACTTACCAGAGAAGTTTGGAACGGGAGGTTCCTTACCTAGAACGTTTTCACTCTCATGGTCTCATCATTATCATCTTTATTTATTCACAAAATCGTATCACCTTTACATGGTCTTCCTGGGAATCGTGTCCTGAGAATCTATGCTTATTTATTTAAACAAAAGAAGGCGATTGACCGTTGCTGTTTGAAGAGTGCGACCAATTTTAACTTTAACGCCGTGCGACAAAATCTCCGACGAGTTATTATTAGGATAACAGCCAATATGAAAGCTATCTATAACGGGGAATTTGTTCTTGCTACTAAAAACGCTTTGGTGCAGTCCGTAGATTGTGGCTAGAAAGGAGTTTTTTCTAAAAGATATATGCAGCTGCACAACTAGTGCACATTAATTGAGAAACAGTGAAAGATCGTACTTACTGGGTTGCGGACGTATCCACACATGTGCAGGGTAGTCCAGATCACGTGTATTGGTATAAGGTCTGATCAAATCTGTTCTCTTGCACCACTAACAGTTCCAGTTGTACTTATGCCACAATTCAATCGCCCTGCATCCTGGTGTTTTTACGCAGTGAGCAGCACACTGCGCCAAGGTTTGTACCACACCCCTTCTTCCACTCAAAAATTGTCGTCCCCTCACTATACACCGGCTTAAAGGATATTTTTTCCATCCTCAAAGTTTTGTATTATTTAGTAATTAAACATTAAGCAAAATATGCAGTTTATGATTTGTTAATAAGAAACTCATAAATAAGTTGCAGAAGAAATAGAAGCACAATATGGAAGTTGCCAAGGAAACGAGAGTGGCATTACCCAAGGGTGCTGCATCTTTAGCGATTTCGTCAATTTCATCTCCTTCCGCTTGTTCATCGATTATTTCTGTGGGATCTTCATCGAAATCTTCTGCATCAAGCTCATAACCATTGATAACATATTTATCTAACAAAATAGATTAAAAACAACAATAATAATATATGAATAAGGCGGTACTTCTGACGTCAGTTTTTCTGAAAGTGAATAGTACTCTCCGCCGAATAAGTTATTATCCACTGGATTTTGACATTGACTTCCCAGTTCCTAATACTTATCCACCGGATAGCAATTTATCTGGTGGTTAGCGCCAGCTGAATGGATACTTTTTCCATCCTAAAAGCTTGGTATTATAATTAAAGTAATTAAAGATTCAGCAAATTATGCAGTTTATGATTTGTTAAGGAGGAATGCATAAATAAGTTGCAGAAGAAATGGAAGTTGTACAGCACGATATGGCAGTTACCAAGGAAACAAGAGAGTGGCATTACCCCAGGCTGTCGCATCTTCAGCGATTTCGTTTATTTCATTTCCTTTCGCTTGTCCATCGATAATTCTTGTGGGATCTTCATCGAAATCTTCTGCATCAAGCTCATTACCATTCATAAGATATTTATCTGACAAAATAGATTAAAAAGGACAATAATATCGATCCACTGTCACCTTTTGCAATCTTCCCGGTGTGTAGGAAGTAGTGGGCGCAAGAAAGAACGGGCGCCGATGTCACCGGAAATGTTAGATTTGCTACAAGTCGACCTTTTGGCGAGCGGCGCGTACCTTGTTTGGCCGCGAGGCGGCCGACCGCGAGCGACGAAGTCGCGAGTTCGTCCCGCGCCATATGAAATCCGACGAAGGACTTTTTTGAAAGTCTAAGGAAATGTCAAATATATCCATAAAAGTGTTTTTCGGCATCGGCCCCCTAAATTTTTGTTTGGGGGGCTACGGCTCCCCCAGCCCCCCCTGCTCCGCCTCCTATGGCACAAAACAAAAATTACGCAAAAAAAGGCTAGCTAGCCTTAAACAATCCAGGATAAAAAGGAAAAGAGAACCCCCCATTCAGGTTTCATTTCCATCTTTTGCGTGACGCGGCATTTACATGATGGCCAAGAGAGTTGTCATGTAGATTTAAAAAATAACTTATTTTAGGGAATTTCGTTATGTTCATTAACCTATTAATATTGTTCGGAAAAAAAATTAAGAGCTGATCAGGCAAAGGTTAACAACTTCGAGTGAAAAAGTTGAGTGCCATGCATTTCATGGTAAGTTAAAATTCGTACAATAGATTTTTGAGCTTTTTTGGGTAAGGGATGCATATGGGCTATGAAATAAATCACTGCAAAAATCATCAAAAGGCCTTCGTCTTATTCAAGAGTTGCCACACGTTTCTATGTTCATGCATCTTACGCGGTTGAGGGCCATTCGTGCAAAATTAAAACGTTTTCCCGATCATGTGTTCATTATCCTATCAATATTGTTCGGAAAATTTCGAGTGACACAGCTGAGGGCCATTTTTGTGTAAGGGATGCATATGAGCTATGAAATCCACCAAAACAAAAATCAGCAAAAGGTCTTGGTCTTGTTCAAGAGCTGTCGCACGTTTCTATGTTTATCTTACACAGTTGAGTGCCATGTGCGCAAAGTTAAAATTTTCTTCCAATAGAACCTTGAATTTTAAAAGTTTACTTTTTGGACAAAGGTTGCATTACTTGTGAAAATCATCACAGCAAAAAAGCAACAACAACAACATAAGCTTTATTTGCATGACAATATGTAGAGTTACAATTTGTTCTAATGATACGCTACAATGATTACAATGGTCAATCAAGTGTCATCAGTATGAATTAATGACAAATTGTTACGTAAATCTTTACATAATGAGACAAATTTCAGCAAATGTGAATTTACAGAAAAATTCTGTGAATTCATCAAAAGTAGGAATGTTATTGTTGGAGCTACTGCACGCGTTTTTGTTCATTACATTATCAATATTGTATTAAATAATGCGAAGTGCCATCTCCGGATGAGAGGTTGAATATACCGATCGAATCATATATTGGGCGCTTCAGGATTACAGCAAAATTGAAATGAAAGTGATAATGGATGCTCTAAAAGGCCACAGCTCCAAAGAAAAGCTAAACCTCTAGCGCGACTTTGCATCATTTTCTGTGAAACCCTTCATTTACAGTGGCGGATTCAGATCTTCAAGCGAGTGGGGACCGTTCATCTAAATCCTAAGAGAAGAGATGGGCCCGGTCTTCAATTTACCGTATGGTGTTTTTGTTGAGCTATATATTCCTATGAAAAGACAAACAAAAAAGGACAATCACACGGTATAGACCTGAGTGGTGTCCAGGTTTCTTTTGTTGAGTAGAATTTTAATAAAATGGGTGTTTTCTCACTTACGTTATTTTAATGAAAACCGAATTTTTGAAATGCTCACCAGGCATAACACTTGGGCCTTTCGATTTCCGATTTGTTGGACAAATATCAAGCACTTTTATGTTCTTCTCTTTTTTGTTTTCGATTTCCAAGTTTTGTAAAATTCTCTTACTCATTAAAACACTATTCTTCCCAACACGTTACCTTTGCTTGCTGTTGTCTGTAAATATTTACCCTTTATTTTAGTCGGAGAATCTTAGTGCACACGACTCTTGTGTTTGAATTATGCTCACTATTTCTCGTCCGTGATTTTATTATTTTAGTTGAAATTGTTTCAAATTTTACTGTTTGTATATGGCGAACTTTGTTAAGTAACTGAATTAAAATACATACACCTTATTCGATAGCATATAATACGTGCGGATATTTTGCGAGTCGCGTTGTATTTTTCCGAACCCCGCAGGGGGGAGGAGGGGGGGAAGAATACGAGCAATGAGCAAAATGTCCGCTCGTATTTTATGCTAAACCATCGAATAAGAGGTTTATTATTCCTCCACAAAAAAAAGGTGTTATTTTGCAATTGACTTCTATTTTTTTGGTAAGAGTATTCAGAAACATCCTGATTCCGTCTTTGAGAATGACGTTAACAATGAGCAAAATGTTCGCGAGTATTATATGCCAAAGCATTGAATGAAAGGTTAATTATTCTACCGCAAAAAATGTTATTTTGGCTTCTATTTTCTATTTGATTTTCGTCAGCCGGTTCGTCCAGTTCAGCCATAGTTGCTCCCTTTGCATCCGCCGGTATTCGCCCTGTTGTAAACCGGTTCAACCAGGACACTACACTATTTTGCGCGTTCTCTTGACCTTATATGGTAAAATAACATAATAGCGAGATAATAAAGATACTTAATTGAGGCTTAGAACCCGGGGGACGGGGGTACTCCCTATAATGGCCTATACGGGGAGGCTTCGTCCGAAAGGGCTATTTTTTTCAGGCTTCAGGTATATGAAAGGGTAGGGATTTTACTCTTTGAGGTATACGAAAGGATAGTGAAATCTGTCATTTCTGTCTACAAAAAAGCCCAGAAGAGCAAACAGATACATTTTATGGTTGTGAAACAGTGGAGAAAACGTTCCGGTGTTATGATTTATTCTTGTTTTAAAGACAATGCATTTACAGCAGCTTTAAAGGGATGCAAAAATCTAAAAAACATAGCTAATGTGAATGAGGTATCATTTGTCAATGCAAGATGTACGAAAGGGGTGCCTTTTCAGTCACAAATGGCGCATAAGAGGTTAAGGGATTAAAACTAAGGGCAGAGACTCTCTGTAGAACTTGTTTTTCTATCCATGGCGTACGTTCATCTACTAGAGGAACGTACGTGATATCGGTTTCTTTGAAAGATCTCCGGCGCAATATTTTGTAACATTCATCCTGGAGTGTTTCAAGAGGTTCTTTAACTCTTTTAAGTCAATACTCCATCATACGTTTTTGCGAGAGAATAACATAATAGTGGCCCTAAGATAAAAAAGATAAAACAGAAAATGTTTGAATTTCAAGGCACGTTTTATGACGAATCTTTGGGTGGATCTGGGAGTGGTTCAAGGGCTCTGTTGAAATGAATCTGCTCACTTCTCACAGAACTTTAGTCAAAGTGACGCAAGAAAACACACGTTGGTATTCCCCTCTTAATGTTACGAACAAGTTTTTGAGGACCGAAATTTCAGTCTTTTTCGGGGAAACATGCAGCAGGCATGTGGCAGTCGTTTATTTGAACTCCTTCAAATTAGATCCTAGATCATTCGCAAAAAATTAATTCAGGAGCCATGATCGGGGTAGGAGTTCGTAAACAACACAAAGAAAGCACAGAAGCATACCACGGTGTTGGTATTAAGAGTCGAATTTGTTTACGAATTTTGTGGCACACCGATCGGTAAAAAGCTGATCCCATCTCCATACGCTTGCCGAGAACTGCTTGCGGTTCCAAGCTAACAGCTACCACATATGTACGGTGGAGCTGGCGATTAAAGGGGTGCTTTGCACCCTCCTCGGCAGTAAAGACAAGGTCTGTGATCGTAAGTGAGACCGTGCTGGTCTAGGAGACCTTACTTGGATACCTTTTCAGTAATGGGTCTATTCCATCGAAGTGGCAAAATGTGCTATTTTAAGCACAAATTGTGCCGTCTCGTGTGACACGCGCGCACAGTTATTACGAAGGAAATTACAGGATGGCACTGAACGCACGAGGTAACGCAAGAGTATCGAATTATCACTATGACAACGACCCTCCAGAGAGGGATTTTGGATTAAATGTATTTTAAACAATTTCATAGTGATTGGGTCTCGGCAAAGGTTAACTAAAGGACTCTTCACCGATCCCCTCCTCTTGCGATTGATAATTCCCCAATCTCTCAAGTTGCCTCTACCAAATCTCTTGGGGTCCAGGTCGACGCGCATCTTTCCTGAAATACGCACATTACTGAAACCTCTAAAAAAAATTAGCTTCGGGCATTGGTGCCCGAAAGCGCTGTCGTCCTTTCGTTCCTCTGGTAACCTTAATTTGCGCGTACAATTCGATAATCCAGCCACAGTTTGATTATTGTGACATAGTGTGGAATAATTGCAGAGCAACTATATTGCTACGAAGCTGCACAAGCTCCAAAATTGCGCTGCCAGGGCACTGACGACGACGCTGAAGTCGAGCCACTTTTTCAGCAGTTAAATTGGACTCAACTTGCTCCTCGTCGTGAACTCCACACACTGAGTAAACATGGTTTACAAGTGTACTCACGGTTTAGCGCCTGATTATTTACAGGATAGATTTGTAAAGCGTGTTTCGAATTATTTCTTAGGAGATTCCTCTAATAAATTTGATGTCCCTCTCCTCCGTACCAATTATCTTAAAAATAGTTTTCGTTGATAGCGGGGTGGTCTTATGGAACAGTTTGCCTTTGACTCTTCGGCAAGCAGAATCCATACCCTTTTTTAAATCTGGCTGCAAGGAATTCTTCAAATAATATGCACTCGGCATCCATGGAAAGCAGGCTAACTTAATTTATATACTATTTATTATTTATTCATTATTCAATACTGTATGTACATCTGTTTTTATTCTATTTATTATCATTTGACAATTATTCGCCGAAGGTGAAGTCAACATTGTTGAATAAGTCGAAGTCGAGGGGATTAATATTATTGAACAATATTAACTGAGCCTGAGGCGAATAATTGTTTTAGTACAACTGGATTCTGAACAACAGAGAAATCTCCAATTAACACTTTAAAATTTGCTGTTTAATTTCTCAATAAGCCTCAAGCACATGCGCTATGTGGGGGGTCTCACGAACGAGCAAATGATCACATGATAAACATTTCAAAATGGACTTCTTTGATTTCATGTCAAAGTTTCAAACAAGCGGACAACAGTCAGAAAGACCGCTCAGTTGTTCCTCTATTTGCTGGAAAACAGCTCTTTACAAAAACAAAGTCAAAGGAAATAGCGGCAAGGGCTAACAATTACTTGTTGATGTTAATATTCAACGTGAAAGAACATCCATGAAAGCTGCCCGATGGTAAATCGCACTTGGGTTTACGCCGTTGGCAATGAAGACGTTTTGTTCGTCTTGAATGGTGGAAATGTTGGTTCCTGTTGTTGGAACAGCTACTACTTCAGCTGGAGTGCTTGGGACTGCTTTGGTTGACCCACAAGTTGAGGAAGACGGCGCAGCTTGCTCTGGAATTAACGTAGGGTTGGCCTTTAACAGTAACTTTCGATGCTTGCGTCGCTTTTATGGCCAGTCACTGCTTTAATGTGCCGTGTCTCCACGTTCACTGAAGAAAGAACGGTGACTGTTGTGGCCCTGAGAGACTGGCTAGTGAAATATGGCTGGATCCCGGCTCTCTGGGTCATAAAAAATCTTCCTCTAGAACAAGATGCTATCCTCTTCTGGACTGGACCTTACACTTGCATCCTTTGGCCGCTGGATTAACGCATCCACCTCTGGATTCAGATGGAAAAGGTACGCTTTAATCGTCTTAACCGGGCATCTTTTGGAACCAGGGCATGAGAATATTTTCCCATCTCCGTGATCTTCACTGCCATCAATGCCGCCCGTGTGATTTTCAGTGGAGAGCACTACGCCTGGTTCTGCTTTATTTAGCTCAAAGAAGTCTTCACCTGTGGCTGTCACCGTCAGACGGAGCACAGATTTCTTCATTAAACTTTGACTTTCTCTCCGTCTTTTCCCGAGATAGAGAGAAACGTAAAACCATGTTGTCTGCAGCAAAGCAAGAGGATTTTTTGTCTCCGCACACGCCAATTCTCTTGCTTCAAACAGCTTTTGCACTACTTCCGCTGTTAAGGGATTTTTGTGAACCATAAAGGCAATTAACCCTGTACTGGCAAGGTGCTTAAGGTAGGAATTTACAGCTTTATTTGCCTCGTTAAACTGAATTGTGTCGCAAATAAAGAATTTCTTATTTATAGGCGGTGAGCGTAGATAGCGATCTAGGGCTGCCCTAATAGACAACAGACTTTTCTTCTTGTAATGACTTCCGTCTTGCTTTCTTGCTGATAAGTAAAATTTTGGGAGACAGTTGTTCATTTCTGTCCCTTCCATGGGCTCAAACTCAGTTGTGAAATCAGGCTGTTGTGCAAACCATTCTGAGAAAAAAATTAAACAGCAAGTTCAGCTTTTGTTATCGATCTGTGACAGTTTGTTAAGTTTCAAAATAGAATAGTAAGACTAGCGGAAGAAGTTTACTTACCTTTGAAAAGTCTTACGCCATAGTTCGTAGCATTTTGTGTTGATTTCGGGACAGCATTGACCTTTATTTCTCCGATTTCCTCGTCCGAAACGTTTGCAAAACGGCTGCTGGCAGCCATTTTGTTTTGGTCCTATATTCACCGCGCCAGGCGGTGAATATAGCGTCATATGCGAAACTGCTCAACCAATCAGATGGCAGAAAACTCTTTGTTCAGCTTTCCATTTATACTAAATTACTATATTAGGTAAGATCATAGGTTACATGTATACATTTTATATGAATTGCTTAGAATCTTATATCATTTATATGCCTGATGTTTTTACCTAGTTTAAATAAAGTTACTTGACTTGACTTCTTGCCATCGTATTGTGATGCCACAATACTCAAACTCCATTCGGGCATACCCAACATATCCGTGCAGGCCCTGTTCAAGAAAATTGAGTTTTTTTCTGGTATACTAACTGCGTAAGTCTTTAAGTCCAGCTGGTTACCTGATGTCTGAAGTCAAGGCCAGGTCATTGTAAGATGAAAAGATAGAAGAAGTTAAAAGATCATGAGGGTCTCAATGTGATGGATGAGGTTTGACAGTTGACGGTTGACGGTTGACAGTTTGATGTTAGAGCTTTTGACGGTTATTTTAAAAAGGATTTAATTTAGTCCAAGAGTTTAATAGCCTACGCCTCACTAAACAACTAAAATGTGGTTTAGACCGTCTTAACTCTGGTTAAGTCCGTCTGCAAAACAGCGCCGAAATCTTTGTTCTCGGCCCCCACCCGTGTACCAAGATTTGAGTACACGCCGTGATTGGTCTGTTTAAAAAGTCATCGTCAAATTGCCAATCAGGATTGACGCACTTTCGGTAATTCGTCGAGTCCGTTCGGGGGCCCAGAATATGTACAATGGATCTCGGCGCTGCTTTGCAGACGTTACTAACCGAGCTTAATGACGTCTACAATGCAGGCTAAGAGCTTAATTACCTACAGTCGAACCTCCACTAACGGCCACCTCTCTACCAAGGCCAATGTTTTTGGCAGACAGTCCATACATTGACCCTTGTTAAAACCTCTTCAGAACGGCACTTTTTTCTGTCCCTAAGGTGGCCGTTGTGGAGAGGTTCAACTGTATTATCTTCTGCGGTAATTTTAATTACAATTATTATAGTTGCTCTATAATAATTATGTTTTGAGCTTTGACATGACCTTTCACTTATGGTATTTTAAAATACTTTCAGATAAGCAAGTTGTAAGAAATTTCACTGTCTAGAGAGAGTTTTTTTGACAACATGGGAAGTGGTTTTTCCAGTTATATAAAATAAGATGTTCTTTAAGAGCCAAAAGTCTGTCACCTTGAAACATTTTGAGGGTTAACATTAACATCCAATTGTAAAGAATATATATGTCTTTTTCGACGGCTGATAGCTTAAATTTGGGCCTTTTGACGGCTGATGGCCTAACCAATTGAGACCCTCCATCACGCTTGCAGGAACTAGATTTCCTGGCTAGATTTTGCTTTTGCAGTAACGGCACCCTTAAATAACCAATTAGGGGAAGGAGTTGGTATTTTTTTAGTAGCCCGGTTTTCATAAAACCAGTTATACTTAAGTACGCTCCTTTCATTTAGCTAGGAATTCAGTGATGCCTCCTCTAGGTTTCTCCTTCTGAGCGCAAACAGCTACGATGACCCGAAATTTCAAATAATGGTGCCATAACTCTTTACCAGAACGTACATGTATATCGTCATAGTTTCACCTGTTTACAAAAAACTATTCTTAACTACCAGTTTTTATTTAGCGATTCATCATTTTAATCCTACAGTTTTTTCTTTTACCTACTACTTAATTTTGTTGTATGTCATCGACTTTCCCGGATGCAGTTAAGTAAGTAAATAAGTAATTTTATTGAACATCAAATTTTGTGATGCATCCAATATAAGAATTTGGTGACGCTTCAAATTTTGTGTTGCATCAAATTTTCGGGCAAACCGCTGGGTCGGCATTGGTAACTGGAGAGGAGGCGAGCCACCTGAGGGTAAAAATCGCCTTGGCCTAACATTGATTTTAGAAAAAGAGATTGATGCAAAATCTCTTTCTTTTTAAAAGTAGGCACAAATTCTTTTCGAATGGCGTAAACGATTTGAAAACGACAGTTGTGGAGGTGAATTATTTAAAAAACAAACAATTTGTGTTCTCATAAAATATAAAATCTATCAGTTTGAACGGGGCCTAACACAACTACATTTTAACGTTCCTTTTCAACAAAATAAAAGGATCTCTATTAAGCGTATTGCTTTGCAGCTCAGGTCGCAAGTTTTGTATGGGACGGAAACGTCTTGTATGTCAAAGATTGTAGGATAATATACTCCCATCGTCCCTTGCCAGCGGAAGAGCATTTTTATGAGAAAGTGTGAAACCACTAATCCAAATTCTGGCACCATTTAACCGAGTACTAAATGAATTACACAATAATTTCAAACAATTTTTATTCATCGTTGTTAATCTATTCCATCGTCAAAAAAGTAACATACAAGGAGTGTCAAACTTTACAGAAGGCTTTAATAGGAAGACATTTGTAGAAACGCCGAGTATTGTCTTTTTAATGTCAGGTAAACCTGCATCAGTTAACCCCTCAAAGGACCCTCTCTTTTGTTTATGTTGCCAGGAAGTCATCATGCAGTTTTCCTCCATAAAGGAAACAGTTCAGATGCTGATTCCAAAAAATATGTATACTTTACGTCCACATCTCTTCCAAATCTGTAAAATCATCAAACAAAAGAACAAAACAAAACAAAACAAAGTACCAAGAGTTAAGAAAAAAGATTAATTGCGTTTAATAAATTGGATCATGAGCGCGTTTCCAACCTTTATAACTTAACTGAGCTTCCTCCTTTAAAGCGTACGTGACACAACTTTCTCACTGTTTTTGGTCCATCAAAATGTGTATTTAAAAGTTCTAAAGTTCATAAATGTGTCCTCCGAAAAAAAATCTTTCAATTTTGGCAACCGAAAATTGCATTTTTCCAGGTACGAAATGTCCAAAAATACAATCTTCCCAAACGACAGTGTAAATTTAGGATCTGATGAACGAAAATGCTCATTTGGAAATCATGCAATAATTCCGTGTCAAAGAGAATTAAGGAAGTGCATAATGAATAGAATGGTCGTGTATATACGTAAAAAAATACGAGACTGTTACCAATAAAAAATCGAAGTGAATTCTAATTGAAAAGCCTACCAGTAACACTGTGAAGCAATTCAATTTGACACCAAAGTGGAACGAACTCGTCAATTCTCTAACCATATGTTCGATATCATGGACATCGGAAAAGGGGACGACACTGACCATGGGTCATGCTTGTCTGACTTGACTTTACGCAAGAGCCTTACTGATCAACTAAGAAAAAATGTAAAAGTCAGCCTCAAGTTTCAATTAAAACCCTAGTAACTTAACATAAGAAGCTTAGTACGAAATTCCTGTCGGCAATATAGGGCCTTTTAACACCTAATCAGCCCAAATTCTAGTGTAAATAACTTTTTTCAATTTCTGATGAAAAATCACTAACCATACTGACTTCAAATCTAGTGTTCTAGCTACTGTGCCAGTACCCAGACCTGCCAGTTAAGACTCGGTCTTCTAATATTTCCTTACCCCAGGCCATACAGTTGGGATCCGGCTATTACCGTCTCCTCCCCCAAGGGGATTGTCCCGAGTGCTCCGAATGCACTATTGGTAGAAGGTCTATCTAAGCACAGTATTTGACACTAAAAACACCCCTACAACCCCTTTGGCAAAACAAATCTTGTAAATCAAGAATTATATATAGCTGTAGCTGTTACTTACTTCGCACCCACACATGTGCAGGATAGGCAAGATCGTTTGTATAGGTGTAAGGTTCGATTAAACCAGTGTCCGTGCACCAATAACAGTTCCAGTTATAAGCGTGCCACAATTCAATCGCGTTGCATTCTTCTGTTTGGTCACACAGGGCAGCGCACTCTTCGAACGTTTGTTCCACACCAACTTCTCCACTCAAAAGCGTTCGCCCTTGAGTTGTACACCAGCTGAAGGGATGTTTTCTCCATACTAGGAAATGCGTTATTTTTAGTTATTAGCATAGTGAAAAGAAAAAGAAGTTCAATAGCGAAAAATACTTAATACTTACTTGTTTTTACCGACACAAATGGAGGGTACGCAAGATTATTTGTATTAGTATAAGGTTCGATCAAATCAGGATTTGTACACCAATAACAGTTCCAGTTGTAAGCGTGCCACAATTCAATCGCCTTGCATCCTTTTGTGTGATCACATTGAGCACGGCACTGCTGGAAGGTTTGCACCGCGCCAACTTCTCCTCTTAAAAGCTGCCGCCCCTTAAGTGTACACCAACTGTTGTTATGTCCTATCCAAACTAGAAACAAAGTGTCATACGATATTAATAACATTAGTAGAAACGGTAATAATGACACTTTATTTATTTCAATAGTGTGCATAATTACAGTCAGACTGTAGTCTCCCTTATGGCTCTATGAAACTTAAATACTAAATACTAAAGTACTAAGCCGTTGAATAATTGAAATATCACGTTAAAAAAGGCGTGAATTTACTCGAATCATCATCATCATCATCATCATCTGGTGTGACTATTCTCCAGAGGCAGTGATAGAAAATAGCCCAATGATGTTACCGTGGGATTTCAGAATTCAGACAGATTACCATTCAGACCACAATAGACCTGATATTGTTGTGCTATAAGAGCACGGAAGGGTGCACTTCATTGTCCACGAAGCCTAAAAGGGAGAAGATGGGCCACTACTATTTGGACTTAAAAGTGGAATTGCAAAAGATCTGAAACTGCAGAAGTGTATCTATCATCTCCATGCTAATTGGTGAATTTGGGACTGAGAATAACCAAGATCAGCAAGATGGTAACACTTTGGATTATTGCATTGCTCCAGAAAACTTATTGTTTCATTGGGAACAGCCAAGATAAGAAGAGGAGCCCTAGTTTTTCAGTTACCATACTGGCTCTCATTGAACTATTTCCCTTATTATACTACTACATGAGAAATTTTTGCAATAAATTGGCTTAGAGCAGTTGTATTTCAGGTTAATTTGAAATACCTACATGTGAAAATTACAACCCTTATAAGGGTAGCAGTATAAACAATTAATAGCGTGATTTGTACGTGATATTTGGCATAAATACCACTCGTGATATTTCAAATTGTCTCAAATTTACGTATAACAATTTTGAAATATCACTCGTGGTATTTATGCCAAATATCACTAAAAATCATGCTATTACCTAAACAAATAAGCAGGAAAACGAACCATGAATTATCCTGATGGTTCATTATAATAATGATGCCAACGTTCTTTTGCGGCGAAGCAGTTACCGAGTTTGTAAGTACCTTTTTATTGAAGTAAGAAAACATGAAATGTACACATGTATCGATGAGTTTGTAAAAATTAATTAGTTCCGGTGGCGGAAAAATTAGCACGCTTAAATATCTGGGCCTGGTTAATCGAAAAATGGTCTAATATAACCCAGGATTAAGACAAATTTTTAGGCAAGATTTTCTTGTGTAAGAACATGCAACTCAAACTTAAAAACACTGTTGAGCCTCCGAGATATGAGCAATACGTAGAAAGGTAAAATACAAAAACCAGTGGAAATCCTGGATTAGCACTTATCGGCGTTTCAGGAACCAAGCTCAAGAGTTTTAAAGTCGGAACATCAAGATCAAAATGTATAACACGGTAGTGAAACAAGCCTTGTTGTACGGGTTGCGAGACGTGCAAGATCAAAGTTGCTGACAATGTAGAAAGCCAGACCTCGGTTCCAATACAAATGCCTCAAGAGGATTATGGGTATCTTCAGACCGTATATGGTGTTTAAAGTGAAAGGATAAGTATAGTAGTAAAGAAGAGACGCTGAAAGTGGCTTGGACATGTGATGAGTACGTAGACTGGACGTCATTGAGTCAATGCACTGTCTTGAATACCTGGCCCCAGTTGTTTAAAAGCTGGATAGCACTATCCAAAGGAAGGATAGAGATTTATTCCGTAGATAGCGTTATCCACCTTCCGAAAAACTATATTGCTGATAAAAGCGAAACGTTGGACAACGAGGCACCGGACGGTAGAAAAGGAGAGAACAGAGGAGGGCCTTTAGGGGGTCGTGGGACCAAGCAATAGCTTGTTCTTTAGATAGGGTAGGTTGGTCAGAGGCCTTATGTGTCACGGAGTGCGAAAAGGAGAGCTCAGGTGAGGTGCTTTTTACATCACCATTCTATCACGTAATCCAGCTGTTTCTCCTGAGTTAGAGGCAATCTGCCCTCATCTACGGCTGAAGGAACGGGTAGTTTGCTCGGTGTATGGAAACGGTAGGAAACAGAGCAAGGTAATTCTCTTCAGGTTTCTTATTGCGCCCTTTGAAATGGTCAGTTATTTTAAAAATCCGAAATTTTGTGGATGAATGGCTTGCATGTTGCGGACGTGCGTTTAAAGTTCTACGTAGTTTTCTGAAACAAAGTAAAAAAAAAATGATGGCTAATCGGCTGCAGTTTTCCCAGCGTACTGCACAGTTATGGTATCCCGGTAATAAGCTAGCAAGATGGAAAAATATTTATCGGCCCTGGAGGTCCGTAAAGGAAAAATAGAGGCAACTTCTGAATTTTGAATTTGCTTGCGCATATGGTGCCTGAATTCACATAAATACTCCAACATATAATTGATGATAAGAATTTTCTTAAATTGTGATTTATTATTTTATGAGCCTGAAAGCGACTTATCGCAAAGAAAATAAGCCATACTTGCAGATGATGCATCATTCCTTTACATTCCTATTCGAAATGAAGACTTTAAGCCATACTCGTTACTAGTTAATTAGAGAACGGAAAGGGAAAGGAAAAGCATTTGTATTTGTACCAATATTATAAATCGGTTTTCCAGTGGGTGTCGGCGCGTCCATTTCATCACTTTTCACTTCTCCATCAATAATTTCTGTGGGATCTTCATCAAAATCTTCTGCTCCTAACTCCTTACCATTGATAAGATACTTTTTTTCTGAAAATAGTATCAATTATTAATTAATTAACAGGCCATACCCGATTTTCAAAAATCATTGCTTTCACAATGAAACGAGGCTATTATGTGAAAAAATGGGCCATTTGCACGATGGCGTCTTTTAACTACTACTACTACTACTACTACTACTACTACTACTACTACTACTACTACTACCACCACCACCACCACCACCAGCATCCTTCAGGGTTTTGCTTTCTCGTGCATATTAGCGCTTTTTGTTTCTAAACCTCACTATAGGATTACTAATTTAAAATCTATATCTTCAAGAAAAAACTAGATGCATGAATTCTGGTCTTGGTATAGCAAAAAGTCGTCATCGTGCAAATGGCCTTAATTGAGTTTCATTTTCATGAGAATAAAAATAACCGAGGCTTGGGGTAACTCGGAAATGTTCAACAAAAAGAATAAATGATAATTTTTCATTGAAGGGAAGTTTATTTTTTGACAATAAATTGAAGCACCGAAAACAGGCCCAATGTACAACACAAAATGTAACAACTAACGCGAAACGTAACATAAACCCGATAACAATTTTTGATCAAAACTGTAACAATAGCCGTTATAAGATAACTTAGAGACTTGTACATAGGTCTTACTGTTTAAGTATAAATTGTGCGGTGGAAACTAGAAACATTGATATTATTTCTTGAGCGTAATTTGATAGCTAATGAACTTAGACTGAAACAAATCCTGAAGCAGGCTGAATACGTAACAAGTCAGCACTCCTACTGGAAACACACAATGTAACTACACAAGGAAAAAAGTAACAGATAAACAAGAGATGTTTATACCATCAGGCTGCTTTGAGAGTGCAGGCTCGTCCATTTCATCACTTTTCACCTCTCCGTCGATAATTTCTATGGGATCTTCATCAAAATCGTCTGCTTCAAACTTCTCGCCATTGATAAGATACTTTTTATCTGATAAATAAATGAATAAATAGATAACTAATTTTCTTACTGGATTTATATTTTCATTTTTTGTTCTAAAAAAATCGGTGCCCAGGTGCAGTTATTCCCCAATTTTTTCAAGTTTTAATCCATGTCCATCCTAGCCATCCGTTGGAACAGACGAAACTAGACAATTATTTTTGGAATTCAATTGAAGCGAAAACATTTTCAATTGGCTTTATTAAAAAGATAACTAGAAATACGTATATCGCAGAACCTCTCGTAGCTAGGGGGGGAGGCCCATAAATGTCAGTGGTGAGAGGACGGCAGAGAAACAGAGTAAATTGTGTAACTGGGGAGGTCGGGTTTCAATACTGGCGCTGTAATATTGGGAGGTGAGATGTACGTAATCTCCTTTTGGTTGGAGTAAATTTGAACCCAGTGCTCTAGCTTTAAAAAGGATCTTCTGTGATTTAAATGTGGTTGCCGTTGTTAAGGAAGCGGGTAGCCAATCTTGCATAGGTCCTGTCCCTGTTCGTCGTGAGGGATCTGTACCAGAGAATTACACTTTGTACTTTTCGTGCAGTTCTTCAATACCGGCTGGAAGTTTGCATAAATGAAGCTAAGCGGAGAGAATTAGTAGACGTTCAAAGCATCAGACCCAAATGAATGCCGTTGTTTTCATTAATGTCTTGTGTCATTGTTGCTTGCGTGCCTGCACATAATCTTTTTATTCAAAGCAGTTTTTTTGTTCCTTCAGGTGAGCTTTTTAACACAGCTATATCTTTTATAAGTTATGGTAACCAAAGCGGAAAAATGCTTGATGTACTCACCGTACCGTGTCGGACGGAATATAATAACCAAAGGTGTGTTTAAACGGCTTTCGCTTTAGTTCGATTTAATTCACGTCTGTTAAATGGCGGAAAACTTTACAAAAAAGGTTAAGATTAATGAAAGTCGCATAAAAGTGAAAAACATAGAGGAACTATAAATATTTTTCCTATATTACGCAAGAAGCAAAGAAAGAAAAGTAAAAAGACAGGAATTAATTCTGTTCGGCGAAGCAAAATATTTTACTTTTTTTGGAAAATTTCTAATCTACTAACCCTTTATAAGCATTTTGCCCCGATCAGCTTTTTCTTTAACATCTAATTGCTCCATCTCCGACAGTGACCACTGTAAAGTGCAAAAATTCGAAGAAAATTAATCCATTTGAATCGCACACTTTATAAGCCGTGTCTTATTAAATCAAGGTGTTGGCCAATACTCTTGTTATGAGATTTCATTCTTTTGATATGGAGGCGCGGCAAAAGGTATTGAAGTATCGATTGAAGCTACTAAACAACTTCAACACGTAGCTTTGAATCTTTCGTCTTAAAGACAATGTAAGTGATGAAAACTAAGGGTTGTTTTCTGACCTCTCATGGCCGCAATGATTTCTTTCATTGGTTTTTGATAAGGAAAATGTTAGTTTAGTTTAACATCAATGAAAGAGCCTTGCCAGAAAGAATGACCACGTCGAGACGTTCAGACCATTCCTTTAAGCCTTCTCAGTAGTAAGCATTTTGTTAGGGTTAGTCTGTTACAATGAGTAAGTAATAAGAAAAACATTAATATGCACTAAAAATT
The DNA here is from genome assembly GCA_942486035.1 of Porites lobata. Taxonomy (NCBI): domain Eukaryota; kingdom Metazoa; phylum Cnidaria; class Anthozoa; order Scleractinia; family Poritidae; genus Porites; species Porites lobata. Next base: position 2,013,018 of record CALNXK010000091.1, on the reverse strand, counting down.
AATGATTTCGAAAAAAAAAACGCCTTTTGCATTTCTGTTTGATATTGTTAAGAAAGGACTTGCAAAAGAGAATCCCAGAAAGCAAAATATTCACTAAGCGATAGCTTAATAAATAATTTAGTTGTAAAATAAACATTTGGAACTACCTGTTCGTAAAAGTTTCGCAAGACAGCTAAAAGTTAACTTACTTTAGGGATATGGGATGCATAAATTGTGAGAATCATTCCTGCAACAAGAAGCAGCAAACGACGAGCCATTGCGCAATGGTACGGTTCTTGTTATCTTGGTCTACACCCTATTGTTGTAAAAGACAAGTGACAAAGCTGCCGTAAGTGCTGCAAACTTTATTGATTTCTAAAACACAAGTTACCTCGGCAACTTAATATGTTTATTATCTTATCTTTATTATCATCAATTATCAATGTATTGATCTGACATATTTTAAGTGTTAGGCATGCAAGGTCATGAAACATTGAGCGCTTACCATTTGTAAGGAAAAAAAATTTCTGAAAAAACTGTACTGGACTTGAAAACTTTTCCGAAAAGAGTTAGAGTTGTATCAGTTGCAAAACACCAGATAACGAGTGGGCTGGGGTTAAAACAAATCACCTTCCGCCTCAAGAGGAAGCCTGGCACTGGTTAACCAGATAAATGGTACAAAAACTTATGTCGTTTCGGTAAAAACGAGAAAAAGGTAACACCTCGAAAGGTATCACTTTGTTTTCGGGAAAGTTCCACTGGGATGAAACGTTCCATTTGAATTCTCCCCGGAATTATCGGGTTTTCCATACGAATGCGCTCATTGACAGTTTCATGTGACACGGTTGAGTGGCATTCATGCAAGGGTAGAATTCGTGCAATAGATCGAACTTTGAGCTTTGAAAGTGAACTTGTTTTGAATAAAGGATTTTCAACCCTGCAAAAATGCACCAAAACATCCTGATTTCCTCAGAGTTACCGCAAATTCTTTGTTCGTTTTACATGGTGAGTGCAAAATGAGTGCTATGTATACAAGCGTTCAAATTATCGTGTAATATAGAACTTTGACGAAAGTTAACTTCCTCTTTGGATAAGGGATACAGGTTTTGTGAAAGTCATCCGTACAAAAAGCAGTCGGGTGATTTTATTAGATTCACCACACGTTCGCTTTTTTTTTCAGTTCATTAACCCCATCAATATTCTATATAATTTCAAAAGCCATTGATACGAGGTTGAAATGACTGGCTAATTGCATTTGGAACATACATTGGGCCATTCAAAATAAAGCAAAATCAAAAATTTTTGATGGATGTTCTAAGAAATAGCTAAAATCTAGTGCTTTTTTTGCCTTATGGTGGTTTCCATACAGTTTCCATACCGCAATACCACTTACTAATAGGCATTTCTTGGACATAATGTTATTTTTCTACAAAGACCTTCAAATGAAATACTGCACGATGGAGACAGTAGATTTCCGTCAAAGATTTCCCACCCTAGGGGCTAAAAGTCAGTGGTTTCAAGTCTGTAAGTAATTGGGATAAAAATGATTACTAAAAAAAAAACAACAACAACTTTCGTAAATACCGCACAGTTCTTTGTTCATTTCTACACGGTTGAGTGCTATTCATGCAAGGTTGAAAATTTCGTGCGATAGAACTTTGAGTGTTAAAAATAAACTGCAGCTTCTTCTTTGAATAGGGCAGCATGCATGACCTATAAAAATCATCCCTGCAAAAAGCAGGTATAATTCTATTAGAGCCACCACACTTTTTTACTTTATTACCCAGATTACTCAGATACTCTTGTTAAAGAACCATTGATGCGAGGTTGAAATGAATACTGATCGGAGCATATATTGGTATATTTCCAATATGCCAAAAACTCGCGTTCACCCCAAACAGTTACGCACGAAAACTTAGATTTACACATTTAAGTAATGGTCCAGATAAGAAGGAAAGGACCAAAACGCAGTGAACAAGTTGGAATGTAAAAAGGTGCTACCTTTACTATTGTCTCTACTAAGGTTCTGATTGGTTTAAACATCAAATTTTACGAAATCTTCGCAAAGCAGCATGTACATTGATCCCTTTTTTTCTATCCAACTTCCTTATAACAAAATCTCGTCTGAGTCTAAGTAACACAGAAATCGTATGTGCGGATCATGTAAAATTGTGAACATTTCTTGGCCATTGTTTGCAACTCTTGTGATTGGTCGAAATGTTTTAACACAAAAATACACCCTTTAAAAGTGGAGTTTAAATACATATTTTTTCGTAAACAGCCTTTTTGTAGATTTATGCACTCTCTGCGTAAAAATGAAAACATTTCTATGTGAGGAAAGCGTATTGCGCCACAACAAAAGAAATTACTTCCCTTCTTACCTGGATCGTTACTTAAATTTGCTGGGAATATGTGCTCCAAAAAAGTGCAAAAGAGGAGGGAATAAAAGGTAAAGATGTTAAATACCGTATTTGTTTGACCCATAGACTGAATCAGCTTAGTCATTGACTTGTTACAGACGCCAAGGTGAAGCGACAACGACTGCAACAAATAGTGAATCAGGCCGGATATTCGTAGAAAACAGGAAAAAAAAATTATTGATACAACGTGCGCTAAAGAACAATGAAATTTATGACCTATCGGCTTTTTCTGAAGGATTTTAGGCAATGGGTTCTTCATTTAAGCGATTAGTGTTACGTAGACCGCGATATAAGGTAGTTATTAGTTGGCCTTCAATTCCCTTTAGCTTTATGCTCTTTCAGGCGCGACGAGACTTGATAATCATGATGATGAATTCCGTTTGCATCGTGTCTATTTCAAGTAAAAGGATTTTTCACTCTGGGCTGTTAGCCTTCTTAACGTTATGAACAGCAAACAATGTTTAAGTGTGGGCGTTGGCCAAATTTTAAAAGGTTCAGTCGAAAGAGGTTTTGTTAAAAAGAGCTTTTAAACTGTGTTTTAATAACCAGCATGCCATATTTTGCCACATTCATGTGCATGTTAGAGTGTTTCAAGAGGTACTTTTATCCCTTTAAGTCAATACAATTTTGGAACTTCCGACAATAAACAAAATAACGAACCATACATGAATAAAACAGGTAATGTTATGCTGTTTAAGGTACATTTCATCACGATCCAGTCTTGAGCGGATCTTCGGTCAGGTCGGTCGAACCCTGTAAGCTGAAACTGGTATAACCTTTATAAAACTTGCAGTTATGACAAATACCTGATAAATTAAAGGTTACAAAACGGACGCAAAAATTCACTTGACTTTCAGCAATAAAAGAGCTTCAATTTCCTTTTCTGGAAATGAAGTAAACAGAGGCAAGGGCTCATCGGTCCTGAAACTCCGCCCTAGATATTCACGCTTTTAAGTTGTTTCGATATAGTTTTTCAGAGGCCATACCGATATTTTTCAATCGCTTTAAAGGTGATTTTATCCTTGTCTGATCGCTATACAATTTTCACCAGTGATTAAACATAGATTGAAATTTGTCAAAACGTGGGTTTAGTAAAATCGATATTACTATGACAACAATAAACAAAAACTCAAACATGCAGAATTTTTCACTTCTTACGGAGATCTTTTGTTGAACACCAAACTTTAAGTTCCTAGTGCTCAGGAGGGAGGGGCCGTCTCTAGGGTAAACATTGGTTCACTGATCACTGCCAGTGTGACGTCACGTCATACATCGGTGATTTTCAAAATGGCGGGCAAATTTCTTTTTCGTTACGTTGCAAAGGAGGTCAATTTTCTGAATGTTTGAATTCGTCTTTTGCCTTCTTCAAGAAGGCAGAGCTTTTGAAAAATAACATGGAAATATTCGCCATAAGGTTCAGTCGGAAAAAGTTTCAAAAGCATCACATGAGGCAAAGAAAGGTACCGCGAAGTGTCTATAAATTGGCACAGTTTGTATGATCGTTTATCGCTTTCGGGCAACGTGCGAGGTGGTGTGGAAATATCCTGATCTCAGAATAGGAGGATTGGTTTATGATACATTGAGCTTAATGTACGCCGAGTTTCAGCGAGCCAAAGTGCGTAGTTCTTCTCATCAATCCCTTTAAAGTCGATGGAATGAAAAAGTGTGGAGACGACATAAATGTAATCTGCTTACATCAAGTCACTACCTGCTGCAACAGGTTGGCAGTAGAGATCAGTGGTAAGTTTTGAAATTTACTCGTTTACTTCTAACAACAGGAGACTTATATGCATGTTTTGTGCATGGATCAACGTCAGGAAAACGTACTTTTTTGAATGGCAAATAGATAGCGGTCCTGAAATACATGCAGGTTATAAAATTAATGTTCAGGCTCTACAAACGGCTCTCCATATATTAATGCTAGAGGGATAACACTGCTAGGCTAGAATCTATGTGCAATTGCATTGTACAATATTAACGGCAATATTCCATTAAATAATTTTTGATCAGGGGTGCAAGGAATGTCTGTTGTCAAAGTACAAAATATTAAAATCAACAAATTAATACTAATTATTTTTAATTTAAGAACACTATAATTATGATAGTGTTGAAGTGTATGTATACAAACAGAAATAGATTTGATACATCTTTTATGAAGGTTATTGTTTTATGCACTTATTGAAACTAATCTGTGCAACCGTCAATCCCAATTGTTCAGGAAGTACTGTTTCCCCAAATTTTAAAGTGGAAAAATCAATTTTAAGCTTTTTGTAAGAGCCATTGGGGGGCAGCCAGTGAGGAATAACACGACATGGTATGAATGGTATACCTTCCTGAATGGCCACCCAAAGACTATGGTTTCCTTCAGTGATATAGACTCTTCCAGTTGTAAGATCACATGATATTGAAAACCATTTTTCAAAATGAAACGTCTTACTTGTTCAAGATGATCGTGATTATTGCCAGCTTTTGGCCTGAGAGATCTGTCAAATTCCCTATATTCCCAAAGATCTTGTGTTTTGACCATTTGAAATTCATGCGAATAATCAAATGCATCAGAAATGTAAGATTTGGTCTGCATTGCATGTTTTTCACTTTCTGTGGGTTCATCAAGTGTCACAAAGGACATATCTGTATCAATTAATGGTTGAAATGCTTTTGCAAAATCATCGTCACTACTGTCACTGTCAATTTCTGTAGTCATGCTTTTAATCAACTCTTTAAATGATTTACACTTTGACTCTTTTTTGCCACCTCTAATGTCTGAAGTTGTTTCTGTTCTTCCAACTTTTTGTTTTTTTGGTGGGTGCCTCTCAGGTGTGTAACCTTGCTTAGTAGGTGTGGAAGAATGCTTCGGACTACCTCATAACCTTTTTTGTGACATTTGCTTGCTATCATGCAGCTCCACTTTATCACAAGAGGGTTATATCTCATACCTTTAGGGTGGGGCTTTTGGTTATTTTTGGTAAGTTTTCCTTGCTTTGCAAATTCCTCCTCCTGTTTCTTCAGTGAGGTTAAAGTGTCAGTAAGTAGAGCAAAGAGAACAGAATTTTCAACAAGCCAATGATTTTCAATGGCAATATCCATTAGTTTAGCAAGGTCAGATGATTTGGGTTGAAAATTTTTTGGTGCTTTCACATTTTCTTGTTTCTCTTTTAGGTACAAACTGTAATATCGTTTTGCTTTTTTTTGGCTTTGAGCAACCACTTTGTGTAAATTTTTTGCTCTGGCTATGAGTTCAGCATGTGAAAGAGTACTGAGTTTAGTGTGTGAATCATAGGCTGTTTTGGAACTCAAATGATTCAGATGAAGGATTTGTTTTCCAACGAAAGCAAGATCGTAAAATATCTTGACATTTGTGGCATCTGGTTTTTGAATGGACAGGTAGTTTGTAGGTTATTTAAGCTCCTAACGCACTTGACAATCTCTCCATCTACATTTGCTCCTTTTTCATCCACAAAGTATAAATTTGTTTCCCTTTTTCTTTCAGCCATATCAACAAGGGCTGGATCATATATACCTGGAAGTTTTCAATAGTTTTAAGTATGACACCCAAAGCAGAGTTTAATATGTTTTCTTGAAAAATATTGTGTGGAGTTCCCCATGGTCAATTTTGTTACCCAAGAATTCTACTGTAAATGGACTAAAATCCTTTGAAGGAAATGTTTTTATTTCAGAAGGAAGAAAAAGGGTTAACTCCTTCCACTTCGTTATTACACTACCTTTTCCGATATTTGGAAGAGAAAAAGTAACCTTCATGGTATTATCTGTAGTGTGCTGAGTAAATGACACTGTCCATGGAAAAATACATGAAATAATTGTTTGAAAAACTGTATAAACTGGCAGAGGTGATGACTGTACTTCACTGTCATTTCCTGCATCTACTGGTTCTTTTGGAGCAGTTTGTGTCATTATTTCATTCAGCACATCTGTAAAAATACCTGCTTTACAGTTTCAAGCATCAGACACAGCAAATTCTCTATCCAAGACCATTTTTTCAGATAGCACAGTGGCTTGTCCTTTAGTTGGATTAATAGTTGTTTCTTCAAAAAACTCATGCTTGTTGCTGTCATTATCTGTCGTTATTGTGGAAATTGAACAACCTTGTTTTTGGTGGAAGATGTTTTGAGCTTCTTTGTACTCATGCTCTATTTTAATGGATTTTAAATAGAAAGGCTGACATGACATGCATCTGTAGTCTGGAAAAGTTCCATCACAAGGATCTACACTATACAAGTCATTATGTAAATCAGTCTTATTGCCAGTTCTTTCATCCAAAAAATTGCATCCCACTGAAAACATATTTTTAAAAATATTTATGTGGTGTTTCTTGCAGGGAACATCACTACTCAGACAAACCTTGTTGCCACATTGTGAACAAGGCACTATACATGGTGTAACTTTCAGGATGCCCAGCTGGGCATCGCTGCGTGATCTAGTGGAGCTTTACCCCTTAGGAGGCTTATGCCCTCTTGCTGATAAACTGCCGTAATGTTTATCACATACCCTAAGATCTTTGAGATTTTCAGGTGTAACATCATCAGGGGCACATTTCAGTTCATACTGCCCAACCATACTATCAAATTTTCTTGATCCTGCCTCATTCTCACATCCCTTCAGACAGCATTGTACACCTCCCATCGCCCATGCATAAAAACTGTTCCTCTTATTTCTTCCAAAAGTAAAAAATCAAATAAAGGCTTTCCACAGCATGACAACCAGTACAAATCACTTGTTATTCTGAATTTAGTATTTATTTGAGATCTTAGATCTTTTATTGTGGCATATGGTGCAAAAGGGAGGGTGTGTGGCTTGCCTGTTATATCAACAATTTGAATTGTTGTCATCAACCTTTTAGATCTTATCAACATGCTAAAAAGGAAACCAGGGTGGTGTAATTCAAGCAGTCTGGCACAGGGATAACTTAAAAGTACACCAAATGAGAGATATAAAATTGGAAAAAGGAGTGGCATTTCTGTACAGGATCTGGAACTGACATCAAAGGTCTCCCCAAATATAATAATAGTCACAACATATAAACCCACAAAGAATGAAAATGGGAGTGCAGAAATTATCAGCAAAAAAGCAGCAGTTGCCAAGTAAACAGGATATTGAAGTTCACAGTTTAAAGAACAATTTTTTGTAATACCAAGGTTCAGTAAAAAGCCATGAGAAACAAAAAGGCACACGGTCATTAGACAGGAGAAAAAAAGCTGTGATTTTAATCTCCAAAAATATTGTACCAGTGAAAAGTTGAATTGGGGCTTTACATGTAACAAAATTTTGTAAACTGGATCAAGCAAAGATAGAAATAATTTCAAGGTAATAACAGCAGGGAATAGAAGCATTTCTAACAAACAATTTAAAGTTGATCTATACTTAATCATTTGCCTTAAAGAAACCATGCACAATACTTTCCTGTAAAACAAAAACGTCAGTGTGAAAAGAATGGTGGTTAAGGCTAAAAGGGAAACAAGGAAGTTTGAGAGGTTGAAGTTTTGAATTACCTTCACTTTGAAGTGGATAATAAAAAAGGACAAAACAGAGGAGACCAACATTTTTACTACATGAAAAGTTTTACTTTGTAACTCAAAGGAGTGAGGGATTTGTGTCTCCAAAAAAGATGGGGGGCTTTGAAGGGATGCAGAGGGCACATGGAAGGTTTGAAAGGCCTGGGAAAGATATCGCAACCATTGCAAAAACAATATGGACACGCACAACAGCCATTACAAGATACACAATCTTATGATTGTGAGGACTAAAAAGCCAAGCAATGTCAAAATATAAATCATACAACAAGAAGCCCATTGTCAAATATATACATAATAAAATATTTTTATTCATCATGATGTTTTCTTCTTCTAAAGAAAATAATTATAGATATATATATTATATAAATATGATCTTACTTTATTTATTTTCTCCCTAAGTAATTTTTCCTTTTTAAAATAATATAACTTCTTAAATTAAGCTATGTACTTTTTATTTTAAATATTTTTTTCTGTCTCTTTTATATGTCTTTAATATTATTATTATTGTTTTTTTCTCAAGTAATAGTCACACTAAATTAATTAAAAGAATAATCTTTTTAAAAGGCAAATACAGAAGCCAACAACACTGCTTACAAGCAACAACAACAATGACACAGGCAAGTAAAATACGGGGAAAAAGCCAACAAAAAAACTGCAGACAAATGCAAATAGCAAATTTTACCAACAATAACAAAACAGAATAAAACAACCAACAGCAGTAAATTTTCAAAGCAGTAAAGGCCAGCAATTACTTTGATCAAAACAGAGGGGCACCAGATTAACCAGCAAACCGTAGACACAAGCAGTAAACAAACAAGCAAACTTAACACACAATGACAGCGTTAAAGTCTGCAAAATTTACCCCAGACAGTCAAGAAGCCAAGAAACTACACGCGATTCAACACAGTATCTTCACATTCAAAAGGATTGATGAGCAAAATGGCTCGTTACATCAACACAAATCAACTATCGTATCAAACTTCTGTTATTAATGAATTAAACCTCCTCTTCTGAGGAGATTTGGTTGGCAATTTAAAGAGAAAACGGCTGACGTTTAGGGTGGATTTATCTAGTTCCGAGTTCAAAATGGCGCCCACGTCAATGACCCAAAGTGGATTGGAGTAGAATTTAACACAAACGTGCGGACAAAACAAACACAGCTTTTACACACAAACAATATAAGCAACAAAGCTTGCACACTTACGACAAATTGTTTTACCAACGCTGAACAAAAGCCTGTATTAGCCCTTTCTTTGTTTAACTTCGATGGCTTCTCGACGCTAAACTGATGAAGCGACCCGAAGCTCTGAGTCGTTGCTATGTGACGTCACACTGTCATGATGACTCGGTCACAGACAAATACCCGAAAACAATAGAGACGCCTCCTCCCTCCTGCTAGTGCTGGATTTTCAGTAGCTGGTCTCGATCACACAAAATTCGGCTTTTACCAATTTCAAAGATTTTTGTTTATTGTTGTCATAGCAATATCGATTATACTTAAAACTACGCTTTAAATCTTTCAAGCCAATACTCCGTCTGAAGAACACATATGTGAGAAATCAGAAGAGTGGATAAAAGATAAATAAAAAAGAAAATAGTGAGATTTTTAATCACGTTTAGGGATAATGACAAACGCAAATTTTTTATTATATGGTTGACCTCGTTAATCCTTTACCTGTTTACTGTTCATTCTAATAGCAAGAGGAAATCAGTAGATGATTCACGCTAGTTTTATCCATAAATATTGTTTTCAGCTGTTTCTATCCGCTCATTCAGTATTTTGAGAATTTCTCAACTCGAATATGGGGTTTCCCTTTCACTGCACTCTATTCATTGTACTCGTATTTCCGACTAACATTGTGTGTAAGTTAACTTACATGTCCTACCACTGGACGAAAAATTGAATTTAATGATATTTGCCTCAAAGACAAATCTAAGACAAATCTGATGTCAGATTTGTCCAGCCATCAAATGTCCCAAATGTGAGACAAATCTGTCATCACATTTGTCTTGAGGAAAAGTGAGACAAATGTGATTCAAATATGCCATTATATTTGCCCTTGTACAAAGATATCTTAAAACAAGACATATACGAGAAAAATAACTTTTTGACTTCTCGTTCCACTAACATCGCTATATGATTTTCTGAATTGTTTAGAAACAAGGCTATCGTTTGTCTCATTAATTAATTAATTTATTTATTTGGTTGTTTTTGGCGCAATTGGTAACCCTTGTCAAGTACTCGTAGATGCATGTAGGTGTAGATATGTAGAAATTTCAATGAGGGATTTTCTGGCTAGCTATTATTGCGCCTTACTCACACTGGATCAATGCTCCAATCAACTTATCGTACTTTATACGCTGATTAAAACGTTTAGAGAGGCTAGTTATATCGAGGTTCCACTGTATTCAAGTCAAGTCAACTTTATTTAGGCAGAGTGGCCCTATCAGCCATTGGCTGGTATCAATAGGGGCCGTGCGTAAATTACGACTACACGATAACAATTAAAAAATTAAAAATTACTTTAAGTGAAGTGAATAAAAGGGAAATTACCGTCTCTTCATAAAAATCGCAATTTGTTTATATCCATGTATTAAAAAGGAGTCTTTTGAAGTTTTAGCGTATGCTAGGAAGTTACCTTGCGTTGCAAGTGTGAGGCTCACTAGCCTTTTTTATTACCAAGATTGAAAAGTTGGATTAGATGTAAAAGGAAAGAATTCCTCCTCCCTTTGACTCCTTAAAACTGATGAGTTGTCAGTGTTTTGATCATTATGCTGTGCCACTGAAAATATGAAAGTTCAACTCTAGTCAAAAGACTAAAATTATTCAGCCATATGGTGGAGTCTTATTTGCACTACCATCCTACACTATAGGGTCTAAACCACATCACCATATATACCGCTAGACATAATGAAAGGCCAAGGGACTAGAAAAAATGTTCTTCGTTATTTCGGAGTCCCACTGTACAATCACTGAACTCTTTATGTCATGTTTAAGCAATAACAAATATAAGATAAATAAGTAAATAAGTACCGTGACAATTTTGAAAACTATAACTTTTTTCAATAATAAAAAGAATACTTTATTAAAATCTTATAAAAACTACACACAAAATTTCAGTAAAATATTCATATAAAGAAAACGTCCATATCAATAGAGTTATAAAAAATCAATTCAAAAGTCCCAGTGGATGGCATAAAAGTCAATGCGCTGATTTTAGTAAGATAAGGTCCTGATCCATGAGGCGAGATATAAATCTATTGCTGTTAATTTTCCGTACCAATTTCCCAATAAAAAGACCTAACTATAGAAAAAAAAAAAATAACACAGTGAAACCTCCATTGAGTGGACACCTTCGGGACCTTCCCAAGCGTCCTCTTAATAGAGGGTGTCCGCTTAACAGGGTTTGTAAAAATTGCGCAATGTTTAACTTTCAACGGTTACTCTGTAATGTGATTAAGTTCCATGTTGTTAAGGAAGCTAAGGAAGCCGTGCTGTACTTTGTGCAAGACTCTGGGTATAATCTACAGTTTATCGACAGCTAAATGTATTGATTTACTTTTATTAATCGACTTACAGCACGTTTTTCAAGGACGTAATCCAATACTACTATTGTTAATTCGGTCCGCTGTCCGCTTAATAGAGGTTATTAACAATAAAAATTAGCCAAATACAATTTATTTTGGTGTCCGCGTCCGCTTAATAAAAGTGTCCTCTGAATAGGGGTTCGTTATAAGGGAAATATAAGACGTAATTAAAAATTTCGGGAGCCGGTTTAGTGTCCGCTGAATAGAGGGTGTACGCTTAATTGGGGGTTCGCTTAATAGAGGTTTCACTATAACACTAATTATAGTAAATATCAGTATTACGTGAAATCCATTCCAGAATTTATGCTTAAGTCCAGATAAGTGCTGCTGATAGGTACACCCTATTCTCTAATCCCTTCATCTTGATCGTCTTTTTTGAATGAATGCGCGCGCGAATGCGCGAAAATTACTCGCGTTCAAATATTGTGACGTTGAAGTTACGTCAGCGATAGAACGCCAATCAAATGTCCACAGCTACACGCGCGGTGTGTTTGATCACCCTTTTGACAGCGTCTTCAGTTCATTTCTAAAAGTTCTTTGTCAGCTTGGCCCTTAGTTTTCGTTGTCTTTAGACTCGTATTTTATGGTTCAATCATATTTATTCGATTAACCGCCCTGGGCGCTTATTAAATTTTTGGACCTTGAGAGTGGGCGCTTATTCGAGGCTGGGCGCTTATTAAATTTTCACCATTTTGAGTAAGTGAAGTATGTTTATTTTGCAACAAAACATATTAATGCTAATAACAAAACGCTAAGAAGTAACAAAGCAAGGTTTCTGTGGAATACGCTGAAGGAAACGCCGTCCTCGGGGAAGTCTATTATTAGAATTTATTCACTCAAGTGGGTGGGGTGGGGGTGAGCACTTATTTGAGTTTGATTGGGAGGAGAAGGGGGTGGGCGCTTATTCGAGGCTGGGCGCTTATTCGAGGTGGGCGCTAATTCGAGGTTGGGCGCTTATTCGAATAAATACGATAATCAGATTTTTCAAGATAGCAGTTGGCGGAGAAGTGTAGAGAAGCTTATATGTAACGGAGCTCGAATTATCGACGTAAGGCAACGTAGCTCAGTCCCTTATTCTGCGGTTGAACTTTGAAAAAAAAAAAAGAAAAGAAAAGAAACAGTCTGCATGTATAGATTGTTCTTTATTTAAACCAATGCAAAATATTCTAGCGTTAGTTTTTCAAATATTAATCAACGTTTAAGACGGAATCCATCAGGAAATTGAAAGTAATTTTAATTTTCAGTGGTCAAACACCTTGTACCAGAATAAACAATATCGCCTTTTTTTTTTTTTTTACATTTTTCAAGGGCTATAGATATATACCTCTTATTAGCCGAGTTTTCGGTCCGTACTGTAAATTACGGACCGAGTTTTTTTCCGTCGATTTATGGCCCAAGCGCGAAGCCTGTTTTGGGAGACCGGAAACAAGTGCAGGACGCACGATTTGAGAGTCATTTGACAGGTGTCAGAAAAGAAAGTTTTCATTGGCGCACGAAAACAATAACACATAACAAAAGCGAGAAAAAACAAATTCGCCATGTTAAAAAAGTTTATTCGGTCAAAACTAAGAGCACTGTAAGTTTTAGCTCTTTAATGTAACGCTGGAGTATTTTGGAAACCGAAACTGTGTCTGTCTAGAAGTCATTTCCATCTTTCCTCCGTTTGTCCTTGTAAAAAAACACTGCAAAAAGCAAAGAAGCTTTTCAAGGTAAGTTTGCTGTCATTGTCGAAGGATTCGCTCGTTAATTGTTTTTGGAAAACCTCTCTTTCTGCCAGTTCATTCTCGTCTTCAATTGTGATCTGCGTTAAAATTTTCAAACACTGACTAGAATTCTCTTCCTCGGTAAGGTTACGATTCAGTTTCTACAAAAGCTTCGTTCTCATTAAACAAAGGTAGGTTAAAATTTGGAAAGGCAAAGTCAACATTCCAGTCCTCAGGGTTTACATACCGATTTCAAAATATATTCAGTGGAAACTAAGAGCAGTGTAAGTATTCACTCGTTAGTGTGACGCTGGAGTCTTTTGAAAACTGGTCATTATTGTGTCTGGCTCGAACTCGCTTCTATCTTTCTTTCGTTGGTCTTTGAAAAACACTGCAAATGGCAAAGAAGCTTGTCAAGATGATGGTGCAGGTATGTTTGTTATCATATTTGTTGAAGGAAATACTCATTTTCTCTTAGGCAAAACATCTCGAATCTCTCCCAGTCGATTTTCGTCTTCTTAACTGTGTACTACGATAAAATTTTCAAACACCGACTAGAATCCTCTTCGATAAGATTACGAAATAGTTTCTTCATGGCCTTCGTTCATAAATAAACACAGTTTAAAATGTTGAAGGCCAAAGTCAACATCCAAGTCCTCAAGGTCGACAGGCGTCTTATAACTTTATTTAAACATTTTTTCCGAGGTAAAGAGATTTAGACCTCCGAAATGAACATTTTCTTTAAAAGTTTTGGTCCTTATAGCAAGTTACGGACCGCAAATTGACCAATCGCATGGCGAAAACAGACTCAGCCATATAATAAAATTAGTTATCTGTAACAACACCAAAGATTATTTCTCATTGGAGCCCGAGAAAATAGATGTCAAATTTCACAAAGAGTGTGAAAACACAGCTAAAATACTGAAAATTTCATGTGTAAGGTGTCATTTCGTGAAATTTGACATTTATTTTCTCGGGCTCTCATGAGAAATTTTCTTTGGTGTTAAATTTTCTTTGGTGAAAAATGTAAAAAGAATGCGATATTGTTTACTGGTACAAGGTTTTTGTCCACTGAAAATTGAAACTACTCAATTTTGCTGGATTCCGTCTTAAAAGTTTATCTTTTCAATGATGCCAACCGAGAGAAAATGGACTCGGCTATAGATGCTTTTGTCAGATTTGACTGTTCCAAGTCATTTGAGATCATGTTCTAGAAGAAGAAGTCGCAAAAGATTTAGCTTTGACCAAAAATATATCAAAATTATTCTTCGCCTGTATGACTGTTATGAAACGTTTCTAAAATTGTCTTTAAGCTTGTGTTTACGTTGAATAAGCGACGTAAGGACCTTTCGCATTCTTTTGCTTCATTTTCTCTCGGTGATGCAGTCAGCTTGAAGCCTTAGCTTGTATTTTTTACTTTTGGTATTATAACATATGTCGGTTTCAGCTACTTCACCAAATTAAAGCGTCAGACGTTTGGTGATGCCAGTCAGCGACCAATCCATGGCCTATAAAAAATAATAATAATAATAAAAACGTTCATTCATTAATATCAAACAAGCATATCTACCAATTTGACCTTGCACTTTACCCGGTACGGTCGTAAAATTAAGGAAAATCTGCGCCATGTTAACATTTATTTGATAGGAAGAGCAAAGTTTGATGGCTCGAAAGGAATCTCCCACTTGGATAAGATTGATAATACTTAATATATAGGTGATGCTCTTAATGTGCTGCTCTTTGTCGTTACCGTGGCAACAGCTTGGAGGGGTCTCTAAAGTTTAGTCACGACCAAGATAAAAAGATAACACGTTAACTTCACATGTGAAAAGATCACCGTTGCTATGGCTATAAAATAAATCGCTCTTTTCGCAGCAAAAACTATGAAAGTGAAATGGTTTGGTTTATATAATAAACAGAACATTACATGACGGCTTAAAAAAATTCTCTTCTCCCCGTCGGGTTGAAATACATTCAGATTTCGTATCTCCGTGCACCTGTAATATCCTCTATATAAATGCTCCTGTTTCTTATCAAAATGTTATATTGCGTATCATCAGCTTACTTGCGACAGCAGCAGTGATTTGTCGGAACCTTGCATCCATAGTCAAGCCGAGAGCAGCGATACGGGATATCCGGAGGACAGGGGTCCTTATGATAGGTACATACCCCAACGGGCCAGTCACACGGGTTCTTCCCTGGAAGAGTTTCTTTGAAACGGCAAAAGGAAAAAAGTTCACAGTGAAGAAAATAATATATAATCATGCACTTAGCAATCCCTTCGTGATTAGTTATCAGGTCGATGTTTGTGTTAGATGTTTCGACATCAATTACTGATATAACGAAAAACATTTAATATTGATCATTTTGCAATGACCTTGTAACTTTAGTTCTGTATCAGCTGTAACTTCCTGTATCTCGCGCTGTATTTGTAAGTGTAACTTCATTTTATCTCTTGTATTTGCACCGTCTAATATCTTGTCCTAGTAACTACCTGCCGCGATTAGCTATCACTACTTGCCGGTAGATACCTCTCCCCCTGTAATTCATGTTGTAATAAAGTTTGTTGTTATTTGTTGTTTGTCATTCGGAAGACCGATCTTATATCTCATAGTAAATGCCAGTTGGATCCTTGCGATAAGTGGTTAAAAGGGGAAATAAAAGTAGATTCCGGGTGTCGCTCGTCAGTCACTTGACCTGTATCGTTTTCAAAATCTGAATATTTGTTCTCCTTTACGGGTACTGAGTGAGTAGGCTCCAATAGTTTTTAAAACCCTGAGTGCTAGTCCGAACCTACATAAATTATGTACTGCCTCCCACTGCGACACCGACTGATCTAGTAAACCCTGCCGCGGTTACACATTGCCTCATTGAAGAGGAAACATAAATAAGGTTTCAACATAAACCAGCTGTTGCTAAGTACTATATACACCTTAAAATTTGATGCATTTCTGCAGCTCGACAAATTGTTTATAATTATAATTAGTATTAGTATTATTATTTTTATAATTATTCAAATACATGTTCAGAAATAAAGTTTCCATTATTATTATTATTATTATTATTATTATTATTATTATTATTATTATTATTATTATTATTATTATTATTATTATTATTATGGCAGTACAAACGTCTGGATGCCCAGAGTAAAAAATAAAAGCTTTGGCTGGGCGGCAAACCGTAACCAGCCGCAGTATCGACTAAAATTTATGATAACAATTACACAATAATTTGCGCAAAAAAAAATAAAATAAAATAAATAAATAATAATAAAAACCTGAGTAAAAATTATTTGATAAGAGTGTCATAAAATTGAATAAATAAATAAATATTATTATTATTATTAATTTGCTTTGGAAAGCACAAAAAAGGTAAAACAGTGAAGAAGTGATATGTCAGGAACGAGGGGAGGTGCTTTATCACGGGTTCCAAACAATTAGAAACAGAACAGATGAAAGCACTCGATCGGCCTATGGCCTCGTGCTCTCGTCTGTAATAAGAAATTATGGGGTGACACGTTTTCTCTGGTACAATCTTTTTTTTTTAATATATAAGAATGTTGTTTTTTCGGGCCAGGCTGAATATTCCTATTTTTCTGCCGATTTTACCTTGAAAATATTCTTGTATTATTCTTGAATTATAAAGAATTTATCATATCCCTTTAGCGGCTTGTTCATTTTTTTTTCCTGTATACTATAGATATGTATTTCATGTACCGTCCATCGAACTGTCATTAGCACTCAAAATAATCATCCTTTTCGAAATCCCAGCCTCGGGTTTATTCTTAAATATTCTTAAAATTTTACACATTTCAGACTCGATATTCTTATAATATAAAATATATTCTTATAGAAAAAAAAGAGTGTTTGCATTGTTTCCATGAGTTGTGTTAATCAATAAAGCATCTCATTAAAATGCAAGTGTTTGATCTCAGCTAGATGAAAAACATGTTTCACCTCAGATGAAAACTCTGGTGTTTCATTAGTTGTCAAGATTCATTCACCTGACCCGAATGGTCGTCATTTATTGGTTTTTGACTGCATGAATACTTCATGAGTTTGAGAATACCAAATGAAAGTCGTGACTTACGTCGCACCCACACATGTGCTGGGTAGGCGAGATCATGTTTGTTGGTATAAGGTCGGATCAAATCTGGTCTCGTACACCAGTAACAGTTCCAGTTGTAAGCAAACCACATTTCAACCGCATTGCATCCTCGTATTTTGTTACATTGGCGGGCACACTGCCAAAAGTATTGTTTCACGCCTTTTTTTCCACTCAAAAACTTTCTCCCTTGTATTGTACACCAGTGGTAGGGAATTTTTTTCCATCCTAGAAATAATATATAATATATGGTTATAATTGAGTCTAAAATACAGTGCATTCTATATCCATGAGTTCTTCATAAAACGTTTGACATAGTTCAGTAGTGTGTACTAGAATACCTGTTGTCGCATAGGACCTTAGTATCCTTAGTATATGGATTTTACTTATCTACACCAAGCATATTTAACGACTATTATCAGCGAAATTCTGCAAGCTCACTAACTTAAAATTAATACATTGCAATATCTTTCCCTATCCGTGATATGAAGTTTAATTGCAATTTTTTTATATTGCAATTTGTTTTCATTAATTAAATAAAGGTCGCTTACTGGACATTTAAAACAAGGAAACTAGTTTAATTATCCGGCTCAAAATTAAAGTGATCATGGTCGCTTACGACAACTAGCCCGAGAATCTAACGGCCGATAATTTCGATATAGAAAGCTTAACAAAATGACCGAAAAAGGCAATGGAAGTTAGCGGGGGAAGCTAAGCGCACCAAAACATGAATACTGGTTTGTCTTGTTTCACTGTCTTACAGGAGCTGTATCACAGCAGTCCAGTTCATTTTGTTTAATTTTGCCAATCACTCGCCCTCAATCGCTAAAGTAAGTAAAGAAATTACATGTACATGACAAAATCAGAGATCCCAGACAAACAAATACCTCTCCAGAGCATTATTTTTGAAGTTGCAAGCAGCAGGGATCAACTTTGAAAAACTGTTAAGCTGAACAGTTTCCAAAACCCTAATTTCAATCCGTTTCAATCTTCTTCAGTTTTGCCCATCCGTGGCATCTCTTGTTTCTGTTATGTTATTTTAACCTTCCTTTAAAGTTTTAAGCGGTTATTTTTATGTTTCTCTTAATTTAACGGGCACTTTGTAATTTCCTAATTTGCCTGAATTTCGTGACACAGCTCCTTTAATCTACTAGATCAGTTCGATAAGCTGTACCCATGAACTCTGAAAAATTGGAATGATGAAGACCAAACGGAAAGAAAAAACGACAAATCCACGACTCCCGAGACCAGTCGACAGAAATGTCCCGACTCGGAGACACAACATTACCCGAGACCTATCACGATTTCGAGATTGGGCCAAATTTTTCAGAGACCCACGTTTTTTAGGTACCATTCTATATTTGCTTTCGAGTGTTTTTCAAAACTAAATTAGGCTGTTCTTTTTTATGTTGCATATTTTTTAAGACCGAAGAGGTTGATTTAAAGAGACGTTACATTCCGAGTATTTGAGCCTTATTTGTTCACTAAATAATGAAACGGAAGAAAACATGATTATAAGTTTTACTTCCGTAACCAAGGTGAACTTTAGCGGGCGATTCCATTTCATCTGGTTGTGGTTCTCCATCAATAACTTCTGTGGGATCTTCATCAAAATCTTCTTCTCTTAACTCCTCGCCATTGACAGAAAATTTTTCATCTAAAAAGTAGGAGGTGTAATTACCTATTAATATCATATGTGTGATTACCTATTGATATTATAGATGACAAATTACGCTCACAATCGCAGGTTTTTGATATGTTTCTCAAATTGATTATCGATAGTAGAACTCCGCGCACTGGCTTAAGTCAGTCATGATTTTAAGAATTTTTCGACAGAATACCTAATAGAATCCTTCTTGGTGTTTTCTTTCGTTGTGTTTAGTTTTTCTAAAGCGTCTTTTATTGCCCTGACATCGTCTTTAAAAACTTTGCCGCCATCTTGGTACTGTAAAGTAAGTGACGTTGCCATGGCAATTTTGTCTTTTTTTAAATGTGAAATAATAAATCAGCCCTGAAATTTCGGAGGAGTAATTTGTCACCCATAATATCAATAAAAATATTAATCAATTAACTAATCAATTAAGTTACAATTCTAATGAATATCAACTTGATTGTTGCATCCATTTATATTTTAAGCATTTTAGGATTAAGGGGAAGTTAATTTGAAAAAATGAAGGCATGCCACCGATCGATTACATGTTTGGCGGTATATCTCTCGACAGTGAGATTTCAACAGGAACCAAACATTGACTTTACTAAGCCTATAATGGCAAGAAGGCTTTCATAGAGCGGTTGTTTTAACCCGTAAGCAAGAGTTACCAGTACAGAGCGGCAGCTGTACTCTTGCTCTCTGAGAGCGTTTTCTCTCACGCGGCAAGCACGTGGGAGAAGACGTGGAACAATGATCTTGCAGATTTACTTCATAACTTTTACTTCATAACTTTACATACTCTTTCGTTATGAGAAAAAAAAATAGCTTTACATTGTGCACGAGAATAAAAAACCTTCCTCGAATAAACATCCGCCTCCGAATGAACCGCGTGCGCACCCTGAATTGAAAGAATGCGGCGTTTATTCGAGGACTATAAGAAACAAACTGCCTCGTGCAACTGAGTAATCTACACCATTTATCCATCCATACATTAAACCTTAAGCATCTTAAGCATCCAACGGTTTAGGAAATGTGATTTTGAAATAAACGCTACGTTCGAAAATACGACGCATCGGAAACGCCTCGGCGTTTCGTCGAGTATTTAATTTATAATTAAAGTCTTTTGCCAAGTGAACAAAGAAGGGCCAAATTATAACAAAAAATATTACCATCAGGTGCTGGAGCTACAGCGGGTTCGTCCAGTTCATCCTCATTCGCTTCTCCATCAGTGATTTCTTTGGAATCTACGTCCAAATCCTCACTATTGATGAGAGGCTCTTTATCTGAAAACCCAAAAAGAAAACTAAGTTACACTTCTGTTGAACTTTGCTGCTGTTTGATTTGTTGTTGTTCTTCGTTTTTAACGTTTTTTTAGGAGACATTATTTTCAGACAATCTTTCACCGCCGTTTCATTTATCTTATGCTACAGATCTATCCGGGCAACAACAACAAGGTGTACAAGAAACTACACTAAGATAGCATTTTGTCGGCCTGAACACGTCTCAGTGGTTTCCCTGTGAATGCGGTTAAGTTGGCCAGAGTGGACGACCTGTACAAGGCAGCGTCAAAGATTATTATCGAGATTTCCCATGACTTGCTTTGGAAAGTTAATTATCGTTATCCTCATCCACAACAGGCGCGTTATTTATGAAGCGATTCACATGAGTATTCTTTACCCGAAAAACATCAGAACAACCGGGACAGTGGAATAAAAAGTCTAGAAGCAAGGATGCACACTATCAAGATATACGCACCAAACAAGATAGTCAACCAATACAACTCACTTTTACCCTGAAGATGACTACCAGACAGGTTGTAGGAACGTTAGTCACTGTCAGCAACGTTCGACTGCCCTACTTAGAACTACAGTAACCTGCGAAAACTTACCTTTTCGAAAATGTCAGCCAGAAAAAGGGCTCCCGAAAATTCTAGGTGACCTTTTTAGGGTAAAAATCCGTTAGAAATGGGCAATTATACCATTTTTTAGATGTTCGAAAATCCTGGAAGAGGCAGGCAAGCAAGAAATTTTACAACAAATGTTTCGAAAATTCTAGATCTCAAATCGTCTTCCGAACAGATATTCTTCCGAAAACTGTCGTTGGGTGCCCCTGAAAATTGAACAAATTTGAATGTGGAACCTCATGACCACCGGATATATTACGTAAACATTGATTTACGGCATCAGTATGGAATTTCTGTCGCTGAGTCGCAGACGTTTCTCCGCGCGAAACGTCCCCAGGGGCGAAGAGCGAGGAGAAACGGCTGTTTTCGGAGACTAGGACTACAGTCACCCTGATGATCTATGCTACCTTCTTATACAATGGCTACTGAGGCTGAAACCATCTATTTTTAATAGAAAATCCTAACGACAGTGGACCGCTGAAAGAACAACTCACCGAAAGGATAAGGATAGAAATGACCTGTTGAATGAGGAAATGTACTAAAACGCGTTATGCATGGGCAGAACTGTTGTTTTGCTCATAAAACCAATTATTTATTGATACTGTCTTTGTTTTCGTCGTCTTGGTTGCTTGCTAAAGCTCCCTATTTCCTTATAAAGACTCGACTAGCAGTAAGCCGATATACATCACAAGTGACTACAATGCAAGACAATAACAATAACATTTTATGATTATTTCTTTAATTGACTAACCCTCGGCGGGAATTTCTTCCAGATCGTCTTTTTCTTCGACATCCATTAGCTCTGTTTCCGGCAATGAACTCTGTAAATGCAGGAATTTAAAAAAAGAAATTAATCCTTCGGTACATTTGCTAAAAGTACTCTGCTGCCTAGTGCGGCTTCGCTGTTTTAGATGGAATACTTGGCGGAACCCTACTTTTTGCACGCCATAGCACACGTTACAATCCTGATCAAAGCCTAGGATAAAGTTCAGTTTTAATCAGGGGCCCCTTATCGGCGAAGTTTTCCAACTAGATATCATTAGACCCTGAGTCTGAAAAATTAGGTTTCTTTTTCCTTCTATATTTGAGTCTTTTTAGTAGGAAAAGATTAATTCTGCATTACTGTTTAATTAGCGTATTAAAGACGTACATATTTTAGTCACGGTTCTTAGTTCAAGTAAAAGGGCTGTGCCATAAGTTAGACGTCATGCACATTCATTGGCTTCCGATTTCCTACCTCCTTCTGTTCAAATTGTACTTCTGCTGGTTTACAAAGCTCTGAATGGACTGGCCCTTGGTACTTGATCGAAGTACCTCAAACCACATCAGGAAACTACGCTCAAATTTCTTAGCACTCCAAACAACTTCAATACTAAACCCTATTGCGATAGGGAATTTCACGTTTCAAGTTATGCCAAGTAAAAACCTAACTTTCTGAGTTTTGATCGGTTGTTCCGACTAGTTTGTAACTATATTTTCTAAAGTAAAAAAAGTTAATGGACTTGTACGTACGTCATGGAATTATATTATATAATGCGTGATTAAAAAAAAGCTAAATACAATTTTCCGTTTTTGTATGTACTGGCCGTAGAAAGAGATTTAACTCAAATGAATACAGTGAAACTCATGAAAAAGCAAAGAAAAACACTTGGAGCTATCTTTTTTTAAAAAAGTTCACTTACCTCTGCGATAAGGGATGCATGAGCTGTAAAAATCATCCCTGCGACTAAAAGCAACAAAAGGCGAGCCATCGTGTAAGCTTGTTGCCTTGATCCTCAACTCGGCGCTATGAAAGAGAAATGACACGACGGCAGTGAAAGCTATCAACTTTATTGACGTCTAAACATGAGTTACTGCACGTTTCTTTGTTCACTACCCATCAATACTGCTCTATACAATTTTAAGTGTCACTGATGCGATCTTTAAGAGTTTTCCGAAAAGCACTTTTAGTGAAATGGAAACTGGTCAAGATAAGGTAAGATTGGGAAGTGATACTTACATTTTTAGAATGTTCCTCTTACCTAACTTAGCACGACTCAATATTTTTACTAAAGGTTGATCAACTGCAGTTGATTCCCTGCTTGTGGGCACACCCACCAGTTATAAAAACATCTGCGCCGGAAAATCTGAGAACTGGAGTAGCCTCTCCCGAGCAAGTAATATGTGCTTGCTTCAAGTGATATGTCCTTCTTCGCAAAGATATTTTATTTAAAAAAAACGGTTGTTGGGGCCCCCGGACAACCTTCTCCAGGAGTAACCACGGAATGGACTAAAATCCCGTCTAGGAGAGAGAAGCAATTGCACCAATAAGTGCTTCATGCTTGAAGGAATGAATTAAGCTCGGACCTTTGGGGCCACCCTGGCATTTGTATGTCTTTTCATTTCCTCATCATTCAGGGCAGTTTTCACACTGGAGACGGATAATCCATCTTCAAAATCCGTCAAAATTGACTGATGACCAGATGGCTTAAGTCAGGTGGATTGTTCATCAAAAAATTAAAGCCGTTCCTTTTTCAAATTATTATCTGTCTAGCGCGAATTATCCAACGCATAACCCGTCTCAGACGGATAATCCGTATCCAGTGTGAAAACGGCCATTGCTAATTGCCTTCTTTTGTCTGAGTCAAACGAAGTTTGAAGTTTTTTTCGTTAGAAAAAAATAAACCAATCAATTCTCTTCGGCAAGTTTAAATAAATATTTTATTATTATTTCAAACTGTATAAAGCAAACTTTGAGAAATAACATGATAAAAAAAATTGTAAACTTACACAGAGCCTTGGACTAGGGTGCAGTAACATGTAATATCCCAAAGCCTGAAGAAGACAGGCAGTGCCTTTCGGAAGTATTAGCGCGAAATGCCGGCACAATACTCGTTACATATTTCATGTTAGAGTTTTTCGAGAGGTACTTTTTCTCTGTCACGCCGATACTCTGCCAGAAGATACAACAAGAGAACACAATGTTGGACCCATGATAAATACCACAGATAATACCCATATAATATTGGCATACATTTTGGATAGATACACGGATCTATAGATTGTTTATTCGTTACATAACCAGTGGCTTATATTTAGACCAAACTGAGGCCCGAAGGGCCGATAAAAATTTTTTGGACACCGCCCCACCTTATTTCATGGTCTGGATCCGGCAGTGATTACAGCATTTCTGTGGCTGGGATGAGTTAAATACAATTCTAAGAATATGCCACCCTAATTTACAAAGATGATTTACCAACAATAAAAAAACCTTCAAATGAGTACAAAATTCTTCTTTTATAGACATTGCGGAAATGACGGCGTTTTTGAAAATATTTATACGAAAGACTGGAAAGGTCCTAATTGTGCTGTGTCTGGAGTTATTTTCTAAGTGGCAAAGACTGTGCCGGATTTTGTGGTCAGTATTAGATTCCACTGACTCAAAACGCTCGCTACAAATTAAAGTTCCTATTCTTTGAGATGCTCAAGTAAGTAGGATCAAATTACAAACGTATAATACGCGTGCGTGTGTAGAAAAGACGCAACAAAGCAGAAAGCGTGTAATGGAATACAGATCGAAACACTCGAGCGCAGGCTTAATACAGATGCATACATTTTATCACGATTTTTTCAAGCCTTATCAGTTTTTAAAAGTATGAAGCAAGAATTGTAATTTAGTCGAACCTCTCCAATGAAACGTCAACATGGACAAGACGTATAAACACGTAACTGTTTCCTTAAGAACTTGCAGAGTCTCAACCCACGGTGTTTGTGCGCCACAAATGTTCATTAGTATATCAGTATTGTTTTCAAGAATTTGAGGCACAATATCATGTAAAATTCATCTTGAAGTGTTTCAAGTGGTGCCCTAATTAGCCTCACAATTCAGTGCTCTGTCAGAAGGCCACTACTATACTTAATATACAGCTGTACGTCTCTATTGCGGAACGTTAACTCAATGGTCCAAAGATACCAAGTCATGTACAATTCGTTCCTCTGTAATACGCACATCTCTGTAACACTCATAATAGGGGCCAGTTTGTCGTTGGCTTTTTCAACCCCGCCTGTTCTGCTCGAATTCCAAAACAACTTCTGTTCTTGATAGCAACAGCAATAACTTTACTGCTCAATCACGAACAAATCTTACAGACTTCTGACTGCAATTTTCTTCGAGAGCGAAAAGCACATGTTATGACACCCCATAATACTCACGTAACAAAATGTCACGGTGTAGTTACACCACAAATCTACTCTCACGGGGGTTTGAGACAACTACCACTTCGGGTTGGGGCCGGAACACCGCTATCCCTACCAAAATTCCTAAAAATTGTCTCAGTCAGGGTCATAATCCAGGTGGTTCTTATCGGTTATTCTATTCCCAGTTCTAAAAACGTTTAAACTGTTCCTTACAAAGTCTCCAGATTTCCTTATCCGGCCATGGAGAACAAGCCGCAGAAACTAAAGAATAAAAGAGGCTATGACCTCAAAACAGGCACGTGTCAGCATGAAGGAAAATAAGTGGGTCAATATTATGAAGAGTGTTCAATATCCTGGAAAACTCCGCTTGCTTTTTTTAAAAAGACTATATGGTTTTTAAAACAACATTTTCCTGATCGTGCATAGTTAATCTACATATTCTGCATCACCGCCTTCATAATGATATCATTACAATTTCGAAATGAAATGAACAGTTGATGCCGTGTAAAGCTTTTTTCTTCGTGGAGAATTGAATGAGAGAACGAAAGACGAGACTCAGGTGACAGTACACTTGAATAAACTTTGAAACATGAATGATGTATGAATTTTAATTCGTATGTGAAACGCTTTGATATTGGCGCCTCGGTTGAACCTTATCGACAAAACAGTTAGCCTCCCCGCAGATACCCTTTGGGGTTCGTTTGTCAAGAAATGAATGCGTGACAAAGGAACCCCAAAGGACGTCTGCGGGGAGGCTACAAAACAGTAAAGCGTGAACAAAGAGTATTAGTATCTGCCATTGCCATTGATAGGCCAATTTGGCCTATCGCGAACATCAGACTTGTCATGGTTTACTGGTGCAAGTGTTATGATGTGTTGTGACATTCCTAGACTTTCACTCAACTAAACAGGGACTGCCATTGGTTGATTCTTTGTCACGTGGCCTTGACTAAAAAAGCAATGTACCCCACTCGGGGTTTGGCTCGGGCTAGTACATTACAGCACATGATCAAATCATGGTGGAAAGTGGCGTGACAGAAGGCGAGAAAAATACTGCCAGGTCGTGCCAGTTTTCTTTTTCGTGAATGAACACAACAACGCAAAAACCAAGCCTCAAGCAAAAAAGCAACGATTTTTCCAGTCATCCCAGAAGTTCCTAGAAGAAAACAGCAGCTAGTGGAGAAAAAAGATGCAGAAAATGTAAGGAAAGTACTTTGTAAATCATTCATTAAGTGGTTTAGAGAATTAAATTTGTGTTGTTATAAGTACCGAGTCGGCTGTTTTGGTTCGCTCCGGTTATTCTTTGGTTGCTTTCGACTTCGACTCGGGAAACATCAGGACTCTTGGGAAAACAAAACGAACTGTTTCCCTCGGGATCTGACATTAAGTGTATAATATTAGCCATACACACAGCCCACATAAATCTTTTTATTTTACTAGCTCGATTTCTCTCCCGCGATCTTGCAACCTCGTCCCCAAGGCTTTTCCCTTAAAAAATGGGAAAAGCCCTGGGGACGAGGTTGGAGATCTTGGAGTAACGATATAATGATATAAAGTTATTACATGCAGATAACATGGCTTGCTCGGTAACAATAGTGTTCAAAAGCAGGCAGCAAAACTTTTTAAGGAGGTGCTCCCGCGCACATGCCTCCTAAGGAACCAGGCCTGCCCATGAGAGCCTGGTTGCTCGAGATATGGTTGTCTGGTATTATTATCTTCCGTCCCTCTCCGATCGGCTTTAATTTCTTGACCGAATTATTCATAACCAGCAAGCACTGATCTGATTTGACGTCTATGAGGGGATGACAGCAAGTTATCCACGATAGACGTCGCGTGCCGAATAGTGCCGTGGGGCGGCATTTTGACTCAGATGTTCTGGCAGTGCAGAGTATGAGAAAATGGCGAACACTTTCAAGACAGAATCCATCAGGAAATTGGGTAATTTTATTTTTCCGTGGACAAAAACCTTGTACCAGAATAATTTAAACAATGTCGCATTCTTTTTTACATTTAAAAAACGGCAAAAACGTAATAAATCATCTGTAGTAACACCAAAGAAATATCTCATGGAAGTCCGAGAAAATGAAGGTCGAATTTCAGAAGAATCGAGATTACGCAGGTAAAAGTCTGAAAATTTCGTGTGCAAGTTGTAATTTTGTGAAATCTGACTTTCATTTTCTCGGCCTCCCGTAAGAAATTTTTTTTGGTGTTTCTACAGGTGAATTATTACAACTTTGGCCCTTGAAAAATGTAAGAAAGAATGCAATAAGTTTAAATTATTCTGGTAAAAGATTTTTGTCCACTAAAAATCAAAATTACTCAATGTCCTGGTGGATTCCCTCTTAACACGTTTTGTGGGGACAAAATCGGCACAGTGCTGCCTCTGAAGCAGAAAATTACCAAGAATAGAAGGATGCACTCCTGGTGCAAGTCATCAATGTAGGTGAAATTCAAAAGGAGCAAGAGGAGGGCCGGCCACCTGGAAACCAGACGAAGGTCTACAAAACTGCCTTAACGTACTATCTTCATATTGCAACTCATGGATGCTTAGAATAAATCCTAAGCAAACCAAAATAATGATTTTTCAACGATGTACCCGAAAATGTGAACATAACTTCCCCATAGGCAATGAAGTAATCGATGTTGTCCAAACTATACTTACTTAGGAACTCGCATTACATCTTCCCTGAAATTTTACACTTTCGCTTGAACACCTCCGACAAAAAGCTCTTCATGCGCTCTTCAGCCTCAGGTGGCACACGGATTTGAATGGTCTTAAGCCCTCACTTGCGTGTAAAATTTTTGACTCGATGATTTCACCAATTCTAACCTACAATAGTGAAGTTTGGGGAGCTTTTGTTAAATCAGATTTTAAGTCCTGGGACTGCTCTGCAATTGAAAAAACTCATTTGCAATTCTGTAAACGTTATTTACAAGTACATAACAAGCATCCAACATTGCTTATATAGTGCTGTACTCGGTAAATTCCCCATCATCATTGATATAAATGAAAAGATTCTAAATTACTTAGACTATCTGATAGGTAAAGATGAAGATTCTATTAGTTAAACAGGTCTTACAAATTTCAATTGACCTCCATCATAACGGAAAAACTAGCTTTTACTCTAATCTCATGAAAATGGTTGACTACTATAATCTAAACTATGACTTTTCCTGTAATTAATTGAGTGACTCAATAGTTAATCGGTATATCGGCATAATGAAAAATAAATACGTCTCTTACTGGAATCAGACCCTTCAGCAATCACAAAAACTCAGTTTTTATTGTACAATCAAAGACGACCATAGCCCCTCGCCGTACCTAGTTTTAACAAGAAAAAAACCTTCGAGAAAAGCATTAGTTAGATTTAGAATAAGTAGTCATCAACTTAGAATTGAAACAGGTAGATATATATATACGAAAAAATCCCTCGCAATGAAAGGATATGTTACTTTTGTACAAGTAACAAAATTGAAGATGAAAATCATTTCTTACTGGATGTAAGGCTTATTCTCAGATCAGAGATATATTTTTCTCCAAACTAGAAACTAAAATACCTGACTTCAAATCACTTTCACACGATACTTTAATATCTCTTCTTATGAATTCTTCTGATTATTCAGAGCGGCTCCGCGTAAATATCAACTAGACGTGGAAATAGTAAAAAACTTACCTGGCCTCAAACTCAGCCAGAATAAAGCCCTATGGGCCCTCCTTACAAAATCGTTAGTTTAAGTACGATCGATTGAATAATATTTTTTTAACGAATTTTTTACTTCCCGAGGCCTAAAATGGGCAAAAATCATGCGAAATTAGAGTCATATTCAGTAACTCGTACATTTTAAAATAGAGTTGGCTACTAAAATATAATGACACTTCATATTTTTACCATCTTTCCTCTATAATTTTAACTGATTAGTTTGCGATTTGGTGAACAAGAGATTTTTAAAGAAATTTTCAAAGTTGTTGACTCAAAATCGCTTAAGCAACCGTCAAAATTTAGCACTTTTTCACGAGCTAAAAAGGCGGATTGGTACAGGGCTTTGAACACCAAGGCTTGGTTAGTCTGAAAGAGCATTCTTTTTTATTTTTTTTTTCTTCAAATCAGCGAAATAAAATTTTTGGGTAAATGAAATCGCGAGCGCTGACAAAGCGAAGCAAATGTAAATGTTACACTAAAAACGAGCGAAAAAACATGACCTCTGACCGAAGCACAACCAAATGCGAATTACGGTAGGCGCCAAACCTTTAATTATTCGGTAACTTCTCGAAACGATATTGGTCCGAAATGTGTATAGGTTTTTTAAAATAAAGCTGAGTTCAAGTATTAAGTCCACGAAGCGGTAAAAAATAAAACAAAAGTCACGAGTAATCTGCTCCGTTTTCTGAATTTAATGCAGCGATTTAACGAATCAACAATTTTTACTGAATCCAACGATACCCACCTGAGACTGTGTTAGTTTAAGAGACCATAGAACTTCTAAGAAGATTCCTCGGAAAGACCTCCAGAAGGAAATGAATCAAGAATTTGAACTTATAACTGTAACAATTTCACTTGCCGCCACGGCAAAACGAAAACAATTGTCGAACTGCCACAGGCAAACCAGCTTTCAGTGCAGTCATGCAAAGCATGTCACGTCACGCAATTCTGCCCCGCGCATTTGGGAAGGAGGGACGAAATTCTTCCATGCTGTACGCTAAAACATTTATGAAATAAAACTAGCTTTGGGCTGTATTTTTTGTAACTAGTTAAAGAAAAGAATAGCTTTCTTCCCCGTTTTTACTCAAGGGGTTCTGTGCACTTCTTTTACTTTATCTGCTGTTTATAATGATTGTGTTTCAAGTTCAGAACGTGCATCTGTAGCTAGCAATTGGTGTGTTCGAATTACCGAATGCTGTTGAAAGGATATCAAAGGGCACCAAAGCAGTGGCGGATCCAGGAGGAGGGTCCGGGGGGAGTCCGGACCCTCTCCATCAGACCTGATACTTGTTTGAGACTAAAATCGTTACAACGATAGGATTGTATATCACTGTTTAAGTGGCTGAATTTTTTAATGAAACACGTGTTGTATTTTGCCACTAAATTAAATTCCAGGGATATTCAAAAATGTGATTGTCTTTGGGTACCCTCCTATGATCTGTTCGTCTCCGCTCGCAAAGCAGTATTTCCCGCGTCAACGGCGACTGGCTTTCACAGATTGAGAAAAACGTGGTCGTCTTTGCCTTCTCAGGGACTAGTGGGAGGGGGTGTAGGGGAAAAAAGTAATTTGCCACAAAAAAGTTCAACAGTCCTTTTTGAACCAAAATTTGGACCTCCCCCAACCCCCCAATGAAAAATTCCTGGATTTTCCCCTGCAAAGATGTTACTCCAGGAGTAACATCCTGTGTTTCTCTGAGTTCGGAGCCATTCAAGGCTTATGCTGGCGCGTGCATGTAAATCAATTTTTTTCGAGTTAAGAGGCTCACTTGTGGGACCAAAAACAGTATAATTTTATCTATGTAATATGAAAATTGTGTCTGCTAGAGGAACAAGAGACATCTGTTGCGAGCCTTTCTAATCATTCGGTTTCCTGTGGTTCGGTGGTTCCTTGTGTTGAAACATCCCGACTAAAAGCCAACAACAGGGAATGAGCTCTACGGAAGTCAATGAACTAGTGGCCGCATCCGCATCTCAAAAAAAGATTTGGATAAGTTGAAAGGACAAAATCGAAGGAACTGATCGGCGAAAAGAGGAAAAGAAAGCCAGTACAAACAAAATTAAGAAAATACATGATATCATTTTTTCCGATATTAGTAGGTTTGCAACACAAACCTTTGACGGGGGCTGATACTGTAGGGTCGTTACCAAAATTGAATTTAAAACTAAAGTACATAATTATAAACATAATTGGTGATTACAAGGGTAGTTTAATAAACCTGAACTGACGCAAGTAAGGAACCAAAAATAACGGCCTGGCCCTGGTTGATCAAATGACCGATCATTTTTCCAACGGATACCGTGTAGAACGAAATTTTTGTGGATTGGCGATTTTTTGTGTTTTGCGGGAACTACTTTTTTCGATTAGGACAGACTGGCTTTTCTTGCTGGGGATTAATTTTTGCGATTTCAGAAAGTACCCAGTACCCAGCATTGATAATATTGTCGTTTTTATTGAGTACGTGCAATAGAAATACATATTTTCAAACAATACTAAGTGTGCGTCAGTATTTGTTTTTGAAAAAAAGGGACCAGTTGTAATTGAACAGACACGATTTCTTGGTACTGTATTCTTGTGTAGTGAATTTAAGTTGGAGAATACTTTATGTCCTCTTGAGTAAATTTTTGCGGTAATTTTTATTTGCGGGAACTTATTTTTGCAAAGTACTGACAGTCACGAAATCCTATCAATAAAATTCAGCCGTGAATGAAACAGTGAAAATGAATAGAAGACAGAGAGGAAAAAATAATAACAGATCAGTCCACTGGGTTTAAAATTGTTTAGCCTGACATTTTATGAAAGCGAACGGGAATAACATTTTTATTTGTTCTGGAGCGATGAATTTTTTTTAAAAGCACGTTTCATAGCAAAAATTTGCCAAAACTTTAACTGAGAGCCATTGCTAGATTCTATGGTATTTTCTCTCGTTCCTTTTTTTTCTAGTTCTGTTTGGTCACATGAACCGTGATGTCAGCTTTTTAAGTTAAGATAACCATGTTTAGGCTGTTGTGGACAGCCTATATTATCTCAGCCGTGACAGATGAAACCTTTATTACACTTGGGTGCAAAGGTTGTTACGGATGGACCTTTATTACAATTGGGTCCAGTTATTACACTTGTGCCTTCCACAAGTTCCACTGACAAGAAATTCGGATCCCTCAAGTGAATTTGGCCTAAGAGGCAACCAAACATTTAGCCTTCTTGGTGGCATTTTCAGGAGAGTCATATTTTCCCATATTTCCTCCCTTACCTGAGACCAAGATATGTGTCATTTATACCAGTCTGTAAATAAAGCGAAGGGCAAAAAAAAGGTGAAAAAAAAAATTCACACTTTACGGTTACAACTTGGTGTTACGGTGCACGAATTTATGCTAATTAGTATATGCCAATGTCTATATGTCATCTAATGATAGTATCATGGAGTCATGTTTTCATAGGTTTCGTGGTGTCAGTGGTTTCATGGTTTCATAGGTTTCGTGGTGTCAATAGTTTCATCGTTTCATAGGTTTCGAGGTTCATACGTTTCGTGGTGTCAGTGGTTTCATAGTTTCATGGGTTTCATGGTGTCAATGGTTCCATGGTTTCATAGGTTTCGTGGTGTCAATGGTTTCATGGTTTCATGTGTTTCGTGGTGTCAATGGATACATGGTTTCATAGGTTTCGTGGTGTCATTGGTTTCATAGTTTCATGTGTTTCGTGGTTTCATAGGTTTCGTGGTGTCAATGGTTTCATGGTTTCATAGGTTTCGTGGTGTCAATAGTTTCATCGTTTCATAGGTTTCGTGGTGTCAATGGTTTCATGGTGTCATAGGTTTCGTGGTGTCAATGGTTTCATGGTTTCATAGGTTTCGTGGTGTCAATAGTTTCATGGTTTCATAGGTTTCGTGGTTTCAATGGTTTCATGGTTTCATAGGTTTCGTGGTGTCTATGGTTTCATGGATTCATAGGTTTCGTGGTGTCAATGGTTTCATGGTTTCTTAGGTTTCGTGGTGTCAATGGTTTCATGGTCTCATAGGTTTCGTGGTGTCAATAGTTTCATGGTTTCATAGGTTTCGTGGTGTCTATGGTTTCATGGTTTCATAGGTTTCGTGGTGTCAGTGGCTTCATGGTTTCATAGGTTTCGTGCTGTCTATGGTTTCATGGTTTCATGGGTTTCGTGGTGTCAATAGTTTCATGGTTTCGTAGGTTTCGTGGTGTCTATGGTTTCATGGTTTCATAGGTTTCCTGTTGTCAATGGTTTCATAGTTTCATGGGTTTCGTGGTGTCAATAGTTTCATGGTTTCATAGGTTTCGTGGTGTCAATAGTTTCATGGTTTCATAGGTTTCGTTGTGTCAATAGTTTCATGGTTTCTTAGGTTTCGTGGTGTCAATGGTTTCATGGTTTCATGGGTTTCGTGGTGTCAATGGTTCCATGGTTTCATAGGTTTCCTGGTGTCAATGGTTTCGTGGTTTCATGTGTTTCGTGGTGTCAATGGTTTCATGGTTTCATAGGTTTCGTGGTGTCAATGGTTTCATGGTTTCTTAGGTTTCGTGGTGTCAATGGTTTCATGGTTTCATAGGTTTCGTGGCGTCAATGGTTTCATGGTTTCATAGGTTTCGTGGTGTCTATGGTTTCATGGTTTCATAGGTTTCCTGGTGTCAATGGTTTCACAGTTTCATGGGTTTCGTGGTGTCAATAGTTTCATGGTTTCATAGGTTTCGTGGTGTCAATAGTTTCATGGTTTCATAGGTTTCTTGGTGTCAATGGTTTCATGGTTTCATAGGTTTCGTGGTGTCAATAGTTTCATGGTTTCATAGGTTTCGTAGTGTCAATGGTTTCATGGTTTCATAGGTTTCGTGGTGTCAATAGTTTCATGGTTTCATAGGTTTCGTGGTGTCAATGGTTTCATAGTTTCATAGGTTTCGTGCTGTCTATGGTTTCATGGTTTCATAGGTTTCGTGGTGTCAATGGTTTCATGGTTTCATAGGTTTCGTGGTGTCAATGGTTTCATGGTTTCATGTGTTTCGTGGTGTCAATGGTTTCATGGTTTCATAGGTTTCCTGGTGTCAATGGTTTCATGGTTTCATGTGTTTCGTGGTGTCAATGGTTTCATGGTTTCATAGGTTTCCTGGTGTCAATGGTTTCATGGTTTCATGTGTTTCGTGGTGTCAATGGTTTCATGGTTTCATAGGTTTCGTGGTGTCAATGGTTTCATGGTTTCTTAGGTTTCGTGGTGTCAATGGTTTCATGGTTTCATAGGTTTCGTGGTGTCAATGGTTTCATGGTTTCATAGGTTTCGTGGTGTCTATGGTTTCATGGTTTCATAGGTTTCCTGGTGTCAATGGTTTCATAGTTTCATGGGTTTCGTGGTGTCAATGGTTTCATGGTTTCGTAGGTTTCGTGGTGTCAATGGTTTCATGGTTTCATAGGTTTCGTGGTGTCAATGGTTTCATGGTTTCATAGGTTTCGTGGTGTCTATGGTTTCATGGTTTCTCTCCCAACTTGTTAGAGATGTAAAAAAATAATCAGAGGATTATAATTTCACATTTAAATGTTTCTTTCTCTCAGCCACGGGCATTATCCTTCGATATACTAGCCGCCGGAAGAGTTTCATTTACTAAATTATCCATGAAACTAATGAACCCAATAAACCATACCATGAAACTACAAAACCTTTGAAACAACGATATATATGAAACCACGAAACCGGTGGAACCAAGAAACCCATGGTGGACGGTAACTTAGTACTTTGAAATTACACCATGGACAGAACTATAATACCACGAAACCCTTGACATCTAGCCTCTCCGTAGACGTCCTCTGGGGTTCGTTCGTCACGCGTTTATTTCTCCCCCACAGACGTCTGCTAAACACAGCAGACATTTACGTTCTTGTTTGTTTCAATAAGCCACTAAGCGGTTAGTTGTTGTGTCACGATCAGCCAATAACGAGCTGCGATACAAGTGAAACGGCACCTCCGAATTATTTCTCGTTTTTTTAGAGGAATATTTATTCCATGCGCATGCATGGATGAGACTCCGAAGAAAGTTATAAGAAGCGAATTTTTTTTACTTTCTTTGTAGCTGCAATTTAGGAAAGGACTAAGTTCGTGTGTTTGGAAAAAGCGCCGTCGACATCGCAAGGCTCATCAAACGTGCTCTCGACGTTGATGTGCCTTTGTGTACGTCAAATTAATGTTTTATTTGCACAGCTGTCTTCTACCTGAGACGACTCAAACGTTATGAAAAAATCACAGTAATGATGCAATAGAGCTTTAGTCAACTGTATAGTTTTTTGGGAAGTTATTATAGGTATAAAATAATCTGCTTTTCTTTGAAAGACTTCAGACAGCAGTGTCCTACCAGAGCGCGGAGCGGTTTTCTGCACGGTCAATATCAATTACTATTAAATCTGTATATATTCGAAGTAATAAGAAAAGAGAACTTGTAAACTTGTATAGGGAAGATTTTCAAATCATTCTTCGAAAACAAAGGCCGTTTCCTTTTTTGGCGAATGTAATTCCACCAAGGTCATGAGTCGCGGACCAAGGACTTAAACCAAGGAATTAAACTATCAAGGTTCAATAGAAACGGTGGAGTCCTTCCTCACACAAAGCCTGGGGTATAATTCTTTGATTAGAGTTCTGGACAAACTGGTCTTCTATAAAAGTTGGTATCAAATGGGCATTTCTCAGGTGAATCAAATCGTTATGGAAAAACCAAGTACTTTCTTGTCACCAACAGAATTTGAAAAAAAAGTATCATACAAAGGTTTGCCCTTTGACATTCTATGGAATGACATCTACCCTCCGAGAGCTCTGGAAAAATAAAAAACTACCAAATGTACCACTAAACTGTAAAGAACAAGAGTCTTTCACAACCGCCTTTTTAAAATCGAAAAAGCCCAACAGACTAGCTTATCAAAAACTGGTGGAATCAAAATGTAACTATAAAATTTCTAGTCAGGAGAAATGGAGCAAAGTTTTCCCAGAAGCTCGTGATTTAATCTGGCAAAACGCATATATGACCGCTTTTAAATGTACCAAAAACACCAAACTGACTGAATTTCAGTTTAGATTCCTTCATCAAACTTTGGCAACAAACGTATCTTTAGTCAAAATGGGATACAAAGATGACATTAGGTGTTCATTTTGCCATGAAGAAGCGGAAAACTTCACGCGTCCTTTCTGGTTCTGCAGCAAAATAGAACTTTTCTGGAAACACCTTATTGCCTTTCTAACGGATCGTAAACTTTTATCCAACGACTATCTCCTTAACAGTCTTGTCGTCTTAGGTCCGATGCCTGATACTTCCAAAAACAAAGCCGCAATTAACTTCGTTCTGTTACTTGCGAGATTCTATATTTGGCTTTGCAGAAGCAAAAGAAATATTCCAACTACTGAAAATTTTAAGCCTTTTTTAAAACAATATAATAAAGAAATTGAACCTTTCCCTCTTTAGTAATCTTTTATCAGTTTGGGGTCTCTCGCTCTTTTTACACTTTCCTTCCTACCAGACATTCCCTTCCTATTTTCCTCGCTTCAACATTCAAAGCATATAAAGCTAATTTTCAGTGAATCAGCAGAGAAAATATCTTTAATCTCTTTTTTCTCCTTTGAATTAAAACTACAGTTAACTAAAATTTACCATACTTTCCCGTCCCCTTTATTTTCTGGTTTTTGTAGCGTATGTAATCCGTATAGTGCAAGTAGCTGTTATATATATGTATAAAGCGTGGAGTATAGCACTGTTAGTAGTGTAAGTATCTCATTGTAAGTAAGTACTGCAAGCTTTGTATTGTAAGTAGAGTATAGTATTGTTCGTAGCGTAAGTATCTCACATTGTAAATAAGTATTGTTTTGTAAGTAGAGTATAGTTTTGTTAGTAGCGTAAGTACCATACATTGTTTGTAAGTAAGTATTGTAAGTAAGTACTTTGTAATTGCAACTGTTTTAAATAAATTAAATTGAATTTAAAAAATACATATCACTGAGCACTACAGCAGGAATACAAATATTTTCCAGTTTTGTAGCTTGATCCTTCATAAGATTTACCAGGGGCGAAACAACAACAATAATGTCCAGTAGTTCCACGCAGTGTCGCAAACAAGCGGCAAAGCTTGATAGATAAGGGATTTACCAAATCCCGTCGACAAATTTATGAACTCATCGGTCTTCTCTATAAAATTTGCAGGATAGCGTCTCTCTAATACTTTTTTAACTCTGCATTTATTACAAATTTCTCGCACACCCGATCAAAAGCCTCACTGATCGGTGAACGTAAATGTCGGCGGTGTTTAGCAGACGTCCGTGGGGGAGAAATGAACGCCTGACGAACAAACACCAAATTAAAGGACGTCTGCGGGGAGGCTACTTGACACCAAGAGGCCTATGAAACCATGAAACCTCTGACACCATGAATCCTATGAAACCACGAACCCTTTGACACCATGAAACCTATGAAACCACGAAATCATTGACACTACGAAACCTATGAAACCATGAAACTATTGACACCACGAAACCTATAAAACCATGAAACCCTTGACACCACGAAACCTATAAAACCATGAAAACATTGACACCACGAAACCTATGAAACCATGAAACCCTTGACACCACGAAACCTATGAAACCATGAAACTATTGACACCACGAAACCTATGAAACCATGAGACCCTTGACACCACGAAACCTATAAAACCATGAAAACATTGACACCACGAAACCTATGAAACCATGAAACCATTGACACCACGAAACCTATGAAACCATGAAACCCTTGACACCACGAAACCTATGAAACCATGAAACCATAGAAACCACGAAACCTATGAAGCCACGAAACACATGAAACTATGAAACCATTGACACCAGGAAACCTATGAAACCACGAAACCTAAGAAACAATGAAACCATTGACACCACGAAACCTATGAAACCATGAATCCATTGACACCACGAAACCTATGACACCATGAAACCATTGACACCACGAAACCTATGAAACCATGAAACCATTGACACCACGAAACCTATGAAACCATGAAACCATTGACACCACGAAACCTATGAAACCATGACACCATTGACACCACGAAACCTATGAAATCATGAAACTATTGACACCACGAAACCTACGAAACCATGAATCCATTGACACCACGAAACCTATGGAACCATGAAACCATTGACACCACGAAACCTATGAAACCATGAAACCATTGACACCACGAAACCTATGAAACCATGAAACCCTTGACACCACGAAACCTATGAAACCATGAAACCATAGAAACCACGAAACCTATGAAACCATGAAACCATTGACACCACAAAACCTATGAAACCATGAAACCATTGACACCACGAAACCTAAGAAACCATGAAACCATTGACACCACGAAACCTATGAAACCATGAAACCATTGACACCACGAAACCTATAAAACCATGAAACTATTGACACCACGAAACCTATGAAACCATGAATCCATTGACACCACGAAACCTATGAAACCATGAAACCATTGACACCACGAAACCTATGAAACCATGAAACTATTAACACCACGAAACCTATGAAACCACGAAACACATGAAACTATGAAACCCTTGACACCAAGAAACCTATGAAACTTTGAAACCCTTGACACCAAGAAACCTATGAAACCATGAAACCATAGACACCACGAAACCTATGAAACCATGAAACTATTGACACCATGAAAGCTATGAAACCATGAAACCATTGACACCACGAAACCTATGAAACCATGAAACTATTAACACCACGAAACCTATGAAACCACGAAACACATGAAACTATGAAACCCTTGACACCAAGAAACTTATGAAACTATGAAACCCTTGACACCAAGAAACCTATGAAACCATGAAACCATAGACACCACGAAACCTATGAAACCATGAAACTATTGACACCATGAAAGCTATGAAACCATGAAACCATTGACACCACGAAACCTATGAAACCATGAAACTATTAACACCACGAAACCTATGAAACCACGAAACACATGAAACTATGAAACCCTTGACATCAAGAAACCTATGAAACTATGAAACCCTTGACACCAAGAAACCTATGAAACCATGAAACCATTGACACCACGAAACCTATGAAACCATGAAACTATTGACACCACGAAACCTATGAAACCATGAAACCACTGACACCACGAAACCCATGAAACTATGAAACTATTGACACCAGGAAACCTATGAAACCATGAAACCACTGACACCACGAAACCTATGAAACCA
Organism: Porites lobata; assembly: GCA_942486035.1. Taxonomy (NCBI): domain Eukaryota; kingdom Metazoa; phylum Cnidaria; class Anthozoa; order Scleractinia; family Poritidae; genus Porites; species Porites lobata. Next base: position 1,973,997 of record CALNXK010000091.1, on the reverse strand, counting down.
TGAAACTATTGACACCACGAAACCTATGAAACCACGAAACACATGAAACTATGAAACCCTTGACACCAAGAAACCTATGAAACTAGGAAACCCTTGATACCAAGAAACCTATGAAACCATGAAACCATAGGACACCACGAAACCTATGAAACCATGAGGCTATTGACACCACGAAACCTTTGAAACCATGAAACCATTGACACCACGAAACCTAAGAACCATGAAACCATTGACACCACGAAACCTATGAAACCATGAAACCATAGACACCACGAAACCTATGAAACTATGAAATCATTGACACCAGGAAACCTATGAAACCATGAAACTATTAACACCACTAAACCTATGAAACCACGAAACACATGAAACTATGAAACCACTGACACCACGAGACCTATGAAACTATGACTCCATGATACTATCATTATATGACATAGACATATATACATAATTATATACTAATTAGCATAAATTCGTGCACCGTAACACCAAGTAATAACCCACTTTACGGTTGCGGGGAGTGAGGAATTGAGAATACCCTAAAAACGCCTCCTCATCAAGTCCAAGATTATATCGGCCAAAGAGGCACCTTTGCCCTCAAGCGAGGGCAAAAATGAAACAGTCCAAACCTAGTTTTATTTCATAAATGTTTTAGCGCACAGCGTGGAAGAATTTCTTCCCTCCTTCCCAGATGCGCGGGCAGAATTACGTGACGTGACATGCTTTGCATGACTGCACTGAAAGCTGGTTTGCCTGTGGTAGTTCGACAGTTGTTTTCGTTCATATTGCCGTGGCGGCAAGTGAAATTGTTACAGTTATAAGTTCAAATTCTTGATTCATTTCCTTCTGGAGGTCTTTCCGAGGAATCTTCTTAGAAGTTTTATGGTCTCTTAAACTAACACAGTCTCAGGTGGGTATCGTTGGATTCAGTAAAAATTGTTGATTCGTTAAATCGCTGCATTAAATTCAGAAAACGGAGCAGATTACTCGTGACTTTTGTTTTATTTTTTACCGCTTTGTGGACTTAATACTTGAACTCAGCTTTATTTTAAAAAACCTATACACATTTCGGACCAATATCGTTTCGAGAAGTTACCGAATAATTAAAGGTTTGGCGCCTACCGTAATTCGCATTTGGTTGTGCTTCGGTCAGAGGACACGTTTTTTCGCCTGTTTTTAATAACATTTGAATTTGCTTCGCTTTGTCAGCGCTCGTGATTTAATTTACCCAAAAATTTTATTTCGCTAATTTGAAGAAAAAAGAATGCTCTTTCAGACCAACCAAGCCTTGGTGTTCAAAGCCCTGTACCAATCCACTTTTTTAGCTCGTGAAAAGTGCTAAATTTTGACGGTTGATTAAGCGATTTTGAGTCAACAACTTTAAAAATCTCTTTTTGACCAAATCGCGAACTAATCAGTTAAAATTATAGAGGAAAGATAGTAAAAATATGAAGTGTCATTATATTTTAGTGCCCAACTTTATTTTAAAATATACGAGCCACTGAATATGACTCTAATTTTGCATGACTTTTGCCCATTTTAGGCCTCGGGAAGTAAAAAATTCGTTAAAAAAATATTATTCAATCGATCGTACTTAAACCAACGATTTTGTAAGTAGGGCCCATAGGGCTTTATTCTGGCTGAGTTTGAGGCCAGGTAATTTTTTTACTATTTCCACGTCTAGTTGATATTTACGCGGAGCCGCTCTTAAATTATTTAACAGTCAATTAGTTTCATTTATCTCGCAATGCTTTGAATTAAGAACGAAATTAATATCAATGATTGAATGAATGAGAACTGTAACGTTTTGTTATGTTTGGCATGTACTAATTAGTTGAATTAGTACTTAAATTTAGACTAAAAGCTTTTGCAATACTGTAATTCCTTCATGGTCATGCAAATAGAGCATTTGGTGTTGTTGTTGTTGTTGTTGTAGGGCCTGTTTTCATGGAGTTGGTGGAACCCAGGCAGATGAGGTAACCCTCCTGGATGAGCTAACCCGCCTGTCCATATAATCTCTAATATGATCATCCCACTTATCATGTAAACGTGATAAAATTAAAACGAGAGCTGATACGGACAGGCAGGTTACCCCAGCTAAGCGGGTTGACCTCGCCTACTTGGTGTCCCCCACCTCCAGGTTAAACAGTTAGTTTTTCCATCTTTGCTTGTAGAGACTTCATTTCAAAAATGCCCCGTGCGTCAAGTTATTCGTTCCAATCGCTGTAAATTCTTGGTCACTGAAAGTACAAACAATTTTCTGAGTAATAAGTCCGAAAGTATAAGTAAAAAGTTAAAGAAAGTTAAATATACTAAAGACAACCGCATTCGTTGAAGACGGACTAATATGAAAGCTTTTTTTAAGTGGAACCAGTTTATTACTTTAAATACACCTGTATGCAAAACAAAAAACCTAGATTATAGATGCAGAAGCTCATGACGTTTTTTGTCTTACTCATACGTAATGAACCAGTAATAATTAAGGGGAATAGGTGCGTAAGGTCAGAGAGTGAAAGAGGTCGAATAAAGAAAAAATATAATTGAAAAAATTGTTTAAAATCTTTATTACGAATTTGTTATCAATAAAATAACAACGGATATGTAGCCTCGTTGTACATGTAATGACGAGTTTATTGTTGTGATAACGATGAACCCCATGGTTCCCGAAAGCAAAGCAGTCATCATTTCATTCATAAACTCAGTTGAATTTTGAAAGCCAGGTTGGAAAATTGGATGGTCAGCGAAACTGATGTGGCTACTCATTGATGATCAGAAGCTTTAGACAAAGATAACAACCAGAATAACTAGAAAAAACAAAACAGTATCCTACTGTACATAAAATAAGTGGAAATTAAAAAACATATATAAAACGACATTCAAAAATTTCAAATTAATCCGCAAAGTTTTTCTAATTGCAGGCTGTTTTTAGTCTTCAGCGGCAACAGTGAGTCGTTGATAATCACGCACAGCCCTTTGCTTCCTGCTGTTCCACGCGAAGTAAGACACACCCATGACGCAAACGGCAGCAACCACAGCCATGGCAGCGACCAAAGTGGGAAACATACCTGCAAAATACAAGATTAAACAGTGTAAATGATTTTACCCAAGTCATATTTATCATATTTCATTCAATTACGTGATGTCCTGGATACGGAAGTGCTGACAAGCGTGATTAGATTTTGGATAACTTGTGTTTAGTTAGTTGTAAAGGTTAAGTTTTTTTGCAAATGGATGAAATCTTAGTCCGTGCTATTACACCTTCGCCTGATAAGGACCAGTAGGAAACATTCAAAGCTTCATGATTAATATCAATGCCCATCGCGAAACAAACCATAAAGTTTGCTCGGGCAACCAAAAGCTTTTCGTGCCCACATGAAAAGCCATATCCGGTACAGCATGGACGGCAACGGCAAAGAACTGGAACAAGTCGTTTACAAACATTGAACATCGTACCGGAGCGAACCGGAACCGGAACCGGAACCGGAGCGGGTTCAGTTCACTAAATCCCAATCCTCACTTCTGCTACCTTTTACTTTCGTCTCTGTCGGTTCTAGTCCTCACTCTTACATGTACTTATTTACTTCCGCTTTAGTCAGAATACCTGTTCACACTTAGACAAAGAATCATGTGTAAACAGATGAACTATCCCATATGGTTTTCTTTTCGCGGCAAGAGTTATCCCTACCGGTGGAAACAAAGATGAATAAAAACTTACTACTATTCCTTGCATCACGCATGTCTTGTTCCGTTTTCTCCAGTTTAGTTTCTTCTTCATCATCTCCGCGCATGAATGGTCCCTGAGACATGTTTATCTCCTCATCATTAGATTCTTGATTTATCAGGGACCTCTTTCCTCGTCGAACGCAGCCCTGTGCACAGCGTGAGTGAGGATCGGCTGCATTACACACCATGACCTTGCAGTGCATGTACACGAATTGATGGTCACCCACAAAACTAAAGGCCTCAATACTGAAGCGCTGAGTACGTTTGTCTGCTGTGTGTATGAATTTGACCGTGTTATCTACTGCACATCTAAAAGAGACAGACAAAGAAGGACAAAAAGAACGCACATCATGTTGTTTGTCGTTGTGTTCTCTTATATGCTATAACAGTATATGTTGGTGTCATATGACTATGCAGAACGACATCAGTGTCAATTTTACATCGATTAAGAACAGCATGATGAATTTAGTATTCATTGGGCACTTTTTTTTTACTATTTCAAAGCCTTGATTCACTCTAATACTTTGGCACTCAGATACTTTACATCGGTCTTGCACCAAAGTTGTATTAGTTCGTGGATTCAGCAAACTAAATAGATTACAATTACAATGCAAAAGAAAGGGGACGTTAAAAAACAATATTAAGAAAAATATTTATATATTTACCCATCTTTGATGAATTCGTATCTATATCCCTTGCTCAAAGGATCAGAGTTTGGAGTGGCCCAGCAATTTACTGCCAAGACGGAAAGTCTCCTGTCTTCTGAGTCAACACCTACATGCACATACAATACTTTCCTTAGAGCTACCATTACAGGGAAATCTTTTTTCTTGTACCCAAGACTGTATTTAGGAGTTGGGTAAATTTTCATCTCCAACACGAATTTTCCAAATCCTTTCTTCGAAAAGACGATTTTCTTGCTTTTGACTTGAAGGCCAACGGCGGACACGACTCCCATGTTGGAGTAGTAACAACTGAAGGGGATTTCAACCTCCCGAACTCGTGTGATGATCTGATGTTTTGCGATGGGAATCTCCTCCACCTTGTTCATGTAACATACGAAACCCTTGGTGTGTCTGATGGTTGTGTGGCACCCAGTGAGCTTTGTGCGAAGAATGAAATGGCTGCTGGTTTCTATAGCTCCACAATTCACATCACTGAGGCGAAGATGCTCTCTGTCTAATCCGTGAAGAAGATACTTAGGTACGCTGATCGACATTTCGTTCTTTCCACAAGTGACATTGACCGCTATAAAAACAACAACAACAAAATTTATACTGTTTCATACTTTAAGCGATTATAAAATCGATTGCAATGATATAGCTGATTAAATGAAGGTTGCTTTGAGTATTCAGAATTGTGCACTGGCAAGCTATTGTTTGGCGTTCTTGACTCAAGCAAACCACTGGAGAGCGTTCAAATGCCGCCAAATGCCCAGAACGGCCCAATTGTCAAAGACCAAAGTAACATTTATTGAAAATAAGGTATATGCACTCATCTGTTGCTATTTGTGCAGTATGACAAAATGCATTTATTAAAATGCAAAAGGGTACCAAATTCATTAAATGACGTCGCGTCCGCCATATTAATGTCCTTAGTAACCTGTTATAAATACTAATATCAAAAGTCATAGTCTCATTTGTTGTCTCTATACGTTTTCAATAGAAGTAGTGGAGAGAATTTGTTAAAATATCAATAGAATCATCTTCCCTGATCATGTCGTCAAGTCTCATGGCCACTCTGTTTTATAAAGCATTGAAGTTATAAGGAGAAATTTCAAGCTGATCACTCTTAGTTCTTAAAGTGTTAAAATAGTAAAGAATCACTGCTTTGTTGTCTACTTTATTTGGGCTAAAGAAGGGCCACTTTGACATAATATCATTTCATTTAGCCAAACTACTAAGCAGCTTAATAACTAGTTACCTGGATGAGATGGGATAGTCGGTTTTGTGACTGCAAGAGACAAAAAGTGAAAAGAGACTTTATTTTACTTCTATTAGTCTAAACTACCCTGCCGAACTGATCACAGAAATGATTGCCTCAATTAAAAAAAGGATAATACTGAGATTCATAAATGATTGATGAAAATCACAGTCGCACCTTCCTTAAGCGACTACCCAAAAGGGTCCCTTAAGTGAGGTAGTCTTTAACGACTCGTTGCCACTTGTTGTTGTTTGCTATCTTTCCCTTCCACGCCCGCATTTGAGCCGCCTCAACTCCACGATGTACCGGTTGTTTAAATACGCACTTAAGCAGTTAAATTGCACTAAAACTTCGATCACTTCAAGTAAAGTTTGTGCTTGAACAAGAAAAACATTTTGGGTGAATATTCTTCGTTCTTTAAAAGCCAAATACGTGAAACTATTTACAATACAACTAAATAAATTTGTATCGAAACGACTTTGGATCGACAGGACCAGAATTAACTGAAATTCAACAAGGCGTTTACGCCAACAGAAACATTCGCCTACCCGAAATTCGAAGGTAACGCCTGAAAGGCAGCTTAGCTTAATATGGGAGGTAATCGCATATCGAAGGAATCGACTGTAATTACAACACAGCTAAGCAAAAACGTCAAGAAAACATGAGCCGTTCCTTCGTTCCTTTCTGCCCTTTGAAAGAACTATTTTACAAAGTTAACTCAGAATTTTAGACAAATATTACCTGGACCAGTTGGGATAGTTGGTTTGGTTCCTACAACAGACAGAAAATAATATTTGAATTTCAATTTAAATCTGTCAATAAAACAATCCACCCATCCAAGCGTATTCAATACAGGTAAATTTAGCTTATTAAAGACGTTCTTTAAAAATAACGCTTTTTGATCCTTCCTCACAATTAATAAAGCCTTGAGTTCCCAAAACGAAACGTTCCTGACAAGCTGGCTTAACAAAGAGTCTGTTACAAAACGGTATCCTTCACGCTTGATGATCGAATCTGGATTAATCAAATAGCATCCCACCATATTAACGAGCTAATTATAAATTGCACTTGAGTCATGGTGACTGGAAGGTATCAATAAACTTAACAGTAAACGAAGGGACGAAAATAATATAAATGTTACATAAAAACGGTGTTTTACGAATTATAGCGAGAAATAATGAAAGATGTTACTTACTCTGCACCCACACATGTGGAGGGTAGGCGAGATCTTTTTTGTTGGTGTAAGGTTGGATCAAATCTATCCTCTTGCACCAGTAACAGTTCCAGTTGTACTTGTGCCACAATTCTATCGCCTTGCATCCTTTAATTTTTTCACACAGTTTAGCACACTGCGCAAAGGTTTGTACCACGCCCTTTTTTCCACTCAAAAACTGTCTCCCTCTTTGGGTACACCAGCTGTAGGAACGTTTTTCCCACCCTAAAAGTTATGTAAAATGTATGAATAAGCTTTTTTAAAACTATTTTTTACAATCATTGAGTTATTTCACTTAGGCCATGGAAATTAGGAAATGATAGCGCAATATTGGTTTTTCGCCTGTCTCTCTCGGGCGATTGAGCAAATGCGTGAGTATTAAACAAACAACAGTAACAAATCAAAGAAAACATCGAACTCCAAACTCTTTGTCTGGGTTGCTCATTCGCCTACAAAGGTGTACATCGATAAGACAGGACACTTTATGGCTGGTTAATTTCTTACCCTGGGTATGGGCCTTCGAAGAGCGAGGTTCTACTTGAATTTGATCAGTTCTTTTTTTTAAATTTATTCCTTCATTGTCTATAAAATTTGAATCTATATTTCTTTGCATCAAATTAAATATTCACTAACGAATGTCTCTGTTAAAGACATTCGAAGATAATTATTAATTAATTAATAATATAATTATTAGTTAATTATTAATCTTCTCCTATTTCATGAGAATAAAACAAAAAAGTATTCATAACCTCACGCGTTTTCTTAGAAGCTTCAGAGAAAACTTTGACTCGACGAATATCTTGTAAGTCCCTGAGGTAGTGACCAACTGAAAATTTCCTCTTCAATGAACTGGTAACGAGTGATAGCGCAAATAACAATATAGAAATAGGTTTTAACGCAAAAAAGAAAAGAATAAAAACGATAAAAAAATACCATAATATGCTACATCTTCAGCGGGTTCGTCTATTTCATCTCCTTGCGGTTCACCATCAGTAGTTCCTGTTGGATCTTCTTCAAAATCTTCTGCTTTAAATTCTTCTCCGTTGACAAGGTACGTTTTGCCTGATAAGACAGTTATTTTTTCTGGTTATTTGGCATTATCAGTATCCAAACAAGAATCTTGTGTACTTGTGCTACACAGGGTTGGCATTCTAGGCTTTTAGTGTAGGGCCATATGGACAAGTCCATACATGATTTTCCTCAAACATAAGTCAAGTGCGCCCAACCCGGGTACAAGCGTGCACTAATTTAATTTCAAATACCAGCAGAAAGAACGTTAACTTTGGTTATAAATTGTGCCTTAAACCGTGGCCATGAAGATGGAGATTTCACATAACAAAAGGAACTTGAAGGTTATTTGATTGTTAACTCAGTGATTAAACTTACTACTTTCCTCCACAAGGGACTCCTCGTCACTCTCAGTTGCAACATCTTGCATCACCTCCTCCATTAGCTGATCTTCGTTCTTTTCAGCTTCCTCCACTGGACATACAAAAATATCAAAAACGTGGATTAGACATCAGTAGACTTTCTGTTATATAATACTGTACCCCTTTTGTCAGCGAGGTCTAATTGTAAGTCCCCTCCTCTCTAAACAATTTTAACGCAGGGTCGGAAATACACCTGAAACTGAACTTCCGAAATTGAACTCAAAGTCAGATTACAGGAAGGAAGAACTTTGTGTTAGGAACAGTCGCATCGGTGGTTTTTGTTGTTCGATCTTAGCGCTTTTTGGAGTGAACATGACGTCACAAGACGGAATTATTTGGGGCATCATTATTAGTTGAAAATCAAACTAAGTATTGCTATACAATATAAAATGATGATTTGTAGGGCACAGGAAAACATGAAAAACTATTACCAAATTTATCGTTGTCTTCGATCAATGTTGATCTACAGGAGAAGTTTAATTTAGGAAATCCAAGTTTATAAATGTTGCTTGTGGTCAGCATATTTTAAACAATTATTTGATGAGGCTTTTGTGATATCCGGAATAATCAAGGTCGAGGTAAGTGTTATCAGCCGACCATAAGGCCTAGGATGGTAACCTCACTTACCGACACCTTAATTATTTAGGATATCACAAAAACCGAATCTAATAATTATTTTATTATACATTGGTTTAAAGAAAATAACGACAACAAACTGTCGCAAATTGATGTTGTTATTGGAAATCATGCATTGCGCGCGCAACCTACAGATTAGTCAGTTATCTTCTAGCAGATAACTAACTAATCTGTAGGTCGGGCGGATTTCCAAAATTAGCTGTAGGCTCTTACCAATTAGAAGACAGGTAATGAGTACAATTTATAATAATAATGAATATCTAACCTGGTGCATCTCCCGATCCTTGAACTTCTACGCCAGCAATCATTACTGCAGGATCTTGAACCGGAGAATAAGAGGCAGCAAGTAAATAAGTACGAAGGAAGTCATTCAATACTCATGTAAAAGCAGCACGGACGCTTGTCGAAAATAAAATTGAAACTTTAAAGTAAACCAATCTGACCGTGGTTTAAGTCTTTTTCTATGCCAAAAAAAGCATTATAAAACAGACAACCACATAAAAGATATAGCAACTTAAGCGTATTCATCTTCTTCTCTCTTTCTTCTTCAAGTTTTCTTCTTCTGATTTCGCAAGTTATTTACACACAACCCGTAGAAATAACTTTGAGGGTAAAACAAAGGCATTCTAAAAGCCTTTTTTAAGAAAGCAAAACCCGCCAATTAGTATCTGTTATTTACACCCCTCAAACAAATACTTTGCAGTGAAACCGACTCCCTCGCGACTCATAGTTCCAATCGTATTTTCAACCTTTCAAGGACATTTCTGTGGTATACACTTTAAAGCGTCGTAGACAATAAAAATTTATTCCCGATTTGTTAAACATTGAAATATTAGAGCAATAATGAGACATTGCATTTTAAATGCGGAAAATACATTGTTTATAAATACGTCTTGTTTGCTGAAAAACGGTGCAAACCATATATTAAGTATAAACCAAGACGGAAAATATGTTACACTTGTACAGCTGTTCTCTTGTTGGCCAGTAATTTATCATTCTAAAGTCCAACGTACACTGAATTCAAACACGAGCTGCCAAAAAATTTACTGAAAGCTCAACCATTAACCGGAATTTAACAGAAACCTTCAGTTCAATTCAGTTTCGGTCCTATTAAATATTCGTATTGGGCTTATTAGTTCATTTAAAATGAATGATAGAGTTTTGTAATATGATTCTAACTTTTGAGTCTGTGGAATAAATACTATGATGTTACGATTCAAAGAAATTAACCTCTTCAGCAGACTGAGTGCTTTCACATGGTACTATATATTTAGTATGTAGTTCTAACTTTTGAGTCTGTGGATAAAATCCTATGGTGTTACCATTCAAATGAAACCTCTTCAACAGTTCTTTCACATGGTACTATTTATTTAGTATGCAGTTCTAACTTTTGAGTCTGTGGATAAAATCCTAGGGTGTGACCATTCAAATGAAACCTCATCAACAGTTCTTTCACATGGTACTATATATTTAGTATGTAGTTCTAAATTTTGAGTCTGTGGATAAAATCCTAGGGTGTGACCATTCAAATGAAACCTCTTCAGCAGTTCTTTCACATGGTACTATATATTTAGTATGTAGTTCTAAATTTTGAGTCTGTGGATAAAATCCTATGGTGTTACCATTCAAATAAAACCTCTTCAGCAGTTCTTTCACATGGTACTATATATTTAGTATGTATTATTTAGTATTTAGTTCTAACTTTTAAGTCCGTGGATAAACTTCTATGGTGTGACCATGCATTCACCTTGAATACTTTTGGCAGTTAAACGGCGGGTAATGGAGCCAGAAAGAGGAAGAAACTACAAAATGTTTTACCTTCGTCTTCAGTCATCTCTGAAGCTCTCACTGCGCTCGCATAAACGAGGCAGGAGATTAGCAAGAACACAATCTTCATGACTTCAAGCAACTTGCTCTCAACACAACCTTGTTAAGACTGATGCTTTAGGACGAACGGTACCGGTATTTAAAGGCCAACTTAAATTCAGTCAACGCGGAAAAACATCGTTTCTTTTGTTTAACCCCTCTCATTCATCCTGTATTGCGGGAAATCAAAATGAGTGTTATAGAAAACTACTTCATGACGCACTTGCTCTTTGAGAATTCTTATCACGTAAGTTAATTTTACTTTGCTAAAGGAATTACAATTCTTGCTACCAATTACGATCTACTGTATGGAATAATTGATATTACTGGTTTAGGTTTTACTTCGCTGCATGAGAATTAAGCGAAAAAACATTACATTTTTAAGGTTCACTGATTGATTTAATTTCACTTGGATGGTCAGTAAAACCTTGTTAATATGAACGTAAAAGGGAAACACCAAATTGACCGTTATCGGGAATCCGCCCACCTAAACACTCTCAGAAAAGACGTCAAGGGAAAAAAAATGTTTGGCTGATCCATTCGTACAAAAGTAAAGGGCAAAGCTTAAGAGCAATCAGCCTGAACGGTTTTTTAATATCTCTGAAATTACTATTCTGCAGTATTTCAAGGCGACATCGTATGACATAAAAAATGTCCGCTTTGCCCGGCATGCATCTTTGTCCTGTTTGAACTGGCATTTTTAGCTCACTTTTATTTACTGTATAAAAATACGTATATTTACGACTTTGTAAGAAAATTAGTCTTGCAAGCCTGGCCTGGTACTGGACTTTATGCAACGACGTTTTTGAGGGACGAACGTCAAGCAGAAGTTAGCCTTTTTCTCTTTTTATATGCATTGACGCTACCAAATTTATATTGCTTATTGTTTTTACTCTTAAAGACACATTGTGTCCAAAAGTTTGTTCAAAATCACGGCTCAAGAGTTTTAAAAAGTCCACTTCCGGTTGACGTGTCAGGTCGCTCAAAAATGTCGCTGCATATAAGAACGAAGTGTTCAGTCCAGCAGGCTGAATGCCAAGTCCGCAATTCTTTGAAAGGCGTTGGACTGTCTTTTTGTTATTATACTCTTGTGGCTATGATGAATACAATGCGGAGATTACTAGAATGTTCGTAAAAACATTTTAACTGATATAGTACAGTATAGTATAGTACAGGGTACATTGAAAGTGTCAGTTGTCCGAATTAGGCGGGCCAATATAGGAGGAAACATGCCGACTTGGACAAATAAAACTGTCCGTTATTAGTGGATGAATAAAAGATGTAACATTTTAAATAAAAGCTTATGAGTAGTATTTTGCACGTTTTTGATTTGTTTTGTAAAATAATTCTTTAAAAAACAAGGACACCACAACCCGCTTTCCTGCTTTATCACCAAACACTGAGCTTGCAGCTCTAACACTGAGCTTGCAGCTTTAAACATTTTTAATGTTTCTTTTTGGTTCCTTTTCACAGCTTTTATCTATAAACTAAACCTATTTACTACAAAAACTTTAGTGTTTACTGTTAAGTCCTCAATTTTGAGTTGTTAGTGTTTAGATATCTTTTGTGAAGTGTATCGTGGTCAAAATTGCAAGTATGTGTTCTCGCGAAAGAGATATCGCCATCCGCATACACTATAAACGCTACACTTAGCGTGCGGTTTTGGTTTTAAGAACTCAATGAGTCTTGTTCGCAAAGGCATTTCTTGCCCAACAACTGTACTGAGTTATTAAAAAGATACATAGAAAAATATGCTCAGGAGTAGCTAAAATTTTATGGATAACCAGTTAACGAACGATAGAAACGATTTAAGGCAGTAGCACACTGGTTTGGTATATCAAATAATTACGTGTTGTTCCACATGTTCGGAAAGGCAATGCTTGAGCTAAAGATGTATAATTCAGAAATAAGCTCTTAATTATAAAACAGCTTATTTTATTCCGTTACAAGCAGCCTGGTGGTTTGATTACACTTTATTGAATTACGATTTTCGGCGGAGGTAACACTCACTTTCTTGGTCGTTACATTAATGACAAAGTACAATGAGAGAGGTTCGTTAAGCCAACCATAACGAAGACAATATTTAACTGTTCGATCTTTGGATTAGCCTCAGATCAACAAGGTGTTTTGTCTCGGTAGTCTAATTCGTTTCGTTAACAGTGCCAATAGCACTGTGAAATTGTGAAATTTGACGTGTTTGAAATCTTCTTCATAACGGGAGCATTTTGTGTATGAATAAAGGCATCAAGAAATGATTTCAGCTCATAGTTGACCTATTAGCTGACAGCAATATATATCCTAGTGACAAAGCCCGTTTAAATTGAAAAATAGTAGGTTATTATCGAATAAATACGCCTCCCAAGCATTATGTCAAAAGTTCTAAAATGAACTTTTCAAAACCCGCAATTTCAGTCCGTTTTAATCTTCTTCAAGTTTGTCAATTTGCGCCTCCTTTCGTATCTGCTGTACTATTTACACCCTCGTTTGATTGAGCTGTAAATTATTATTTTTCACCCAATTTGCTGCAATTCGTGACAATGCTCCTTTAAACCATGAGCGTCGTCTCAATAGAACTACTTTAGAAAGGGCCTCTAACTTTAGCATTAGCTAAGCATTTGCTTTAATGCGATTAGACATTATGGACTCCTGGCCTAACATAAGGCTGACATTCGTTAGAGTTTCAACCAACAACAGGAACAACACCAGGTATATTTGTAAGCACTGGTCGTGATTAAGTCAATAATTATTAACCGGCCAATATTCATCAACAGTGATAAAGCGGAAAAGTAAGTTTATTTCAGGTCTAGAATTGTACCACAGATCTTTGAAATCAAAAGTTGTCTTCGTATTTTTAAGTCTTGCGATGAGGAAATATTTAATTCGTTTAGATTTTGAGAGAGGATGAATTGACATAAAAGGCGCTAGATTCTTGGAGAAGGAGTTTACTACGACAAGAAAAAGATTACTTAAAAATGACAACTCTTTTAAATAGTTGTCCCTGGTCCGGTTGATTGTTTTGGAGACAAAAAAATTCTCGCCGACAAACGCGCGGATGCATTGTTTGCATCTGCTGTAGCTATTCATTTACCTTCGTTTTCATGCAGTATACAGGCAAAGATGAAGCAAATTTCCGCTTTAAGCCCGCAAGAAAAAAAAAAGACTGATTCCGTAGGAATTGATCACGAAAGGTGGGCAGATATTGGCCTCGTGCTTTAACTTTTCGTATCCTGTCCATTATCAACACGTCTTATTGCTAAGCGCGAGTGATAACGGATTTATCCATGAACTGTTCGCTTAATTGTTATTATATTCTTGGAGGTTTCAGGAGTACCCAACGAATCCGCTCCTCAAAATATCCGCTCCTCAGGCTAAGAATTTTCTGGCTGGTAACTAACTAATGGATGAGAAACTCTAGCTGGGAATTTTGCCGAAACGCTTATCTTGCTGTGGTTGTCCCTTTGCATACCGATGCTGGCTCGGCCAAAAAAAAAAACCCTTCCCCTCTGGCTTCCTGTGGCTTGTGAAAGTGTGCTCTGGCTAATTTGTTGGCCGGTTATTTTTTGGCTGAAGTAAAATGACACCTAGTAAGGAAATTTCAAAGATAGCGCTGGCTGTGAGTGACAACTACGGTGCACCGCAGGCTAGTGCAAAGTCGAGCGCGTGTATACAATTGTCACTAAATTGATAGAAAATTGAAAGGGACAAAAGGCGTGTACAAAATGTTAACTGAATACGTCAGTTATTAAAACGCTGTCAGCAAACAATGCAATTTCCCTGTCTTTTGTTATGGTGTCAGTGTGGGATTTTGACAGAGAACTCATAATATTTATTGCGCAAGGAATGCCATCTGAGGAGTGGCGGTCATAGTCGCAGTGGTTGTTTTGTGTCTCCATTTTGTGTGATTCAACTGAATGTTTACGGGTTTTGACAATTTCTGCTACATCCAAACTCTGCTGATTTCTAGGTAAGTAATCTTTTCTCTACGTCCTTGCTTTCAACTTAATACCTTTTGCAAGTTTTGGTAAGTTGCCTTATGGTCTCAACGGTCTTTTTGCATTTTATGATCAATTTTTAGTGCATCCTTCCAGAGCGGGCAGGGTCACTGTTCCGGTAGCCTGGTTAAGAGATCATCGTAAAAATAAGTCCAGCAGGTAAGAATGCCTTTTGCTTTATCCCGATTATGTTACAGTATGCACCTCTATTTATAACCATTACTGTTCAGAGACAACATTTTTGTTTGACTGTAGCACATAATGCCTTTTCCTGCTAAACGGAGTAATATGTGTAGTTACTTACTGGCGAAAATATAGCCTACGCGTTTGTCTCTTGATTACCGGTAATATGGATTTCTCTAAGCAAATGGAAGCGAACCGTTCTTGCCGCTAAAGCCACCCCAAATAGACTTAGTTAGTCTTGTTACTTATCTACTATTAGAGGATAATTTACTGTGGAAAGTAACAAAAAAATACATTTGCCTAATCAGAGCGATTTTGCTACTAAAGTGTTTTGCTGGTATCGATCATTCTGGACAACATTTCATAAGGCGCATCCCTTCCGATTAACCTCAGATGTTTTTATCTGTTTGGTGTATTGCTTGACCAGATACATCTAGGCACGCTTCGGGATTCAACACCAATAAGTCGTTTTATGGATGTAGAACTGCCAAAGTATCAAAGCCTTTTTGAACAGGCTCCCTTGTTTTCTCTCGCTTGCCTTTTCTTTTACAAGTAGCCTGTTCACATGCTAATCGTCAATCTCTGGCACAACACCCTTCAAAATTTGTTATTACACGAGGACCAAGTGTTGCAGGGATGTTTGTTCTTATTTGTATGTTATAGTTATATAATATTTGTATGCTATTCTTAGTTAGCGAAATGAAGTCATTCAGTGCAGATTCTAACTGAGACAAATTTAAAAGAGCCATAACTGAAAGAACCATAAATTTTTAAAGTAATCTATGCGTCACTATTGTATTTTCCGGTATTCACAAGGCAAAACAAATACATGTTGTATTTCCAGTATTTCCCATCAGACGGGAATTGGTGAGAAATTCCTTTTTTTAGCCAACGGGAGCAAACGAGTGCATAAGGCCAATGTCTTAGTCTTCTATAATACTATGTTGTTTCTGGATAGACAGAGTTAGTTGTCGGTGCGAATACTGTATTGATCAATACCCACAAATGGCAACGGAAAGGAACGGCAGCCGGCAGACAGATGGTTTGTTACGTTATAAAATTTGCGTTGGAAACGAAATTATTAAGAAGGCACAACTGACAAAAAATATGGCCCTAGTCAAAACTGGATAAAATAGCTCACTGTTATAGGCTGTGTTTTCACTGGTGTTATTTACTAGCTGAACATTCTTTCTAAGCGTGACATTTCTTTTCACTGTGAAATTGAACCAGGAATTTATAGGTCACTTCTCCGCAAGATAGCCGTTGCAGTTTTCAAAACTGGTCGGGGACGAACCATGTTGAATGATTTCTCTTGTATTCGTTCTCGCTTTATTTTATATGCAGAAGACGAAGTTACTGTCAGAGAATGTACCTTAGTAGGTCTGTTCAGAAAAAGGAGGAGGCAATCATGTTGCCGACGGCCAAACACAATTTATTGCCGTGTTTTAAAAGCGTGAGATCACACTGGCTTATCCGATCGGTTCCTGGTCGAGGAACTGGAAAATGTAACAACAAGAAATAAATGAAGAGCCGGATCGTTTAATAGCCACGTAGTTTACGCGGCACTTTGATTGCCAGATTTTTTTTTGGCAGCTAACTGTCATTATGTGCAGCTCCATTGGGTGCGCTATTCAGCAGGACCAAATTATCATCTCACGAGGCAGTATAAGTGAATTTCCGGTTAAAGAGGCGACATTTTTAATTTGATTTTTTTTTCTGGTGAAAACAGCTTGCATTTTTCACTCGCTAAACATAAGACAATGTGTCTTCACTGTATTCCCGAACTCTTGTTTCGGCTTTTTTGTGGTCAAAGTTGCCCACTGAAAAATCACATAAACACACCAAATAATCATTTTAGCAATTAGCTTACAATACTTGATCTTATTGGAGACAAGCTTTGGTTTGGACTGACTGAATTAATGCCCGCTCGCATTTTGTGGATCATGCAGTCCATAGCTTTTCCACTTTTGGAATTGTGTGTGAAGTCACAGCACGGTGGTCATGGTTATAGAAATACACTCGAGAGGAATCGAATTGACATGCAAATATGCTGTGTTTCGCCTGAAATCGGGTATAGATTTTGTCCATTTTGGTATCGTTTTCCGGGGGAACTACGGGAGAGTATGGACGTATTTATCCTTTCGATTCCAAATTAGCAAGAAAGAAAGAAAAATACCTTATTCTTAATGGATTTTGATTTATGGTGACATAATTTCAGCCCAAAAGGCCAGGTCTGAGAAGCAATCTTCCGAGGTAAAAAATGACCTCGCAGTAGGCTGAACAACACATAACGTCTTGTGTGCTAGAGAATATCAAGCGTGTTTTTTTCCCGACGTTGACAATCGAATACTTATAGGTAAAACGGGCAACCAAACTGGGAGATCCTTGTTATTGCTAGTATTGACATGTTATTCCTGCAGTTTGTTCAATTCTTGACTTTCACGTGGGTAAATTTTGCTGTGGAGGATTATTGAATTTTACATTACTTAATATTTTTGCCAGTTGTCTCACAGTGAGGGGAAATAAAGCTTTAAATTGTTTCACGCGCATATTGATTTCCTGTGAAAATACTGTGCTGTCAGGATTTGACCTCTGATACAGAGTTTAGTGTTAGTTTTACTTTTTTCTTTGTCTTTTATGGGTAATGGCGCGTTTCTTTTGCAGTTACATAACCGTGAAATGTCTGAATGGGAATAACTGCTAGATTTGTTGCCAGTGAATGGAATAAATCCCTGCTAAGTTTTGTCACGCTGGGCCCACAGTAAATTCGCCGCGACCAAAATCGAACTCGCTCTGTTCCTTGCTTAAAGGATATCGAAATTATATTCCTTTTTCTGCAAACAGATCATCTTCACCGGTAAAACTTCTAATTAGACTTTTGTCTTCAAAAATTCCCCTTTCCTAAACTGAACCATGATATCCTTCCTGGCTACCGAGGCCAGGGTGAAATTATTCCGCGTGGACATAAGAGTACGGCTCGGAATTTAGTCCATGCAAACAGGTATTAAATTAACGACACGTTTCCCTTTTCCTGCAAACGGTTCATTCCAGCGAGTAAGGAAATTGTTCTTAACTTCCTTTCATATCTAAATTTTTAACGGAGAATGCTTGACTACTTAACCACTACCTCTATGGATTTGGTCTGAAAAACGGGTGTGGGAAATTACATTTCTGGATTGAAATAGGGTCAGGATTTGGAGAAGCTGGCGGCACACACTCACATCTAGAATTCCCAGGAGTATCTCCGTCCCCCGGGGTTTCACCCTATCCAAGTGATAGTGTTCGTAACCAGCAAGACAACAATGTATTGTGCTGAAACCAGCAGTTGTTTATTTTATTTCATTAACATAACAAAAATTACAGTCACGGCCTTAAGTTCATTTTCAAGAACATTTTGTTTATCAATCAATGAGAATAAATATCGGTAACGACACGTAAGAAAGCAATGCTTAAACAAAGTTAACATTGTAAGCTTTAAATACGTCTTGAACAAGTTCAAGGTCAGTGAGGCTTGCAATGAACTTGGCCTCAACTTTGTGGGCCCTTGCTGGTCGTCTAGTATCTCCTCGACTCCAGATTGCGTCTTCCAAAACACGGCTATAGTGACGAAAACAAAAAATTACTGCATTAAAAAAAAAAAGATTCTTTAACAAGGGATCACAGTAAAATTAAGGTTTTCAATTTAATCATACCATTCAGGCTCCCGTATAATGGAATTATCAATAAGTGGTGCCATAAGCTTGGACAGGCGTGCATTCATTGTTGCCTTTACTATACCATTCTCTGTCAACTCAATGCAGTTGTCATCTTTGGGGTTGGATGGATTTTCGCTTCAATCGGTACAAATTGTCTGTCGTCAGGTCCTGTCCACGTCCGTAAAAGCACATTCCAACAGCTCGGATTCGTTCTCCGGGCGGTGCATTACTTCTTTCAGTAATTGTGACTTGTTGATAAGTAGACGTACCCGACATAATTTGTATCTATACGTTTGCAGCACAGAGACGCTGGCAGAAAGAAACAAATCGTCT
>CALNXK010000091.1:1890000-1950000 GCA_942486035.1 Porites lobata | reverse complement strand
AACAATTTGATTTGATATGGTAGAAAAATGGGAGGAACACGCAGCGTTACTCTCTGCCGTCTCTAAAGACTAGGCAAGCAAAAACAGGGCAGAGCCGGAGAAATAGATACAATGACAAATGTTATCTTTTACCCACAGAGATGATGTAGGTGGTGATGGAAAGGAAAATGGGAGAGATTAACTTCAGAAATATTAAGGTAAATATATTTGTAGTTACATGCTTAAACGATGTGTCACGAGTCACTTTGCAACCAACTGCTATGGTAAAGTGACAATAGCTGAATGAAGGTTCCAAAGTTTGGGATAAGTGACAAGTACATCATATTCTTTTTCCGCCTATCAAATAAAAATTCACGAAAACAAGCAAATCGCTCATCACCAGCGAAGTGAAAACGATGACATATGTCTGAAACCTCTTCCTTGAAAGAACTTAACTCAACACTATTTGCGTTGCTTTCGTTGTTCATGGAATACACTACGTTGAAATAATGTTCGCATTTACCTTACTCTATCTTCAGATGTCAGACGTCGAACAATGGCTACAAAATCATGTGTCAGAAGGAAGCGAAGAAGACGCCATTGTTAGTAAGGAGGAGATGTGGAAAAGTTTCTGTTGTAAATCAGACATAAAGGTGGGAAGAGAATTATTTTTTTTAATTACCTTGGGTTGGCGCTATCTCGTTTGGAATACAAGAATGTGGTTCCGATTATCAAAAAGTGCCGGCGAGTGGGATACAAGGGGCTAATTTTGTTGAGTGCTCCTGTGAGCGATAAAAAGGCGCAATCATGCGATAAAAAAATGCGTCGGTATCAGTTACACCTCTTGAAGTCAAAGCGCCTGAGAGTTTGAATGAAGAGGTCACCACGGTGTGGCAATCTAACCAGTTAGCCCCTCAAACAAGCATTCAGCGCAAAGCTGTGCAAGAGTGGATGTCTAAATACTACCGCGAAGGAGGAGAGAACGACATCACTACGAAGCAAAACCTGTGGATTCATTACAAAGAAAGCAATGAATTAGATGAGGATCCAAAAAGATCATTTTTTTCGCACCTAGGTAACGTAATAAGGCACCCCCCTTTTGCAAAAGTACGCCAAATTAAGAGGAAAAAGCTTGGTGCTTTCCAGTTCCTAAAGCGGACATTGCCTAGCGATGTTAAGGCACGTACTTGTGAGAAACAGCCATCGTCGACCAGATCAGCTGCATTAGCAGAAGCTGCTAGTGATTTAACCAGCGTCCCTGCTAAAAGAAATTCATTTCAAGTAAAAGAAACAAGCCCTGATCGTTCCAAATCGCATTTCGGTGGTCAGAGGAGTGTGCCTCGTAGTCCCTGTACGATTTTAACCGATTTGGAAAGTGTCCTGCAGAGAAATCCTGATGAAACTTATGTGATTTCTTCTGATATTCCTCTTACAAGTGGTGACAGCGAAATTTTTGAGATTGAAGGAGATTTCAGCTACGACAAAAATGAATTTTCAGGAGGTGAGACAGACATATTCCCTATCGATTCACCAGAGGATATTGCTAGGTGCCCCGACCATTCAGAGGATGGAGATGGCGAAAACGTCAGTCAACCAAGTGAACATGGTGATGCGAGTAGTGAAAGTGATGTAACTGAAATGTCAAGCGGTGCAGAAGAAATCATACCCGTCAACAAGACAGAGGCGTCATCAGACATATTTCATAGGTTCCATAAGAAACTGTCCACTTTGCTTCCTTCGCATCTTCCTGGCAAACCTGCTTCATTTCAGGATTACCTGACAAGCGTCGTTAAAGATCCCGGCAACATAAATGAGGAACGTACAGCCCTTTATTTAGCTTCAGGCTGTGCAAAGACGTACAAGAACTGCATAGTCAGGGCCTTTGTCGCAGCTTCGTTCCCCCCTCTAAAGGTTGGCAGTTTTGCAGCTGAGCAAGTTAAATATACCTTTGAAGGAGACGTCTTCCCACAATTCACTCATATCGAAAAAAGTAACTTCAGCTGCGCCATTTGCATACCTTACCTCAGATGGGCTATAATTAATAGCATACCTCACTCCAAATGTCGAGCCCAATCGGCAAAACCGGATGCAATATTGTCGGGTACTGCGACGTTATGTTTCTCCGGCATGGTCCAGCTCAAAGAACATAGCAGTTCTAGATTGCATTTGGAGGCCGTGGCCTTTTTTCAAAGAGCCCAAGAGGAAGAGCTCCGCTGCGGTAGAAAGAAGGAAGCCAGATTAGCGGGGAAAGAACAAAAGCGTATTTCTGAATATTTTCAAAAACCTTCAGTGAATTTAAACTAGGAAGGACCTCCGAGTTCCAACACCAAGCACACACCAGAAATAAAGTCAAGTGCTGTCATTTATGGGATTCGGAGGTCGTTAAAAATTTTGGAAGTGATTCACAGATTAGAAGAACAACTGCTGAAGGCCTCTTCAAAAAAAAAGACGCAACAATGGCGGTTTGAAGTGTCATCCACATGAACCAGGTCATGAAAATGCTCCTCTTACAACGTTTGGAAGGAAATGCACAAAGTAGAGGCTGATGTCCTTAAGGATGAAGCAAATTCAAGCTACAAGTCAGTGTTTATTCCTGTTTTTAAACAGGTGATCATAAATGGAAAACCAGTCCAAATCAATGGAGCAATTAAAAGCCTCGACCCACCCTGTAAAGGGGAGGCGTCATCTCATGGTGAACATCCATACACGTGCACTAATTGTTTCCGTCAACTGAGAGACCTGAAAAACACTTTGCAGCATCGGAGGTCTGGCAGTTTAGATGACAAAGCCAACAGACTGGGATTGAAAGGTTTCAACAAAAGGTACGCAAGGGAGGAGAGATGATGAATACTCTTGAGAAAGAAACTCAACGAAGGAAATTGGCAGAGACAGAAGTTAAGGAGCTGGTAAGGAAAACACTAAGCCCTAGAGACTGGGAAGAATGTCTACATCAAGCATGCCTTAATAGGGAAGACCAAATGCTGGTAATTAATCTGGTTCGTTTGATGAAGAGTGGAATCTCTGCAAAAAAAAATCCTATGCAGATTCTCATTTTAAAGAATTTAGTGTCAAAGCTTCAAAAAGGAAACAATCATCGTTATGTTGACCTCGTGAAAGACGTAAGCGGGCTATTTAAAAATGAGCTTGGTCCGACTAATTATGCCCTTTTAGCAGATATCGTTGGATTGGCTAAAGAAACGACAGCGTCAAAGCACTCTTCGTCTCAATTGAGGTTGGAGCCTGGCTTAAACATGGATGCAATAGATCTGGCTGCAAACAAATTCAAAGGTTTACCCGTGAACGAAGCAAGCGATGGTGCCCGTTGTCTGAGGTACCTTCACCCACGAAAAGATAAAAACGGCAACGTTGTTTTAATTGGGTCGACCTGGAGTCCTTCTGTGGACAGCTGGAAAGAGGAAGAAATCGTTATACCAAGAAAGGATGCCACTAAGGGCGACTTAGACGACGTTGGAGCGTTGAAAAGGTTAGTAGATGGTCTCATTAAAGGAAATCGGCTAGCCAAGACTGTATCCATTCACAATTTGACGTGTTTGGCAGCACTCGACAAACCTACAGTTATTAATTGCATGTGGCCAATTCAAGACAAAGGTTACAAGGCAGTCCATCTCTTAAAGTACTGGGAAGCAATGAGGAAAGCTTGTTACTTCGACGAATTTGGAGATGTTAGAAAGAGTCCTTTAAATTTGGTTGGTTATTCAACCGACTCAGCCGGGTTTTCATTGTCAGCTGCAATCCATCTGATGAGTCCTTCACACGAGGAAATAAATGAAGGAGTTACTTACCTTGGTCTAGGGCTTGACGACGAGTGCTATTTGGCCCCTTATTACTGGTATCTTCCATCAATTGCCTACCTAGACTATGATCACGAGCAGAGACTATTTCTGAAGAATTTGAAATACCAAACTCGAGATTTGACTTTCTGGGATGACAATGGAAACACAACAAAGCCTGCAACTATCGAACACCTTAAAAATCTAAAGCACCGTTGCCAAGAGTTGGGGCTAGATTGCGGATTCAGTAGTGCGGATTTGCTCCTCATTTATTTTTGTGACCAAAACTCAGATGCATGTGAAAGACTATTTACTCCACGGATTGCAGATCTTCTGGAAAAATACGTTCCTGGATCACAAGGTACCGTTTTGTACATAAGGGCGGTGTACTCTCTTTTACAGCCATTCCGAGTTCCAGACTTTGGCTCACCAGAGGACGTTCAAGAATCAATTTCGTGTGGCATCTACATTTTCCGCTTGTGGAGGAGGGCGTTGGAACTCAAGAAACTGCGTCTTCATTCTCAGCCGGGGGCAAAAAATGATCCCTCAAAGCGTGGCCACTTTATTACATATGGTTGCTATGCTACAGCAGAAGTTATCTTTTCAGCAGGTACCATCCATCAATTGGCCATGTTTTTACATTTTAAAGGCCTAGGTCCACGCTGGGCATGTCCATACAACTCCGGTACCAAAAGCACAGAACGAATTATCGCAGAATTGCAAGGCAAGACAAATGAATTACAATCCCTGGACTCTCAACCAACATTTGGGGACATGCTCGATAGAAGCACGAAAGTACAGTTCAATATCAATGCGAAACACCGCCTCTCCACAGCTGGTGCAAAGGTATCCTCTTCCCACAAACGAAAACGGCTTGCGTTCGCCTTCAGATCCAGCAAAGGACAAAGAGAGCTACGAATACCCTGAAAGGTATTCGGAATTCAAACAGCGCAAATCCAAGCTCACAGAAGAGGAGTCAACAAAGCGTGGGCTCTCTTTTCGAAGTACATGCCACAGCAATGCATTGGTCTTTTGAAAGAGAATGACTGCTGGGAGAAACCCTATGTATATAAGAAACCAGAAGGGTGTTTGGTGGTTGACAGTCCGCCAGGAAAAGATCACAATCTCCTTCAAAAGTCGTTTGCGGTGATAAATGAAAATATTGATTCAAAATGCAACGACGACGAACGAGAAGCAGATATTAACATCCCTGAGGAAAGTCAGTACGAAGGACAGTTGCATGCCAATGAAGACATGACCATCAAGCCTGGCTCCGTGACACCCGAGGATCATGGGGATGATAACAGCGGTGGAAAAAGGTGGAAGGTCAGTAAGATAGTTGACGGCAAGGAAACTTACATCCACATCAAGCAGGCCTTAAAACTTCTTCTACCCCGCGAGTACGTATCTCGTTGTCGTCAGAAGAGACACTGGGCATCACAGTACCTCCCAGGAAAGGAGCCCTTGAATCCAAAACATGATATAATAAAGTACTGCAATGTTGCTTTAAAGGTCACCCTCAATGGCACACCAGTATACGACATCGGGCGAGTAGAGGTCATTGAATCGACAAAGGATGGATCGGATGTTGTAAGCTTTGAAAAGAAAGGGAAGCAGTCGGTGCGAGTACGTTGCTCCTTATACACGGAGGACGAAAATGATGTTTATTTCTTTTCTAATGATGTGATTCTTACAAAATGGAAACCACCTTCGGCTATCATTGGGGCAGTAGATTTGCAGCCTGTCACAGATAGTCCCGGAAAGTACAGGCTTCAGTCGGAGTGTAAAGCTCATTTAAAAGAACTAGGATTCTCGCCAAGGAATGCCAAACGTGACAACGACACCAAATCATCTTCAAATCAAACTGAAGATAATGAAGGGGCCACGGAGAAAGACGACTACTACGAAGTAGACGAAATCGTAAGTCGGCGTCTCTCCAAGGACACCCTCGCATATGAGTACAAAGTAAGGTTCAAGGGCTATGGGGAAGAAGACGACATGTGGTTGCCATCATCTTTTTTTTTAACCGACCGATAACCTTCCAGTCAACATCCAAGTTTGGTAGGAAGAGGAAACATAAGCTAGATCCCGATATGGACCAAGAAACACACAATAAAAAGAAAGAAACGTCAAAGCTCTTCTTTCGAAAAGGCCACTGCAAAACCCTCTAGAATGTCCAAGAAAATTACTAAGAACAGCAAAGACAAAGGAAAATCCTTTCGTTCAAGCTTGAAAACCCTTACAGCCGAAGAACAAAGCAACAATGAGAAAGCAAACGACGGTAACACACAATCAAGTGGGCGAAATCAAATCCCTAGATCGAATGTTCGAAGTTCTAATGAGGTTGCAACAGGGAACGAAACAAGACGCAATGTCATCAAGGAGGAGGGTTCCTTCACGCATGGGATAGAATCCTCAAATGTGTCATATGATACCACAAGTGCGGTGAAATCCCGTACCGCAAAGCTTTGTGAGATTGTTCACGTCGACCAGCTTTCCTCAGATGAAGAGTCAGGAACCGTGATGGGCATACTGAGAGACGTTGCTCGGCGTGATGACAACTTTTGCAATTCAAGGAGGACCCTTGGCTATGCAACCTTTCCCGATGTAGATGCAACGTTGCAGAGTTATCTGTGCTCCTCTGGTGAGCATGCCCGTGGAGTTAGCATAACAGATGCCCTGAGAGTAACAAGACTACCGCCATATTCTTTAATCGAAGACGCAGAGAAGGATATTAAGGAAGAAGCAAGTTCCCAGATTCTTGTTCAATTTCCTTCCTACGGAACCTTCAACAAAAGGGGCATCAATATCTTGAAGAGATTTCATCGACTGCGACAACTTCGTGGCGAAGTCCAATTTGAAGAGAAATGGCTGAAAAATGTTTTTTCAAATATGAAAAACTGTATGAGAGATGATGTGACTCACGCCCTTCTAGACAGAGTGAACGAAGAGGAAAAATACCTGGTGTCCTATAAAAACTATAGGATAACGTCTCAGGAACTTTCAGTCATGTGTGGGGAGAGGTATCTTTCTGACGAAATCATCAATCTACTGATTCAAAGATACTGTGACTTAGCAAACGAGAAGAATCAGTCTTGTACTTTCATCCTTTTGCCATCCTTCCTTTCCGTTGGAGAAGTGTCAGGAAATTTGATTAGGAACATTTGTACCGTTGAAGACATGAATGAAGTAGAGGTAATGTTCCTTCCTGTCCACATGGCTGAATTGTGTCACTGGGGACTTGTCATATTTTCAGTGGGTGAGCAATCAGTGTTCTTCGACGACGGATATCATTGTCAAATATCACGAGATCTTCGATACAGAACAAACATTATTCTCTCTACGATTCACGAAAACACCGAGTTAGTTAAATTTAAACAGTGCGATTGGAAAGAAATTCAGCGATTCAAGGTCCCAATGCCAGACCAACCTAAAGCTGGCTCCGGCAGTTGTGGTGTGGCCGTTATATGTGCCGTACGTGACATTTGCTCTGGAAATGACGACCACTTCACTTGGACATATCAAGATACATCATACCTGCGCGCCCAGTTAATGGTTGAGCTCGTTAATCTCGCATAAGCTGCCGCAAGTAGTACTTCGTTCCTGCTTCATATCAAAATAAGGGAAATCGCTTCACATGAATTCGAGCAAGAAACTTCTTCCGTGCTGGCACATATCTAGATATTACAATATGCACTTACTAGTCTATATACATTCGTCGCTTACCATAGAATGTGCTTTGCTAGCCACTGGTAATTGATTCTTATGTTCCGCATATTCATTATCAAGGATAGATCGTGCCTCGCGGGTAATTATCTTTGGGAACGCATTTATTTATTATTCTTTATCATCCTAGAATAGACTGTGCTTTCCTGGCATTTCATTTCGTCACTACTGCATAACTGTTCTTCATTACCAAGGATAGACTGCTCCTTCCTGGCAATTGTTATCATCTGGAATTTATAATTGGTCATTATAAGAAAGAATGGATTGTAGACTCCTGGCATTCCATATCTTCTGCACCGCATAATTGTTCTTCATCATCTAAGAATAGACTGTGCCCTTCTGGAATCTCATATTTTTTGAACTGCATAATTATTTTTAATCTTCTACGTGGAATAGACTCTGCTCTTCTGATATTTGACATCTTCAACAGCCCATATGATTTTAATCGTTTCGAATAGACCCTGGCCAGTCCTCGGATTTGGTGTCGTTAAGAATAGACTGTACCTTTCTGGCATTTGATTTCTTCTGCACGGGATAATTGCTCTAAATCATCAAGTAAAGACTGTCTCTTCCCGGCATATGATATCTTCTGCACTGCATAATCATTCTTCATCGCAAGGGAAGACTGCACCTTCTCACCATTCTATTCCGTCAGCACCGCAGAATTGTTCTTTATCGTAAAGGATGGACAGTTTCTTCCTGGCATTTGATTCCGTCTACAAGCCATAATTATTCTTCATCACCTGAAAGTAGCACCAGAAATGTCATATCTTCTGAATTGCATAGTTGTTCATTACCATCAAGATTATACTAGGCTCTCCTGGCATTTCATATCTTCCGGATCGACCGCAACATTGTTCTTCATTGTCAGAGATAGTCTGTGGTTTCCTGGCGTTTCATTCCGTCTCTAATGCATAATTGGTCTTCATCATTTAAGAATAGACTGCCCTCTTACCATTTGATATCTTCTCGACGGCATATTTGTTCTTCAACGTCAAGGATAGACCGTTTCTATTATAATCGTCAAAAATGGACTGTGCCCTACTAGGATTTGGTATATTCTACACCGCATAATCATTTCAATCATGAATCCTTCCTGGCAATTGTTATCATCTGGAACTTTTAATTGTTCATCATTATCAAGAATAGACGATGCTCTATGCTCTCCTTGCATTTCATATCTTCCGCACCTCAAAACTGTTCTTCATTATCAAAGTTAGCTTCCTGGTATTTTATTCCGTCTGCGCCGCATAGTTATTGTTCATCATCTAAGAATAGACTGTACTTTTCTGGCATTTGTTATCTTCCGGACCGCAACATTGTTCTTCATTATCAAAGGTAGACTTTGCCTTTTGGCATTCGGTTTCGTCACCAGTGCATAATTGTTCTTCATCATCAAGAATAGACTGTTCCTTCCTGGCAATTTTTATCTTCTGGAACTTATAGTTTGTTCGTCATTATCAAGAATTGTCTACGCTCTCCAGGCATTTCATATCCCCCGGACCGCATATTTGTTCTTCACCATCAAGGATAGACTGTGCCTTCCTGGCATTTGATTCCATCTACAACGCATAATTATCCTCAACCATCTCAAAATGACATGTGCTCTCCTGAAATTTTATATCTTCTGAACCGCATATCTTCTTCACCATGAAGGATAGAAGGCGCCTTCCTGGCATTTCATTCCGTCAGAACCGCATAATTGTTCTTTATTATCAAGGATAGACTGTGCCTTCATGGCGGTTGTTATCATCTGAAACTTATAATTGTTCCTCATTACCAAGAATAGTCTATGCTCTTCTCGCATTTCATATCTTCGGGATCGACCGCACAATTGTTCTTCATTATCAAAGGTAGACTTTGCCTTCTTGGCATTTGATTCCCTCGGCACCGCATAATTGTTCTTCATCATCAAGGAGACAGTGCCTTCCTGGCAGTTGTTATCATCTGGAACTTATAATTGTTAGTCATTATCAAGAATAGACTATGCTTTGCTGGAATTTCATATCTTCCGGATCGACTGCAACATTGTTCATCATTATCAGAGGTAAACTGTGGTTTCCTGGCATTTCATTCTGTCTTCTCAACGGCATACTTGTTTTTTAAAGTCAAGGATAGACCGTTTCTTCCTGGCATTTCATCTCTTGGAACGGATAACTATTATAATAGTCAAGAATGGACTGTGCCCTACTAGGATTTGGTATTTTTCACACCGCATAATCATTTCATGTATGAAGACTTGATTGTGCCTTCCATTTGGTATCATCTGAACCACAAAATTTCTTCTAAGTAATCGTCAAGGGTAGACTTTGCCTGCCCGGCATTCGCGACTTCTTCGGCACGGCAGAATTGGTCCTCACCGTCAAGGATAGACTGTGCCTTTCTGGCATTTGATTTGGTCAGCAATGCGAAATTGATCATTATGGTCATTGATAGACTTTTGCCTGCCCGGCAATTGATTTCTTCAACACCGCATAATTGTTCTTCATCAACGGGTTTACCACCCTTGATTTTTTTGTGCACAACGCAATTGCTCTTCATCGTCAACTAAAGACTTGCCCCCTCGTCATTTGATTCTGTCAGCAGCGCATAAAGAAATATTTTTCGTCGTCAAGAATAGACTGTGTTTTCTGGGTATTGGATTTCTTCTGCACCGCATAACCGTTCTTCATCATTTTTATGGACTGTGCTTCCCAACATATGATATCTTCAGCACCGCATAATTGTTCTTCGTCGCAAGGAAAGACAGTGCCTTCTCGCCAAAAAATAGTTCTGCATCGCAGAACTGTTATTCATCGTCAAGGATAAACTGCTCATTTGGTCAGCACTGCAAAATTGTTCATTATTGTCAATGATAGACTTTGCCTTCTCGGCATTTGATATCTTCTGTACCGCGTAACTGGTTTTCATCATCAAGTAAAGACTGTGCCTTCCCCTATTTGATTTCTGATAGACTGCTCATTTGGTCAGCACTGCAAAATTGTTCATTATCGTCAATGATAGACTTTGCCTTCCCGGCATTTAATATCTTCTGTACCGCGTAACTGGCTTTCATCATCAACTAAAGACTGTGCCTTTCCCCTATTTGATTTCTTCTGCGTCGCATGTTGGTTCTTCATCTTCAAGGAAAGACTGTGACTTCCTGACATTTGATTCCGTAAGCACCGCATAGTTGCTGTCTTTCTGGCATTTGTTTCCGTCTTCACCGCTTATTTTTTTTCTTCATCATGAAGGATAGACGTTCCGTGCTTTTTTTGCTATATGATTTCTTATTCACCAAATATTATTTATATATTATAAGTAATTATAGACTTTGCATTCCTGGCATGGAGTTTCTACTGTTACTGAGAGGGTGTGTTCGAGACATCTGATTGGCGCTGGAAAGACAATGCCTTTGTTCTATCCCTTTCTGTATCGGCTGAAATAATGAAACTGTTTTGGATACTGGAATGCGCGATGCGGTCATTTGATTTTGTCTGAAATGGATAGTGAGTTGTGCAAAATGTTAATCGAAATTTTCATTACTTTCTTGGTGACAGCGGAACGCGTAATTTTCGATAAAGTTTAGACCAATGAGCTGTTGGAAGTAGGGGGGACAAAAGAAGAGTAAGTACGCGTTATACGTTTGGCGAATGTGCTCTCTAGACATTCTCTTAATGAATCCAGTCTCGTTACCAGTATTTGGAACCCTGGAAACGTGGTTGTTAGTGAGTCCTGGTGTTAGTCATTAGTTGGCGTTCAAATCAGGTGAACCAACTCTTAATTTATTCTTTACGGTCTCGCAATTTTGCTCTCATTTGGAGTGAAGTGAAGACGACTTGTATTCTCCTCAGACCAGTGTGAGCGTAGAAATGACATTTTTATCCCGCGTTAATGTGCACCGAAATCATAACGAGCGAGGAAAATGTCTTAAACACCACTAAGTTTTCCTTGAGATAGATTTTTCGTATCACCTGCATAAAATGGCTCAATTTATCTTCCTGGCTGGCTAAATGTCGGAATATTTTTTGCTGGCAAAAAAGAGAAGAAAGAGACATTCCTGGCTAGGAACATGCCTTTTTGGTAATAATCCTGGCTGGGAAAAGCCCTTAAGGTAAAGATCCTGGCTGGATATTGTACTTTAAAATCTAGCTCTAGCTGGCTTTGGGGAGCGGATATAATTTTGCCAGAGAAGTTAATAATCAACCAAAAAACAATTTGTGACTGTTAAAATATTACTGGGAGCGATATCCAATCACTTTTGAAATTTTTCTCGTTGGGTACTCCTGAGGTTTGAGTGGATTGTAACCAAATTCCGTTTGTATGTCAAACCAGAATGTTCAATTAGGTTGTATTCCAATGAGAACAATTTTACCTACACTAGCTACTAAGGTACAAAAAAACTAAAGAAATAACGGAGAAATAAGAGAGAAATTACGTAATTTAGTCTTCAATGGAAGGATTTGTGTGTTTGTGCACGTCTGTCAAAACGTCCGAGGCCTACCCCGTGAGGCAAGTGCGTCATCTAAAGGTTTTTTCCTTCATGAGCGCGTCACAATTGTAAAACATGTGTATGCATCGATCATGTGGTGAGACATGTACCTCAATAAACTAATTTCGATCATACGTACAGTGACTACAAGATTTTGTTTGTAAAATGCTGAAGGACGCTAGAATTAAGTGAAATATAGTAATCATTGTTCAAAAGTTGTTTTCGATATTTGAATATAATGTTATTTCCCTTAACCACAACAACCGCAGACCCCGCAGTCCGCAGACCGCAGACTTGACCGAAAAATAGGCACGTATAGAGTGCTAGTTTGAAAATTGGTTGAGAGCTAAAAAAATTAACGAAACGCTCATTGAAACAGTGGTCTTCTTCTTTTTTAACATTAAAAATTGGTTGTTGTTGTTTTCTGTTTTTTTTAATCTACCCTTTGAAGCGATTGTTAAGGCATCTCATTGTAGTAGTTGTTAATTAAACAATAGACTGGTTTTGGAATTTCGCAAAATGCATTTCCTTAAAAAATGGTACTGAGGTTTCGGCCCTTAGATTTCTTTGTCAACTGAGTACGACCGTTAAAAGCTTAATAATTGACTTTAATAAGTGCTTAGTAAAATGACGCAAATCAAAATGTCGTTTTATAGAAAAGAACTCCTAAAATGCCAGCTGCTCTGTGGAAATGCCTTTCAAGAGGTTATATTTGACTTTTTTATTAATCAAACTATTCAACAATCAACAGAATGAAAAGTTAACGCTGAAACGAAGGCACCACAAATACTTGCCCTAAAAGTCGAGCAGCGAAATCGAAGAACGTTACGTGAAAATATTTGTAGGAAACCCGAGAATGAGAAAGAAAATGGGAAAATAGGAGCACTATGCTATCCCGTGAGCGAGTCAAGTGTAAGGTGAACGGCTTCATAACAACAATCAAGAATAAGCTTCAAGAAGTTCATTTTTTTTAATTGCTGACTACTCTTAATAATAACACATTCAATATTTGTCGACAAAGGGAAGTTGTTTTAAAAAAGAAAACAACGCATAACGGTTTCTGAGGAAAGATTCATTTTCAGACATGAAAAGATAAGAATCCAATGGTTGAGCGGTTTGTCAATGAAGCATGTGAATAAAAGATTAGCACGCGCCATCAGCTTACCGGATAAAACAAAATCCTACCGGAGCTTCACAGGTTGCATAAGCAACAGAGATATTTCGAGTCACGTTTAAGGCATATGGCGAACGGCAAAAGTCAGATGCAAGTTGAGAAATTCTCAAAGTGGAAAATGAGCAGAAAAAAGCTATCTAAAACAATCCTAAAACTACTAAAATTTGTGTAGAAGTAATGAACTGGGAAACGACAAGTAAGGCGAAAACTTGGTCATCTGCGACAAATTCACGTTTGCTGTTTCCCGTAAACGTGTCTCTTAATTTCTCTAATACAGTGAGGTTTTACGGCAGTTTTCTCTTCATCAGTTACTTCTACAACGCAGCGGTTTATTTTATCTTTCAAGTAACCAAGTTTTAATCGTTTAGGCATGCGGAATAAGTCTGCAGTTGTTGAAATATTAAGGCCAGTATTCATGATTGTCACACTGAGCTCTCATTGAACCAAAAAATGTATCTTACCAGAACCAAGACAGGAGTCAATCACTACTAATTTAATAGATAATAAGAGTTTTGTGAACTGAAAGAAGGCTCTGCTCTAAAGTCTATAACCCCGTATCTTTTCATATGCCAGCTTGGACGAATAGGTGCCCCCTTTTATATAACTACTTAAGAACATTACTTCCCTTTTCTAAAACCCTTGGGATGTAGTTTATGAATAATATTATGAGAGAACATCAAGCATTACAGAAGAGATGTTAAAGGCCCTTTGAACTATACTCGAACCACAAATTTCATTGTGCTTTTATTTACTTGGACCCGTGAAATCCCTTTCCTTCTATATACTTGAAACCCATAAAAGCTACCCTTTTCTGGCAGAGCCTTTCCAATTAATCGGCTGATTAGTGGGAGCGTGCCAAAGAAAAGGCCGAAAGCTGACGTTAAGCTGCCGCAATTAATCCGTCAAGCATTGGGGAGAATTTTCTTTTCAAACTCTTTTAGACCATTTTAAAATTCACCTAATTCCATCGCAAATCTATCTCGTTCTCATCACTGAATGAAATAAATTTACAGGTTTATTCTAGCCCACAGGTGACCAAACCGATCGTAATAGATTATATAAGAGTCTCAGCGAGAAATATCATAGAATATAGTATTTATGTGAGAAATTCTTCAATATCTTAGAATTATGCCGAATCTAGTATTGTTTTCTGTCCTTTGGCTTGAGTGTTCCTTGTGTTCAGATAGTGAAGTGTGGCGCGAAATGGATAGCGATGGACAAAAAAAAGGGAAGAAAGGACGAGGAAGAGAGGGAATGGGAAGGGAATTTAGGCGCGAGACCGCGCGCGTGGTAGAGGGGAGAAGGGGAACGCCTGAAGGACACCACAACCCACTTCCCTGCTTTATCACCAAACACAAACTGAGCTGCAAAACCTATAAACCTTTTTTATGTTTTTTTTTGGTTCCTTTTCATAGCTTTTATCTAGAAATTAAACCTATTTGCTACAAAAACTTTAGTGTTTACTGTGAAGTCCTCAATTTTGAGTTGTTAGTGTTTAGATATCTTTTGTGAAGTGTATCGTGGTCAAAAATACAAGTACTATGCATGTGTTATCGCGACGGAGATATCGCCATCCGCATCCACTATATACGCTACACTCAGCGTGCGGTTTTAGTTTTAAGAACTTAATAATGAGTCTTGTTCGCAAAGGCATTTCTTGCCCAACAAGTACTGAGTTATTAAAAAGATACATAGAAAAATATGCTCAAGAGTGGCTAAAATTTTATGGATAACCAGTTAACGAACGGTAGAAACGATTGCCGGCGGAAGAATACTGGTTTGGTATATCAAATAATTACGTGTGGTTCCACATGCTCGGAAAGGCAATGCCTGAGCTAAAGATGTATAATTCAGAAATAAGCTCTTAATTATAAAACAGCTTATTTTATTCCATTGCAAGCAGCCTGGTAGTTTGATTACACATTATTGAATTACGATTTTCGGCAGAGGTAACACTCTCTTTCTTGGTCGTTACATTAATTATACAGTACAATGACAGAGGTTCGTTAAGCCAGCCGTAACAAAGACAATATTCAACTGTTAGATGTTTGGATTAGCCTCAGATTAAAAAGATGCTGTGTCTCGGTTAGTCGAATTCGTTTCGTTAACAGTGCCATAACTCTTCCTTATGCGCTATTGGAACTTAACGCCCGGGACTTAACGTTAGCGAAGAAATCAAATTACTTGAGTTTAAAGAGTCTGTGCGGTCACGATATTAGCTATCTATTTAGGAAGCTAAAACATTTCTGGCATCAATAGAATTGAAATAATAATGGTTCATTTTTGTTATTTAAGACTATAATTAGGCATTGAAATTGTTTCCGTTCATCTCTTGCATAGGCTGGCAAGGATGAAAATGGATTGAAAGTTGACATTTTGGGGGCAAACTCTTTAAGTTTCAATGAAATGCAAAACCCAGCAAAAAATTGTTATATGGTTAATGCTCCCTTGTGAAATTTGTTTGAAATCTTCTTCATAACGGGAGCATTTTTTGTATGAATAGAGGCGTTAAGAAATGATTTCAGCTCATAGTTGACATAGTTGACCTACTGACGGCCATATATATCCTACCTGACAACCCAGGATTTCAGCCCGTTTTAATCTTCTTCAAGTTTGTCAATTCGCGTCTCCTTTCGTATCAACTGTACTATTTACACCCTAGTTTGATGTTTTGAGCTGTAAATTATTATTTTCACCCAATTTGCCGCAATTCGTACAATTTGAATTTTCGTGACAAAGCTCCTTTAAACCATGAGCGTCGTCTCAATAGAACTACTTCAGGAAAGGCCTCTAACTTTAGCATTAGCTAAGCATTTGCTTTAATGCGATTAAACATTAAGGACTCCTAATATATGGCTGACATTGGTTAGAGTTTCAACCAACAACAGGAACAATACCAGGTATATTTGTAAGCACTGGTCGTGATCAATAGTTATTGACCGGCCAATGTTCATCCACAGTGATAAAGCGGAAAAGTAAGTTTATTTCAGGTCTAGAATTGTACCACAGATCTTTGAAATCAAAAGTAGTATTCGTATTTTTAAGCCGAGTCTTGCGATGAGTATTTAATTTGTTTAGATTTTTGAGAGTGGATGAATTGACATAAAAGGCCCTACTGTTCTTGGGGAAGGAGTTTACTACGAAAAGAGAAAGATTACTTAAAAATGACAACTCTTTTAAATAGTTGTCCCTGGTCCGGTTGATTGTTTTGGAGACAAAAAATTCTCGCCAACAAACGCGCGGATGCATTCATTGCATCAGCTGTAGCTATTCAGTTACCTTCGTTTTCATGCAGTTTTCAGGCAAGATGAAGCGAATGTCCGCTTTTTGCCCGCAAGAAAAAAAGAATGACTGATTCCATAGGTATTGATCACGAAAGGTGGGCAGATATTGGCCTCGTGCTTTAACTTTTCGTATCCTGTCCATTATCAACACGGATTTATCCATGAACTGTTCACTTAATTGTTATAATATTCCTGGAGGTTTCATTGGATTGTAACCAAATTCCGTTTCTAGGTCAAACCAGTATGTTCAATTAGGTGGTATACGGATGAGAACAATTTTATCTACACTAGTTACTAAGGTACAAAAAAATAAAGAAATAAAGGAGAAATAAGAGAGAAATTACATAATTTAGGATTTGTGTGTTTGTGCACGTCTATCAAAACGTCCGAGGCCTCCCCCCTGAGGCAAGTGCGTCATCTAAAGGTTTTTTCCCTTCATTAGCGCGTCACAGTTGTAAAACATGTGTATGCATTGATCATGTGGTGAGACATGTACCTCAATAAACCAATTTGGATCATACGTACAGAGCCTATCAGATTTTGTTTGTAAAATGCTGAAGGACGCTAGAATTAAGTGAAATAGTAATCATTGTTCAAAAGTTGTTTTCGATATTCGAATATTAAGTTGTTTCCCTCAACCACAACAACCGCAGACTTGACCGAAAAAATTTGAAATTTGCTTGAGGGCTAAAAAAATTAACGAAACGTTCATTGAAACAGTGGTCTTCTTGTTTTTTCAGAATTAAAAATTGGTTGTTAACGTTGATGTTTTCTTTTTTACAGAATCTACCCTTTGAAGCTATTATTAAGGCATTTCATTGTATAGTAGTTGTTAATTAAACGATAGAATGGTTTTGGAATTTCGCAAAATGCATTTCCCGAAAAAATGGTACTGAGGTTTCGGCCCTTAATTTCTTTGTCAAGTACGACCGTTAAAAGTTTAATAATTGACTTTAATAAGAGCTCAGTAAAATGACGCAAATCAAAATGTCGTTTATAGAATAGAACTCCTGAAATGCCAGCTACTCTGAGGAAATGCCTTTCAAGAGGTTATATTTGATGTTTCTAGTAATCAAACTATTCAACAATCAACAGAATGAAAAGTTAACGCTAAAACGACGGCACCACAAATACTTGCCCCAAAAGTCGAACAGCGAAATCGAAGCGCGTTACGCGAAAATATTTGTGGGAAACCCGAAAATAAGGAAGAAAATGGGAAAATAGGAGCACTATGCTATCCCGTGAGCGAGTCAAGTGCAAGGTGAATGGCTTCATAACAACAATCAAGAATAAGCTTCAAGAAGTTCATTTTTTTCAATTGCTGACTCACTCTTAATGATAACACATTCAATATTTGTCGACAAAGGGAAGTTGTTTTAAAAAAGAAAACAACGCATAATGGTTTCTGAGGAAAGATTCATTTTCAGACATGAAAAGATATAAATCCAATGGTTGAGCGGTTTGTCAATGAAGCATGTGAATAAAAGATAGTACGCGCCATCAGCTTACCGAATAAAACAAAATCCTACCGGAGCTTCACAGGTTGCATAAGCAACAGAGATATTTCGAGTCACGTTTAAGGCAAATGGCAAAAGGCAAAAGTCAAATGCAAGTTGAGAAATTCTCAAAGTGGAAAGTGAGCAGAAAAAAGCTATCTAAAACAATCCTGAAACTACTAAAATTTGTGTAGAATTAATGAACTGGGAGACGACAAGTAAGGCGAAAACTTGGTCATGTGCGACAAATTCACGTTTGCTGTTTCCCGTAAACGTGTCTCTTAAGTTCTCTAATACAGTGAGGTTTTACGGCAGTTTTCTTTTCATCAGTTACTTCTACAACGCAGCGGTTTATTTTATCTTTCAAGTAACCAAGTTTTAATCGTTTAGGCATGCGGAATAAGTCTGCAGTTGTTGAACTATTAAGGCCAGTATTCATGATTGTCACACTGGGCTGTCACTGAACCAAAAAATGTATTTTACCAGAACCAAGACAGGAGTCAATCACTACTAATAGATAATAAGAGTTTTATGAACTGAAAGAAGGCGCCCCCCTAAAGTCTGTAACCCCTTATCTTTTCGTATGCCAGTTTAGACGAATAGGTGCCCCCTTTATATTACTAGTTAAGAACATTACTTCCCTTTTCTAAAACCCTTGGGATGTAGTTTATGGATAATATTATGAGAGAACATCAAGCATTACAGAAGAGATGTTAAACGCCCTTTGAACTATACTCGAACCACAAATTTCATTGTGCTTTTATGTACTTGGAAAAGAGAAATCCCTTTCCTTCTATATACTTGAAGCCCATAAAGGCTATCCTTTTCTGACAGAGCCTTTCCAAATCGGCTGATTATGGGGAGTGCGCCCCCGGATAAGGAAGAAAAGCCAAAAGCTGACGTTAACCAGTGGTAATTAATCCGTCAAGCATTGGGGAGAATTTTCTTGTCAAACTCTTTTAGACCATTTTAAAATTCACTTAATTCCATCGCAAATCTATCTCGTTCTCATAACGGGCTAGAGAGCTTCAGGCTTATTACTGAATGAGATAAATTCACAGGTTTATTCTAGCCCACAGGTGACCCAACCAATCGTAATATTTAACAACTGTTCCTTGAGCCCGAATGGGCTCTGAGTCCTATTCACTCAGAGGCCATGAGGGCGAGAGGAATAATCGTTTTAGTAAAATCCATCTAGTTGGTCAAAAATATTGAGACAAAACAACTTAAGCTAGCAAAACGTGATTCCGTTGGCATTGTTTTAGTTTTCAAAGTCGGCGCTTTTCGCTACTAGTGGGCTATAACATATAGCCTAGTAGTAGCTCAATCAATCAGAACTTAGCATTGATAATAGACCACTAGTTGGAGTTGGAGGCTCAGGGTGAATATCATAGAATATAGTATTTATGTAAAAGGGAGAAATTCTTCAATAACGTAGAATCATGCCGAATCTAGTATTGTTTTCTGTCCTTTGACTAGCCTGTTGCTTGTGTTCAGATAGTGAAGTGTGAGGCGAAATGGCTAGCGTTGGAAAGAAAGGGAAGAAAGGACGAGGAAGAGAGGGAAAGGGAAGGAGAAGGGAATTTAGGCGCGATACCGCGCGAGGGAGAAGGGAGGAGGGGAAAGCCTGGAAGATCTCGAAGGACGCCACTGTTTTCAAAAACTAGAACAGTAGAACAACCAGGCTCATTTGACAAAATTGTTATCATCATTTACCATCCCATAAATGTTCGGGAGAGTGGGCACAATCTTTCAAAGAGACGATTTCTGGATTGTTTTTGCGGACAAGCGTTGCCTTTGGATACCATAGAACAATCATAACCAAAACTTGTCCACCTAAACGATCCCACAAAGCACTGCGCCGAAAGCTTGTGCCCATTTTCCCTAAAGTTTATGGAGTAGGGAATGGTGCCTAGTTTTAAAGAGGCCTGTAATCCTTCAAACTGAGGCAAACATTTTCAATAGTCGAGTGTGATAAGGTTTACAACGAAATGTTAGCAGTTTTCGGAAGAGTTTCTTGAGGTTAAGTTTTTGAATTATATAATGTCAACCTTATTGAACCAGTATAATTTGCATTATAGCCGTGTTCAAATTTGCCTAATCGTCGATACTACTTCATACTCCAAAAAACACAGTCTATCTGGGTACTTTGTGATGGTATCAAAGGGAACAACTTTTTCAATTTAATTTCGAACAGAAAAGAAAGTTTACAAAAAGTCGATTGTCTTTTGCAGTATCAGAGTCTCTTAAGAATATCTTTTAATAGTGGAGAGCACTTTGTGGCTCTTTATGACGTTAAGTAAGGCATACTAACTTTGCAGGGGTTCTTCCATCTACTGATATGTTTAACGGCTTTATTTTAATTGAAGAGGATATGTGCAAGTGACTAGTACGCTTTTTATTGCGGTATCTAAACTAACTAAACTGTTACACTTCAAAAAGATAATTATTATTTATCTTTTTTGTGCCAACAAAAGGGTTAATTAACACTGCTCAGATGAATTCCAGTTTTGTATATTTAACTGCAAATATAAGGTGTTAAACTAGAAACCTTCCGCTTTTGATATTCATTATCTTCGGACCTGGCTAACTGCAAACTCTTGCCAATAAGACTACATTGTATTTGTTGAGTTCCTCAATTAATCACAGAAAATCTCCTATCCTATCAAGCATAACATTACAGAATTCAAACAAAAATGAGGTTTCTAGTCTTCAGCGGTAACAGTGAGTCGCTGGTAATCACGCACAGCTCCTCGCTTCCTACTGTTCCATGCGAAATAAGACACACCCATGATGCAAACGGCAGCAACCATAGCCATGGCAGCGACCAGGGTAGGAAACGTACCTGTAAGAGTACAATATTATACAGTTAATCGTTTGAACCCCGAATATAACTGATGTCACGAGTAGACACAGTGGAATAGGTGTTTTTAGTCCTGAATACAACGGATGATAAAGGTGAAGGACGTTGCGGCACCTAGATGGAAGTTGCTATCAAAGAACTTTTGTGACATTTTGGTGATGATTTTTGCACTTATCGTAAACTTACAACCCACCCCAGTTGTAGGCCTATTTACCTGTAAACAAAAAATACATTCTGTTATAAGGCCCCTGGATTTAGGCCCACCGGCGGCTTGTATTGAAATGAAATCAATCTTTTTGAAAAGCTAAAAAAGCAAGTAAATTTAAATACTATTTTGATAAGCACTAATTATGTAGCTTGTTTTGAAGCGCTTTTTTTTAGTCCGGTTATAGACCTCTCCGTTTATAAGCCCTCTTAATACCCCTTACAAAGTTGTATAAATCCAGAGCTTATAAGCAGAAGTTTACGGTAATGTTGAACTGCCTCATCAGTCGCTATCACGCAACGCTCCTCCCTACAAACATGACGTGACCAAACGTGACGACACCAACAACGCCTGCGGAGCAGACTTACAAATATTGTCGAATCGACGACGCCATTCGTAATATAGCAGTCCAATTGCCGTGATAAATGTCAAGGTGACCGTCGTGAAACGAACAACAGACATTGAATTCACGATTAATAAACTCACCACTTTTTTCTGTATCACTCATGTCTTTCACTGTTTCCTCTACTTTCGTTTCTTCTTCGTCATCTCCACGCATGAATGGTCCCTGAGACACGTGTACTTCCTCGTCCTTGGATACTTGAGTTGCCACGGCCCTCCTTTTTCGTTGAACGCAGCCCTGCGCACAACGTGAGTTAGGATCGGTTGCGTTACAAATTAAGACCTTACAGTGCAGGTAGACGAACTGATTGTCACCTATGAAACTGAAGGCCTCAAATTTGAATTTCTGCATACGCTTGTCCAATGTTCGAATGTCCATTACGGTATTATCTACTGCACATCTAAAACAGACAGAAAAACACATGAATCACAAGTTTTCTAAGGAAGCGTCACCCAAGTGCTTAGAGCACTGGACGTGTAATCAGGAGTTCCCGAGTTCAAGTTCCGACCTGGCCCTGGTTGTTCAAAAGATGGATAGCGCTATCTATCGGATAATTATTAGGGAAACCAATTGCGCTATCCAGTTGATAGTGATTTATCCGGTGGATAGCGCTATCCACCTTTCGAACAATTGGCGCCTGACCGCTAGCTAGATTTGTTCTGGATCGCCTCGAGTTCAAATCCTCAGCCGCGCTCGTAAATAGCCAACTGGCCGGCCTCCTACCAGTTGGAATTTGTAACCTTGATATTTGGGATTAATATACGTTTCTGGGCCGTACTGCCCACCTACCCCTCCCCTAAGCCAACATTAACACCTCCTTCTCACTTAGGGCAAAATGTTGGCTTAGCGGAGGGTCAGGTGGGCAGTTTAATTGCCATCGAAATTAAAGTGGTTGCGTTTGCTGCTCAAGAGAAGCAAACTGGGACGAGTTAACTTTCGCTAAGACTTGTCGGCCAATAGCTGACCGGCACGTCCTCAGCAACGACCCCAGAAACAATTGGGGACGCTCGCTCACTTTCTCGTCACATACAAGTTGAAGTTATATACATCAAGATGAAAATATGATTACCCATCCTTAATGAGGTCGTATCTCAATCCCCTGCTGAAAGGGTTAGGGTCCGGTGTAGCCCAGCAATCTACTGCCAGGACGCGAAGCCTCTCGTCTTCCGTGTCAACGCTGACTTTCACATACAGTATCTTCCTCAGCGGTACCACAATCGGGAAGTCCTTTTTCTTGTACGGGAGTTCGAATCTAGGAGTAGGAAAAATATCCAGTGCCAATACGAATTTTCCAAATCCTTTCTCCGAAAAGACGATTTTCTTGCTTTTGACTTGAAGGCCGACGGCGGATACGACTCCCATGTTTGAGTAGTAACAGGCGAAGGGGATTTCCACTTCCCGAATTCGTGTGATGATCTGACCTGGCTTGATGGGAATCTCCTCCACCTTGTTCATGTAGCAGACAAAGCCCTTAGTGTGTCGTTTGACTGTGTCACATCCAGTGAGATTTGTGCTAAGAATGAAGTGAGTACTGGTTTCCGTGGCTCCGCAGCTCAAATCACGGAGGCGAAGATGCTCTCTGTCCAATCCCTTAAGAAGAGACTTTGGAAGGCTGATCGACATTTCGTTCTGTTCACAGGTGACATTGACCGCTACAAAGATCAGTTTATGGGTTAGAAGGGAAAACTAAATCGAA
This sequence comes from Porites lobata, assembly GCA_942486035.1. NCBI lineage: Eukaryota > Metazoa > Cnidaria > Anthozoa > Scleractinia > Poritidae > Porites > Porites lobata. Next base: position 1,926,912 of record CALNXK010000091.1, on the reverse strand, counting down.
TTTATAATAAATTCAGATATAACGCTCACTCTGATTGGCTTAAAACACGTGCTTTATGAGAGTATCAAACACGGAGCTAAGGCTGTCACGCCATCTGTCAATAGTATGTTTTTCTGTGCTGATTTACGCATAATAATAGTAAAAATAGTAATAATAATAATAATAATAACAACAACAACGGTTGTTTCTAAACGTCGCCATTTCCATTGCTGTTCAATGGCGCTTTACAACAAACAAAGAAGCCTTGACTGTGCCCTGTTTTGTTGTGAAGCAGTTTGGAAGCGGTTTTTTGGAGCAGTCGACAGGAAGTTGCGGGAAGAAACACGCGACTATGTGTCGTGTTCTCTCCTACACTTCTTTCGCGCCCTAGCCACTTCGTGTGTGGTTTACTATAGAACAGAGCACATTCAAGGCTTCTTTATTTGTTCAATAAGAAAGGTTACTTGAAAAGGGTTTCGCGTTCAGAAACAGTAAAACAAGCCGTCTTGACAGAAGGTGGTGTTAATCGAAAAAGCAAACGGCTTTCTTAGTTGTGAGTTTGATTTTGGTCACTTTATAATACTTCGTGCAACATTTTGACATAATAAATAAAGAAAAATGTTTAATTTCAAACCCAATTACATTTAGTTAGCAAGCCTCAAACTTCATCATCTCTTTTATTTATTTCACAAAGTACGCTCTCGACGATGCCGATACTAGCAGTTTGCAGAACATATGTTCAACATACAACGGTAGTATATGACCTTGCTCCTAAGAGCCTCTGCTTAAGTTCATGGTCAGTGGATAGAGCACAGGCTCAATTATATAATACCTGATTCAATAAAGATTGCTTTGTGCATTGGACAACTATGCACTGGTCGTCACTCAAGTAAAACATAGCAGTCAGTGAGTTCTGAATGCCCAAACGCCCAGCAACCCTCGATGACCAAGTTTGATGGATCAAGGCGGCTCGTTCTTTTTTTGCGTTTTCATTGACCTCAACAACTTCGTCAAGGTTAATAAAAACGCAGAAATCTAGGCCAATATTCAGTCGTGTTGAAGCCTCACACTTGGTCAATAATTATGCAATGCCATATTTTTTTGTCCCTCGACCGTGAAACGCTGACTATCGCATTAATCATAACTGCAACAAAAGTTTCAACGATGATTGGCTATCAACTTTCCTGAATTCAGCACTAATAGGACTGTACGCGTGATGCCAAAGTAATTGGACAGTACGCGCCATCGCACATGCGCACTTGAATGACTATTTTTCACTGCCACCAAAAAAGAAACCGAAACTTCTTGATTTTTAAGCTAAGAAAACCTAAAATATTACAAATTTTGTTCTCGTTCAATTCGGTCTGTAGTCATACCCGAGATAAGTTGCGGTATTTTGATTATTAGAACTTTTTTTTTTTATTTCATGAATTTTTTAGATTGATGTGTATCCAGACTCTGAGCTGTTATTAAAAGTGGTTAGGTCAAGAATAAAAGACTTATCTCAGATTAAACAAATCGGACTTGCGCGTAATAACTCGTATGATTAGAGATCCAATTGAACACTCAGTCCTATTACCATTATTTATTCACAACGTAAGGACATGTGTATCTCCTAAAAAAAACGAGTTTAACCTTAAGAAGAAGAAAAAGGAAGATAATTAAAGGTATAAAAGGAATTGCACATACCTGGAGGTGTTTTTTTAACTGCATGGAAAAAGAGTCAGAGAGAGAGATAATAAGTTTTTGTTCATTTCATCAAGGTTTAAAGTATGATCCTTTGACAACACATAGATTGTACTGATTATGCATTATATATTTGTATACAATATTTGCTCCTCGTTTGAAGTGTGGCAATTTCAACTTTTAATTTTCAGGATCTGAAAAATCACCGACAGACGACCATGAAATCAACAGTACTTTGAATGAAAAGCAAACAAACAAACAACAGAAGCAAAAAAGCAAAAAAACTAGTTACAACAGAGAATTTAAGCAAGTTTAATTCTCAGGCTTTATAATTAAAGGCTTAAGTTCAGAGAACGAATAATAGTGCACTCTTGTAAAACTCAATAAGGGAATTAGAGACCTTAATTGTTGTTTTTATAATAGGGAGTTTACGCAAGAGGTGTTGAGCGACGCATGCGCACGTCAACAGGAAGTGAGTCCTTCTCCCTTTTAATTTGTCTTGACGCTAAAAAAATTGTATTGCTAACCGGAAGTGCCTTTACGCTTATAAAGACAATTTGAGCTAAATTGCTCAAACATGTGGGTAGAACCACACTGCCCAGTGGAGCCGGGGTTGGTTGGACTCAACAAATTTTATACCGGGACGCTCCGCCCTAAGGTCAAACCCCTTACCCTTTTATATACCATTTTTCACGAAAAAGGTAGCCCTTTTGTATACTTTCTATTGACAAATGTCTCGCTTTCACATACCTTGTTTAGAAGTTTGCACCCCTTTTAACTGCACTGTCTTTTAAAAAAGGAATCAAGCACAACAATAGAACGTTTTCTCGACTTTACAAAGCCATAAAATTCATTTATTAGCCCTTTTGGGCCCTTTCACAGACCCAGATGTCAGATTTCCCTACCCTCTACCTCAACTAGTGAAATCTCTACCCTTTCATATACCTGAAGCCTGAAAAAGATACCCATTTCGGGCGGAGCCTCCCGTACAGGCCATCATAGAGAGGACCCCCTGCCCCGGGACGACTGCCCAGGAATGCAAAAAGTCCACTTTCGGTTGACGTGCGTCGCTCTAAAAGTCTTAGCTTAATATCCCTAATGATCGATAACACTTACCTCGTGTCCAGACATGTACAGGGTAGGCCAGATCACGTTTGTTGGTGTAAGGTCTGATCAATTCTGGTCTCGTACACCAGTAACAGTTCCAGTTATAAGCAAACCACATTTCAATCGCATGGCATCCTCGTGTTTTGTTACATTCGCTGGCACACTGCGCGAAGGTTTGTCGTACACCTTTCCTTCCGCTCAAAAATTTTCGCCCTTTAATTGTACACCAGCTATGGCGATGTTTTTTCCATACTAGAAATGGGGTAATATATGGTTAACAGCATGGTTATATAGCATTGTAAATGTATCCTGGGACTATTTCAAACACTTTTTCATATAGTTAAGTAACTTTTACAAGTACCTATAACTGCTTAAGTAACACTATATTTTAATTACAGTGAAAACTCGATTCAACTTTCCTCAATAAAAGGAAGTTCTTGGTAGATCGAATCATAACATTCGTCCCAGTAATAGTAAAATATACCGATGAGGGGCCCTAAGTGGAACCCGTGAAATGTGATTGGTTCCAATGTAAGTAAAATGCAGATGAAGCCACTTTATGTCTCATACTGAACATTTTTTATCAGTCAAAATATTTTGTTCGTGTGCAAAGTTGTTTAATAGACCCTTTCACGGTTTCTTTCTCCTTTTTAGAGGGACAATTCAAGTTACCATCAACACGGCTAGAAAGAACGCCTTAAAATCTGTAAAGTTCCTCTCCTTTGTGGAATTTTGCAGACCGCGTTAACATTGTGGAGGCTCATTTCGCGCTCCCACCAAACAAACTTCCTTAAAACTACACGACTTTGTGGAGCAACATTTTCGCTTACTTAGGACGTATCACCTTATACTTGGTAAATTTAATAATTTTAAGGAGCTCTTTCGAGCAGTGGAGATGGATATTCGCTTAATGATCTTTATCTGAAGTTGAAAGAAGGGCGTATTGTGAGTATCGACACCACATGAGGGGAATGTACATTGCTCTGATTATCGTTTTGTCTGCCCAAGACATCCCTTGACGGTCCAAACTATGCCAGCATAATTTTCAGCGTAACATTGTTTTTTTTTTTACCGTAGGATTTCCATTTAAGACAGCAGGAACACTTGGACTACGTTAAGACCACGCCCGGTTGAAAATTGGCAAAAACACGGCGTTCTGAATTTACAGATGAGTCATTTAAATCAAGCGAGAAAAATCATGTAAAATAGTGTAACCACCACCTGCGTAATACGGCTGGGCCAAGAGAGTATAAAGCTCTTGGCGCCAATCTCGGCTGGGCTTCTGTGAATTGATGTGTATGGACTCTGTATTCAAACCGTGCTGAGCTTCTGTGTGAATATCATATATTCAGAAGCTGCAGAAACAGCAACATTGACAACGAAAAAAGAAAACAACATGAACCGGACATGAACCGGACCGATCATCTTACACTGTAGTTGTAGCGGAGCTGCACGCGCGCGTTCCGCGGGCGGAACCCCATAGCTAAGTAAATCTACCCATCCCAGAAAATTTGGTAATCACGTGACCGTGCACCGACCGACCGACCGACCGCCCGCCCGAGAGACCGTCCGTCCGCACCACGGGGAAACCAATATTTACTTTCACACTTGCTAACTTCTTTGGGAGCCCAGGAGAAATCTGATTGCACATCAATGTTGTGATCGATTGACAGCAGTCAAAACAGAGTATCCGTTAACCAGTATCACCTGACTGTATCGCGGGCTCAGGGGTCGACCCATCGAGGTTGAGTACTTTTTTGAAGTTATCCGCTGACAAGTTACTAGTTTTCAAATGAACGCAGGCTCAAGTTTATTTTTTTAAAAAAATTCAAATGAAATATGTTGTGTTTGTGTCACTATGGCCCCGCACTATTAAGTTTTTTATTTCAAACTAATCTCGGACGTGAAAATTGAGCCAGTTATTTAGAAATACAGGCGGGGAAGACCTTTTCTTAACAAGGTCACGCGTTTGTCACGCTCTACGTCCAATTTTAATGTTCTGATTGGTCAAAATTTGACAGGTGAGTTTATGCGGAAAATTTATGCAGCATCTGGAAACTTATTTACTTTGACAGCTGAAGCTGACAGAGTTTTGTGTGAACTTGTTATGTTTTTAACTGTCTTAATTTTTTCCACTGGATGTACAAAATGAAATACAGCTGCTATCAAGAGTCTTCTGTTATTCATGGTTAGTTTGTTTATCGGTTTTTTGGTAGAGAGATTCGTCGCTAGTCAAAGTCCGAAATTCGATTTTGGATGGCAACGTTTTCGTTTTTCACCTTGCTGAGTAGTAGTAGTAGTAGTAGTAGTAGTAGTAGTAGTAGTAGTAGTAGTAGTAGTAGCAGCAGCAGCAGCAGCAGCAGCAGCAGCAGCAGCAGCAGCAGCAGCAGCAGCAGCAGCAGCAGCAGTAGTAGTAGTAGTAGTAGTAGTAGTAGTAGTAGTAGTAGTAGTAGTAGTAGTACCTCTTCTTGTAAAAACAAATGTCATTACGGAAATTTAGATAAACGTCAAGGTCTGAATCGAAACCTTATGCGCAACTCAGAGCGGAATGAGATAGGTAAGGTGAAGTATTGTAAACAAAAAAAGAAATGGAAAAACGATTTAGTTTTTGTTTTACCCCAAGGTCCGGAATCTTCGGAAGGTTCGTCCATTTCATCTTCAGATGAACCAGATGTTACTCCATCAACAATGACTGTAGATTCTTCTTCAAAATCTTCTGATTTAAGGTCCTCGCCATTGACAAGATTCTTTTTATCTTGGTAAAGAAAATGAATAGGTGACATTTCTGTCACATTTAATTCATGGCAGTATTTGATTAATTAGTTTATGAATCGATTAAGGATGTGAAGAAAAACAGTGAGCCACAAAGACAATTGCTCATGGACTATCAGATTTCACACGCATCGTTCAGAACAAAAATTTCAGAACAATACAATGCAATTCAATACAGCACAGCACTCTACAGGAAAATACGGTAAATGCAATACAACGCTATTTACAGTCCTTTAAATTTTTGCAACAATTATTCTTGAGGCCAGGATTCAAAACTATGCATGCACTTTCTTTCTTTGGCATTTTAACAGCGTCCTGGTAGAATCCTGTGTACTTGTTCCACACTGGTTATGGAGGATTTGAGTGCATGATTTTTTAGTCTGTATGCACCTATACATGAGTATACTCAAACTTACATCAATGCAAGTAGTGGTTCTACCCTGGTACAAGTAGTAACTCACTATATCACGTCAACCAGAAAATATTCAGAGCCTTGACTGTGTAAACTGTTCCTTAAAGGAGCTATATGTCAAGCTATTTGCTGTCTTTTTAAAAAGCTAAAACACGTTTTCAAATCAATTGAATTCCAGACATATTCCTGCCGTCCTTTAGAGGTCAAGGATGGGCATCGAAAAAATTGGGCCACTTTTTTCAAGTTTAAATAAGCGCTATCCTGAAAGCATCACCATTGTTAAAGCTCCCCATGAAATTGTTTGATACCCTCTTCATAACTCTCTACAGGAGTATTATTAATCTGTGTATGGGTAAAGGCATTATTAAGTAATGACTTAGGCGCAGAATTGACTTAAAACAGCTTTTTGCCTTATGACATAGCCCCTTTAACCCTTTCACTGTCAAATTTAGCCAAAAGAAAATTTTCGACCAAATTTCCAAATTTCATTTTGTGAAATTTTGAAAAACAAATAGTACCGCATGTATATAAGTACAGGCAGAGAGCTTTCATTTGAATGGTCACATCATAGGATTTGCTCTGCAGACTCAAATGTTAGAACTTTATACTAAACAAATAGCACCATGTGTAAGTACAGGCAGAGAGCTTTCACATCACAGGATTTTGTCCACATACTCAAAAGTTAGAGTCACCTTACAAAAGTTCATCAAGCACTCTGGCAATGAAAGGGTTAAACCACTCTATGATGTTTTCGACATACAGTGCAATATTGGCTCTTTGAACTTACCATTTCTCTTTGCTGGAGCGTCCTCGTCACCAAAAGTTTTAGCAATTGGCTCCTCATTTCCTTTTTCTTCCAACAGCTCATCTTCCTGCGTCTTAGTATCTTTTGCTGGATATATGAAAAAAAATTAATATTTAGATATTGGGCTCATGCAGCCAAAGCCTGCTGCTCTTTCTTTTAAGTGTTATTGGAGTGTTAACGCATGAGATGAATACTATTTTTGAGGCTCATGCCTTTGACCTAGGAAATAATGAATCTATAATTTCTTTACTATATTTCTAATCTTTGAAAAAGTTTGAATCAAATTCTTTGATTGGAGGTGGAATTAATTCTTAAATTTGCAAAATTGCCTGGTTAGTTTCTTTATATAATTTAATCAGTTTGTGTTAAATCTGTTATTTAGTTTTGCAGTCTAATTTTGCTAAAATCAGCGACGGAATAATGTTATTTCTGTTATTGTTATGTACGTCATTACAATGATTAGCAATAACTTTTTTACCACAAAAAATTCTTCAGCAGTTTTGCAGCTCTTACTGAAAAACAACATTTTGCGAAGAGCAAACCGTTTTCAGTGTTTAGCGATGTAAAGACAGTAGCCGAAAATAGAGCATTTAGTTAAGCACCACGTTTACGCGGCGGCTAACAGCAGATGACAACATTTACTTTTTTCTCGTCATTTCTCACGTTTGTCGCGATCGTTTTAAAGGTAAAGAAGTTGGCTTTCTCGTTCATAAAAAAAGTTTTATAACTGGCTGCTCGTTTGCCTCATGAGTATTAAAAACTCAGTATGCTGAATGGTGTTAGATTTCATGTTGCACTTGACTGAAATGGAAGTCGAGTTGATCGCATTTCAGATCACGGAAAGCCGAGTTTCTACTATAAAAAAGTATTCTTCACCTGTGCTCACTGACAAAGAGCTCTGAGTTTTCAGTCCATTTGGGGTAGCACAAGACCGTCTCTGGATGATTACCGGTGTCAAACAGCAAACCGAGGAGAGCCGTTTGCAGTATTAAAAAGAGTATTTAACCTCCCTATTATGAAAAACTTGGCCACCGGAAGGAAGGCGATAAATTACTATATAGTAGTCATCAACACAAGGGCCCGGTACCTTGAAAGATGGTCATGTTTACCCTAAGATTAAGCCAAATTTTAAATACGGTTTTCTTGTCTAAGAACATATAACTCAAGCTTGCAAAACACTGGAGAGCCTTTACTCTGAGATACAGTAATGAAAACACAAAATCTTACTCTAAGCAATGTATAGCAAGGTAAATACAAAAAGTAGAACAAATTTTACTGATCCTGGATTAGCGCGAATCGGCCTTTAGGATTATTCTCGGATCATAACTGTTGCGGTCTTTTCTTCGTGCTATAACATAATGGTATACGATTCTTACTGACCTGGTGCATCTCTCGGGACCGGTTTTCCATCAATAGTTACAGTGGGATCTTGAACAAAACAACAATCAGTTATAAGTAGACAACTTAATTGTAAGGTAGTTACTATTATCTTGCATGCTAAGTATTAATCATCTCCGCACCGACCCTCGTACGTTCTATGTTTTTTTGTGTACTTTCCTCTTTCCTCTCTCTTATATATTTAATACTTTATACACCTCTCTTTTTTTCTCTTGTATCCTAAATGAAACTGTAATTTAATCAAAGGGCATGTGATTAGTTTCACTGATATCTTGCCCTTCTCCATTTATTCTTTTAATCCGATTTTTAAATCTTAAGAATAATATTATTCAAATCTGTAATATAATATGAATGACCTGTAATATAAAATAAATGGAGAAAATATTTTTAAAAAATTGTAAGGTGAAGTCTGTAGTTTGATTTAAATTTCTGGATTAATATCAAGGACGTGACAACTTAAAAATTTGGCGCAAGTTTGCTATGGCAACGTTTAAAGATGGCGTTTACGATGTTGTGAATGAAGATCAGGGCATTAAAACATGCTTTGAAAAACCTAAACGCACCAAAAAAAAAGAAGAAGAAAGATTCTAAGAGGTGTTCCTCCATGATTTTCTTCTGCGGGCAGCTTTTCATTGACCAAACGATGTTTTTTGCAATCTAGAAATTGGCTAGAAATAAGTATGTGTAATAAAATGGTAAACTTAACTTGTGAAATTCTAATAATTTCTACAAGACGCGCGTAAAAATGTTCCCTAATTTCACTCGTCACCATTTGATTACACATACTAATTTCTAGCTAATTATAATTTCTAGACGAAAATCATGGAGCCATAGTCGGCTTTAACCATAATTCCACACTTCCACAAAGTCGCTGGAAGTCTGCCTCAGGTCCGCCTATTTGACGGTGCCAGACTGATATTTAAATTTTGCAAGCCTTACATCGTGAATGTTCATCAATTTTTCGGAAGGAATAATGGCATAAGGGCGCCCATTTTTTTCAGCATAAAGACAATAATGATACTTAGAAAATGTTAATAATATTTCCATATCTGTACTGAGACGTTTTGACTTCCAAGTGTTTTTAGTGAGCTTGTTGCACCGTTGCATCATTTTGTTAGGCTGTTAAACGGCTTGGAAACTAAAATTTGATAGCATTTTGTTTTGAATAAGGGTATGGGCATGATTTTCATTTGAACATGCCTAGCGAGCGTAAAAATCGCATCCAGTCTGAGGATTAATGAGAGAGGGAAAATTTTATATATTTAGGCATGACAAAATTCAAGGGAACATTGGTACTTAGAAATAACATCTCATAGGCATGGAAAAAATGGGTTCATGCCCTCGCAGCCCAAAATTGACCCAGCCAACCTTAGGTCCCAGATCTCTCGCCGGGTTGATAATTCATTCCCAGTTTTTGCTCCTCTGGTTTGGCATGCCGGGCATGCCGATGGTGAAGCCACTTGGTTTGGCATGCCCGGCATGCCAGGCAAGTAATTGGCATGCCCAGCGAGACTGATTTTGATTTTCGCTTCAGCATCATATCCTGAGAATCACATATAGTCGCCAAATATATCTTAGGGAGCTTGAAGTTACAGCTTTCAAGCCTGGCAATAAATGCAGATTATAACAAAAAAGACATGTTTGTCACAATGTGTGTCACGGGATCGACTGGCAAAACTGAAGACAGAAGCCTGGATTTATAAATAAAAAGCACAACAAAACAACATTATTCATGCATAAAATAGAATACTTAACTTGCAATCAAAGATCAATCCTTTTATTTCAAACCGATACTGACATTTCTGGGTCCAGATTTAAATTTGATCGGGGAAAAGCGTCTTAAACAATAAGATAACAAATCTTCTCAGTATGAACTTATCCATGCTTAAGTTTTATGGCGTCGGAATGTTTCCCGGCCGACAGCATTAAAAGACTGGTGAAAATTTTACTTACCAGGTCTTTCAAGTCAGTACGAGAGTACAACGTTAATACTGCAAAGACGTTCTGAGTTGGTGAATTTGGACTGCCTTCTCAGAGAGATTTTGCTTAGTTTTTCAGTGCGCTCCTTGTCGGCTATGCGAAACTCGCAAACTGTTTTACTCCTTGCTGACGATAGTCCTTTGAGCAACGTCATCTGCGTCATCCGAAGATACCCCGAGCACGCACGAAATCGGCCGAATTTCCGCAGAAGTGTTTTCGGAAGACGATGAATCTAGTTTGTTGTAGCGTAGCAGTTGTGGCGTCACGATGTCGTCATGTCTCTTCGCACTTGTTTGTCTTTTTTTTTTTCTGCGGTGCATGGTTGAGATGTTGGTGAATGCTGAACAAGAAATGGACTCTGCGAGAGACTGTAAGTACAAATTTAGTATTAATTTGGTAAACAAAAAGCCTGAATATTGAACAAATCCCGTGAATTAGCCTTTAGGCATTCAGTTTATCTTGCGGTTGAGCATGCCTAAGAACTCCGGCATAAGTGGTTGTCATCTCGTTCACTTCGGATTGTTTCTGTTTGTATGTCTTGTAATCTTCTTCTGCTGCTAAGAATACTAGAGAAAACTTCAATAATAAGAAACCGAAGCTAAAAAAGTCAGATCTAATTTTATAGCTCGAGTATAATTATTTTTGGCACCTACGGTCATATTTTTTTTTCACTGTACTGGTAAAGTTACTTATTTTTGCTGCATAGTTTGACTGTTGTTTGAAAGACAATCAAACGGATATTACAATCACTTTTGGAGACAAAATAAAATATCCGTAAATCAAATGCCAAAATCAGATTTGGATTTCGCTTTAAAAAAAATGAACATGCCGCGTGTGTCAATGCAAAGTTGTAAACAACTCAATATAAGCAGTCTGTGAATGTGCGTTTAGGTCCACAAAACTAATTTTTCTTTTGGACATCTCATCCAAGCAAAGACTTAAGGCTTACATTGCTTGTCTACGAGTGTACTACAAAATGCTTTGCTACAGTAAGCCTCTGAGAGGCGATTCTGGTAAATTTATAGGACGCTAAAATGCAAATAATTCTAAACAACCTGGCTGGGTCCGACTTTTGAATTACAAAATGTTCACGTTTGCCGGCTCTACTTTCAATGAACATGGTTTTTGAAATGATTTTGTACTATTTTATGATTAAATTATGATTGGGTTATAAAGCTTTTAAAACGGACGAAAACTAAGCTAATAAACATGTTCAATGTAAAAAACTAAGATTTAGTCGCTTTTTCAACTTTGCTTTGTGGGCCGAAAAATTTACCTTTAAGCAAAAACAAAAGCAAACAATGAGGCTTTTATTCGACATATTTTCTGAGAATTTTATCTGATCAATTTAATGTCACTAGCATTATTTTCGTATAGGAATTTTCCTAATTATGTGAGCTTTTAATTTAATAGTTTTGATACTCTATAAACTTCTCATTTGATAGCGCCACTTTTTTATACACCGATTGAGAAACAAATTCGCACTCGTTAAATCCTGTTTTATGACCTATTTATTAGAACACTAGGTAACATACGAAATGGTGTAACCGGACAGGCTTTAACCTTCGGTCCTAATTTATTTTTTCTTCGCAACCCCTAATCAGTTGACGGGCCGTGAGAGAATATCGCCACAAAAAGATACGAAAAAGTTTTCGCTGAGTTTCCTTTACATATTCCGGCTTTATATGGGTCAACACCTTACCTGCTTAAAAATGAAACTGTTGTTTAATTAAGTGTCAGTCAAACTCGGTATAATCTTGACTTGCAAATCCAAATGCAAAGGTTTATTTCGCAGTAGAAAAGCGTGTAAACATCATCGAACAGCGCAATGTAAATTGGCTAATGTGAAACCACGTTTCTTTCAGTTTATTTACCATGCATTTATCTCAATTGCACACTCTCGTGAAATTAGCCTCAGACAATTAGTTGCGACCTTTAACAGACTCAACAAGCCAGTATGAAAATATGTTAAGAGAAGCTGAGTCTACATGTTCTATTTCTTTATTCATATTGCCCTTGCATGTTTTAACATTCCATTTCTTTTTTGTTACAGGTAACTTCCAGACATGACGAGGAGATAATTACTTTTCTAGAGAGCAATTCTTTGATACTGTCAGTTATTACTGACTTACTTTGAGTTAAAAACAAAGAACACAGACACTGGTAATGACACAAAAACATTAATCCCTGGCAAGCCTACAAAACAAGAAAGAGAAACTCAGACTTTCTAACAGCTTTTCTAACGTAGAGAAAATTGCGTTAGAGAGATTTGTAATTACAACGTTATATTCAAACACATTGCATTGTCAAACATCATAATTTACTGAATAATGAACAATGATTTTGGGGCTTAGCTCAGTTTGTAATGAACTTTGAAAGATATTCTATAACCTTGTATTTTTAAAAGCTTTCATGGAACACAGATGCATTTTATTATACAATGAAAATAGTCTCTGTCTCTCTTTTTACTGATTTCAGTCAATTCCATTTTATTCGCAATGTGAAATGGGAATCCTATTAAAGACTCATTAAAAGGGGTGAGGAGTTTTTACAATCCCCCAACGGTTCATCTCCACGATGACGCTGTTTTATTACTACGGACGAATCCCTCAGGGTTTTACTTGCTCGTGAAAATTAGAGCTTTTGTTATTTAAAGTTCTCTGGGACAACCAAATCTATGAAAATGAAAGGAATAGCAATGACGTCATCGTGTAACCGTACATCAAAAGATAAGCACTGTGATCTGTTTAGTTTTCTTTTTGTTTTTAGCCAGGCTTAAAATATCTGTAGATTCAAGGAATTATAACCTGTGCGTTGAGAGCATGCCAGAGACCAATTTTGGCATGCCCGGCATGACCCAGATTATGGCACGCCCGGCATTCCAGAGAATTTAGCATGCCGGGCATGTCAGAAAATTTGGCATGCCCGGCATGCCGGAGATTTTGCTGGGTATGAATTACTTATTACTAGAACCTAGGCTTCTCGCGGCCTGGGTGAGAAGGTCACAGAACCTCAAATTATGCTTACAGGGCATGCGAAATTCTGTTGCATGCCAATTTCAATGCAAAACCACTCTGGGGCCACCCCCTCCATTACCAGTGAGCAAATCATTGACGATAGGCATGCGAAAAATCCTTGCATGCTAACCAACAATGAAAACATAGCAGAAATGTCCTCAGTTGCTGAGTCATGCCCTAGGGGAGGCTTTAAAATACAGAATTTCCTGACATGGATGAGGGAATTTTCCGTAAACAGCATGTGATCATGCCGGCTAGGACGTATTGCCTCCGTATTGCCCCTTTTTACAGCTAGCTAGGCTCATTTTTAGGTTCCATGGCCTGAAATGACGAAAAATTCATGCCCTAAATGTAAAAAGTCCAAAAACGTCCTCGAAATTTTAGTTTCCAAGCCGTTTGTTAGGACTGCCCAATTGGCCATCCATCATAGCTGCCAGTTCGAAATTTGTAACCGATGCGATAAAATGTATTCATATCTGCGTGGATGGAAAAGGGAACCAAATACAGCCAAGATCAGTCGAGCATAAGGCTTAACTTTTCGGGCATAATTTTAGGCAAGCATAATGCTGTTGTTTTGAGGGTGACGCTCAAAAGTATAATGCTCAATTTTTTTAGCATAATGTATCTAACTCTATCCCTGAACCTTAGTGTGAATATTTCTATTGTTTTATTTAAGTTTAAATCCTTGGAGCCAAGATTTTTAAAATATCGAAATGGGCCAGTTCTAGGAGCTAAAAGTTTTTTTTAAAACCAAGGTCATTACTTTTTGTTTAGAGTAAGACAATAAGAGTTCTTACTAAAGCGTTTAATTGGCAGTTAGCTCCCTCGGGGCACAAAATATTCCTCTTAGCTTTTTGCCGACTGAAATAAACAGTGAAAAAGCAGTAATAATCTTAAGTTTATCCTAGAAAGCATATGTCCTTTTACAACGCTGAAATATTCACGCCAGTTGGTATGAATTTTAACAGCCTACTCCGGAACTTGGCCGACCAGTTACAGAAAAAAACGAACAAATTCAGTTGCGGAGGTAAAAAAGCCACAACTGTTAGAGTGGGGAGAGAAGGGTCTCGCTTGTCTTGTTGGGCCTTACGTTCTATAAGAGAGTTAGTAGTACTCTGCATTTTGATGCACCTTGCTCTGCTACCTCGGTACTAATTTGTTTTCCCTTGTTACGCTGCGGAAAGCAGGTCTGACTTTTACTGATTTAGAATTCAGTACAATAGAATCTTTAATTTTAAAGGGAAAGTTACTGAGCAGATCTTTAGTTAGAACTTCTTGTGTATTATCACTGAGAACTTAGGCTTTTGACAAAATCCTTGAGTATGAGTATTTAAGTTAGCATCAATGAACTGAGCTTTGAGCAATACTTTTATGTCAAAGGCCGTCTACTCTTTTGTTAAATGGGGCTTAGCAAAGTAAGAATGTACGTAAAATTCTAAAAATTACTGACAGTAGTCGTTATTTTTTCTTCCTTTATTCTTTTTTCACAATTATCAAAATAGAAAATTGAATTTTAGCTTTCCGTGCCATCTTACAGCACACCAATAAAAACTTCGCATCGGTTCCTTTTGGCACGACTGATTTGTTATTTTTAAACGCAAATGGAACATCTGATCATACGAGGGAGTAAAGGGATAACTTGCAGTCTCGATTGTGTGACGGTGGAAAAGTTTGTATGAATTCGATCGCACTGGATAAAGAGTTTTTAAGCTTTGTAATCATAATCTATTACTTTATCGAAGGCCACTGACTGTCGCTGTCATCAAGCATATAGCGTCCTACGTGCGTTAAACTTGCTGTGCCTAACTGAATCTTTTCTCTCAAAGCGGAACTTCTAGACCCCTCAGGCATGCTATTAAACATAACTCTTATGGGGCCATTGTATGTCAAAGCGGAAAAAATGCTCATTGGTTAAACCTTATCGCCATCCTGCAATTACCAAAGACGCAACTACAATTAGTAAGTTAATTAGTAATCTTTATTTCGTGGCTTTCAGCTCGGATTACTTTGAACAAAAAAAGGTACTAATTCTAGAAGGTTGTAAGTGACTATAACAAGGGTAAAACACAACTGTCTTGAATAACGACTTGTTTGTGACGTTTTCAAAGAACTTTCCGCGTCACTTTCAAGATGGAAGTCAGAATATTGATGATGGATTAATTTCTTTGATGCACGGCTTTAATTCAGTTTGCCGGATTCAAACGCCGAACATTAAATTTAATGTCCCAGATACTGAGTAATCTTAACGCATTTGGAAATTTTGCTATCTTTTTGCCTGCAATCCATGTTTGAGTATGTTCTACTGTTCACATTGGCTTGCTGAATCAACAGCTTTACTTGTGTAAATTTAGGTTGACCAGAAGGCAAAATTCCGCGTCTTGAACGGACTCTGCATGATTATAATCTGTATTTCCTCAGATCTCTTCGTGATGGCAAGGGATACGATACGACAAGATACTTTATTTAAAGTGGAGTTTACGCATAGCTTAATTAGCTACAATAGTTTACAGGTACGCAATCCATGACCCTAGTATATTCTAAAAATTAAAAACTAAAAATGTACAATAATTCATCATATGAAAACTCTAAAAGCTATAAGAACTAAGAATCGATTAGAACAATAAAAGCAACAGTGAAGGATCAAAGGGAAGGTCAGGGGGTCCATATCCCCCTTCTCCTTTAGATTCATTAAAAGACCGGAGAGCTTTTAATCGAAGATACATGCTTAAAACTGAAATAATTTCTACACTCCGAAAAGTCGCAGGCAACTTTCCGCTTGAAAACGTGCTTTGTAAAAAAACTTTGCCTTTCAACCGTGGAATACGTTATTAAATCATGGGCTAAATAAAATTGACGAAGTCTGCTCAGAATTCATCACTGAAAATTAAAGACGATTTTTACATAGCTGACTCCTTTCTGACGAGTAGTGTTAATCGCGTATATCACGTATACCATGACGATGAGGCTTTTTAGTAGGCTGGAGCTAATGTGTAATAGAGGCAAGGGTAGGAAGTATAGGTAGATAAACCTAAACTTCAACAATGCGCATTAGTTGGACAACTTCCCTTAGCCCCCCTCCCTCACACCCGAAATTGCCAAATCCCCCCAGGAATTCAACTGTAGTAACCACAGGTTGAACAAACATTTTGTCCTTTCTCAAGGGAACCCTCTCAGTCCGCTTTTTCTGCTGTTCGTCAATTCAACATCTTACCAAACTAAAGGTTGCTATCACAGCATTCCGGTGGTGTGCCGATAGTTATCAGTCTTTTCTAAATCTTTCCGATCATATAGATTCCAACACAGTGAGATCAATTAATTCTGTGTCAAGTATATTGCTTTCAGAAAAACTCAGTCAATATCCCTAGGATTCAACTGCCTTTAAATCTGAACATTTTTCTCAGTATTTTCAAGACATTTGAGAGGTTAAATCTGTCATATTTTTTTCCAAAATTGGGCCATTGGGCTCTTGAATTAACGCCTTGGATCTGAAAACGTCCGCACCTGCTATGACTGAAAAACCCCAAAAGAGGAATAAACTAAAAAAAGTGTTTACCTTCATCTTTGATTTGTGAAGCTCTCACTACGCTCGCGAAAACGAGGCAGGTGACAAGCAAGGAAACCGTCCTCATGGCTTTAAACAACTTGCCCTCAACACAACTGGTTAAGACTGATGAATTTGATTGCTACGTACAGAAATTCAAAATGAAATTTAAATTTGATCAAGGCGGAAAAAATAGTTTCTTTTGTTGCTCCCATTCTGGTTAAATTTTTTCTTCAGAAAACAAAGTAGGGGTCATGACATTGTATTTAATGACGCGCTCGAGCTTCGAGAATCAAGAACGTAATTTAGAATTAAAGAAAATACTTTTGTTGCAGTGGAGTATACAAGCAACTGAATGTCCAACTTGATGAAATTGCTTTATGTATTAAGAGTTGGCTAAGATTTTTAAGGTTACTGAAGACACTCTCATAAAATGAAATTTAAAAAAAAAGTATACAATTAAAAGGTCACTGCTTATGTTCTCTCCAAAGTCAAACAGTCAATGATCGTATGGGTACAAGTCGGTTTACTTCGAAATTCACTTTTGTTTCCTTCTGTGAAGTTCTTGGGTAGTACTTTTTTTGAGAATCTGTTAAAATGTGTTTATCAGTATTTTACATGGACCTTTACAGACAAAGACTTCAGACTGTGTCTGGCCATCCAAGCGAAAGAGTACTTCGCCGTGCACGGTTTGTTTTTTTAAATGACGGCAGGTTTTATATGTCGGGTCAAAAAAGAATTCACTTCATATGCTTTGATGCTCACGCTCTTTTAAGTTTTCGAGCCATTATAGTATATGTTTTACTAACTTTGGTAATAGTCTCCAACCGTATCACTTGTTCACTTGCTTTTTGTGCTAAAGTTATTTAATTTGCTGCAACGCAATCATTTTATGACTGCTGCGTTGTCTAATTTGTCTTTTGTCATATTCCACTGATGAAATTATTTTTTGTGTCAAGCCAGTCAAGCATAAGGCTAGGGTCTTGAAAACAACAATCGACAAACGCTTCAAGAACTGTATCAGTTTTTAAATTGCCGTCTCATTATCATGCCAGCACGTTCGAAACTATCGATTTATTTATTAACAATAAACTGGACGGGCAAAAATTTAGAAAAAGAAAATCTTTAGGCCGTTTCTAGGCCGACTCATTCCTGTATATAATAGCAGACCGACTGTCTGTCGGCGTTCAAATAGTACCCCGACCGACAGTCGGCTCCGTCAAACGATAGACATTCGATCGGCCGATTTAGAATCATCGGAAACATTGGATTGGCTTTGAAAACACTCGTTTTCTTATTAAGAACTGTTTATCCACACATATTTCAGATATGCTATATGTGAATATAAAATGCAGTCAATAGACTGGTTAAAACGAGACCGAAATTGAAAGTGGACAACTTTTGATTAAAAATAAATAAATGCATAAAACAAATTTAGCTACAACGTTTCGTTCTTACGACCTTCGTCAGTTTAAAATACGCAAGAGTATAGATTTTAATTCCTGCACGTCCGAAATATATAGCTGTAGGGTTGGGCTCCACCTTAGAACAAGTTGTTAAAAAAACTAACGAAACGTACAGTAGCCTTGAATGACCTAAACAATGTGACACGCCCTAAAGACAATAACAGGTGTGTTTTCAGAGGCCAATGAAAAGAGAAGTTTTGGAGAGCACTATTAAGGAGCTTAAGCAAGAACGGTCAACCGGCAAAAACGTCAAAAAGTAAACATGAGGTTTAGATTTACGACCAAATGACAACTTTGCACTGAAGTGCATCACGCTTTTTGTACTGCCAACACTACGCGACTACATCGTGGAAGTGCCTCATTTCAAGTTTTATGGAGGAGTTGAACACAAAACAACAACGTTTAGTTTCTTTTCCTGAACTTCGATACGGTCTTTTCAGTGAGAAATTAAGTTCCAGAAATAATTGAGAACATTTGACGAATTGAACGAGATAGAATAAGCGCGATACTCATGATTTGAAGCACCGCGAATTCACTCATCTAAGTGACGCTTTGTAGCCTTCGCCGTCGTCGTTGCTGCTAAAGCTCCCTAATAGTTCTCAAGTATATTATGGCCATTTATACCAGGTTAAATATGACATGTCTTACAGAAGACGCGGCTTAAATAAACTGGAACAGTACCATTTATACGAGTATGTCTTATCTAAGACGAAAACAGCTCGTATAAATGGTTCGCGTCTTATTTCTGTTCTTGACTCGTTTTCATGTGAATGTTGCCCGTAGCAACGGCGATCCAATATTTTTCCAGGAGGTCTGCTATTGCCCTCTCCTTTCATAACACCACAAAATCCTTTTCTTCAGCGGTGGACGTGTTTCGTTTTTGCCTTTGTTGGCGTGCACATTATACTTGGGCGAAGAAACAAATAAAGTTTAAAAATCTTAGAATAGATGGCAATCCAAGGAAACTGAAACGAGTTGTAATTTGTAAAAACTTTTTTGCGAGAGTAGCCTTGCGCCAGTCCGCCGCGGGGCTAGCGAAAATTTTCCCGCCAAAAATTAACGCATGCGTACTATCGTTCGCGTCTTATGTAAGACGCGAAGGTCATTTATACGAAGTTTTTCTCGTCTTTAATACGACGCGTCTTATCTAAGAACAGGTTTTAAGGGCTGTTCTAAAATAATACGCGTCTTATTTTAGACAAAATGTGTCGCTTATACGGAAAGTACGCGTCTTATGTAAGACGTGCCTTATTTTTCCTCGTATAAATGGCCCTATTAAGGCGTTTCGGATGCATGCACCTGTGATGGACGTTTTCTTCTTTGTTTTGTACTTTTTCATTTTTTAGGCTCAAATTTTGTGATTATCTTGACTTTTTTTGTTTTCTTTCTTCCACGTCGTTCGTGAGTGTTCAGGGTAATTGGCTATTGAGGTTAGAAGAAATATTGGTGCATGATCGCCAGACCTTGTGCAATTTTTGTTTTCATATCTCGTAGCCATAGAAACCGACTGCCGCCAAATTTCGATAAAATGTGTCGGAGAAATAACACAGCACGAAAAAAGAAATTTAAGTGAGCGTAATGGTGGCGTAAAGCTGGCGTAAAGTTCTCATTTACGTAACTTTACGACCCATTTACGCCACGTAAAGTCGAACTTTACGCTACCTTTACGCACATGCGTAAAGGTATCGTTAAGAGACAGTTTAAGGTCTGCGTAAAGTTGGTGTAAATGCGCATTAAAGCAGAGACTTAAACCAGCGTAATTGAAGCGTAAAGTTGGTGTAAAGATCTTATTTAGACAATCCTTTTACGCGTTAAGCGGACTTGCAAAGGAGTAGTAGCTTAAAAAATAGGGCCCCTTTCCGTTTTCAGTTTTGCATTACTATAACCAATTTTCAAATTGCCTATCTTTATTTTTACATTTCAAATCCCATGAAAATCGCCAGGTATGCTACATTGCTGTAACTGCAAAAGCTGCAAATACGAATCGCAATTCTTCAAGTGTAGTCCCGAAAAGAGTAATCGTACAAGGTTTTAAAAAACAAAACACACTGATTCTCTAAAACTGAATTTTCTAAATATAACAAGATTTATTTCTGTATTTGCATCTTTGTCATGACATTAAAAATTAAAAAAACGAAAATTTTTAGTAAGGTTTAAATAAGAAGATACAGTGTATATAAACTTTTCAAATGGGTCAAAACAGTTTTCTCAAAAAATAAAAAAAAATCATCTTAACTTAGTATTATACCAAATTAAGATGTTTTATAGTTTAAAATCATTATTAGTATTTACCTGTAAGGTACAAGAAAACCGATGAAGTCAAATTTTGATAAAAAACAGCAACTCTAACACACAAATTAATGTAAAGGTGGGTCAAAATGGTCTCTTCCAAAATGAAAATATTTAGTATAATTTAGCATAATTCAAATTAAAAGCTTAAAAAATTTTAGATAAGAAATAAAAAGACTGAAAGCCTAATACATGTATATCATTGATGGTTTCTTGACTTAGTCCTTTCACTCCCAGAAGTGTTCACAGTCAAATTTAACCAAAAAATCCAAATAACAAATCCTTTTCATAAACTGATGATGCAAAAGTTAGATGCACAAGGCTGTCACTGAAATTGCAAGTTATTAGAGAGTAAATGAAATTAGTGAGCGGGACATTGAAAGGGTGGGAAGTTGTTTATGTTTTAATAAATTATCCTTTCGTTTCCTCTCAAAATAGCAAAGTATTGGGCTCAAGGTAGCCAATTTAAAGTCTAGTTTATGGCCCTTAGTGACAGCCCTGGAACCACTTTACAAGACTAAAGCTTGTAATTAACATGTATTAATCCTGTTTGCTTTGAGAGGACTTTCTGTCACCAACATCCTATACCAGGCTGATCTGCTGAATAAATAGAAAGCAAGTATTATTTGAGTAAACTAAACAGATTTTTTGTAGGCTAGTGATAATACTTTTAATCGGCACTAAAGGCACAAGTACATGTACAGTAAGGGGGCGTTTACATGAGAAAACTTGCACTGGCGCGAGTCTCATACCGGGATGACTTTTTGATTTTGCATCGGGTTTACATTATGACTGAGTCATATCATATCTCGTTATTTGAAGGTACACTTCATGTTGATAAAATACATGTGATTCAAAATCGCAAACATTACGCATGCGCTACCTATTCCAGTCCACCGGCAGACTGATTTCACACTGAAATGGGTGGTCTTTTCCCATTTACATGATACCGCTGCGAGATTTCGTACCAGAGTGAAATTCTTGCCCCGGTACAAGAACCGGGGTGAACTCACTCTGGGGTGACTCGCACCGGCATGACATTTTGTGGTGGTATCATGTATAGATATAATATAGAGCCATGAGAGGGAACCGGAGTGAACTCGCTCTGTTGTGAAAGTCGAACCCGGTGTCATGTAAACACCCCCTAAGTTGCTAGAGGACACTGCCTGCTATTACTTAATAATATTTTTTTCTGCACTTATGGCCAAATTACTACAATCAGCGCAATTTTACTTGACAAAGGGTTCCCAACATGGCTCTTTTCATAAACCAAGACTAAAAATTTGAAAAAATGATAAGGCATTTTCCACAAGGGAACTAATAACAGAGCAAAACCTGAGCAGCAAATGAGTTCAATGTCTACAAATTCACACAACTGAATAAGATTCATCTGACTGTTAAAGATTCAAAATGTTTGCCTAGTATGAGTTAAAGGCTTTCCTTAAAAGCAATAATATTGACATTTAGAACCCTACTTGACGTTGAGTGATTAATGGGGAGACTGACTGAAGCATAATATATATATGTTAAATTTATTAATAATGGTTTATTATATTATTAGAGTTCAATGTTTTAAGATGTATATCTTTTTTTTATTTTCATGTATGCATTTTTATAAAAGTATCATCCATTAATATTGTTGTCAGGTGCTGTGAAAAACTACTGGATGTACATTATTATTATTATTATTATTATTAGAGAGTAAGCAGTGTGCAAAGAAAGTAGTGTCCGATAGCCCAGGGCTAGTGAATTTTGCTATCGAGCTAGTGAATTTTGAACTTAACTTGCCCGACGGGCAACAACTTGTTTCTTTAAATTTTATTTTCCTTAAAACTTAGATTTACTGATGACACAACTATGGTGCAAATAGAACAACTTCTGGTTTCTAACACGATTGTGTGCTTTGCTTCCCAAAAAGTAAGGCATTCAATTTCCTGACAGTATGTACTGCACTGTATCCTCTCAAGAACCATAATATAATTTCATAAGAGCAGTGCACAATAAAGATTGAAATGAATGGTAATATATGAAATGAATCATTCTTTGAAGTGTAGATAAAGGTATGAAAGTCTGAAGATGTTAACAACTATGTTGGCACTTACATGAAAATAGATTCTAATTCAATCATAGTCTGCATTAGCTATGCATTGAAAGACTCATGAAAATGTCTATTCATTCTCTGTTCATTTAAGTTAAAACCCACTTAATTTAAAATCAAAAATAAACTTTTGTACCTGCTTCCAAAAATACATGCATGCTGTTAAATTATTCACTACTTATGACCTGGATTGCAGAGAAGTTTTGTTCGCTATGACTGCCCAGGTAATTGGGAAGCTTGGGTTTCTTATTGACTGATGCATGAAAATATAGAACCAGACTAGATTGTCTTTGCCTACTTGTAAATTCAACACTTGTTAACACTTTTCTATTCTGTTTATTAGTTCTTCTATAGTCTGTGAAAATTTTCACAAGAATGTTTGTATCACATTACATGTAAGCTTACTTTATACAGATGTTCTTTCTTAATTCCATTTCTCTTAGTAATTCCCAGTACCAGTGACCAAACTCCTATTTTCCAGTACAAAACAAGGAAACTCTACTCCTTCAGACCCCCAAAGTCTTTACATAATTTACATTATCATCTTCATCGTCATGGTCTCGTTGCTTGCTTAGTATTGAAAGGTTATGCCAAATAAATACACCTGTTTAGTTATAATTTACTTTAAACGGTTAATGCTGGTTTCATTACTCACTGAAATGTTAGTTACTGAATACTTGACACATTCATTGGAACTCATCATAAACAAGTTTGGAATTAAGCTTAAAAAGTTAGAGAAAAGGTGAGCCAGGACAACTTACCTTGCCTTACTATCTGCTCTTTTCAGTGAAATCTTGAGTGTCGAAGGGCCTTAGTAATACAGTCTTGGTCTGTGTTGTGAACATTCCAGTGTTAATGCTTGCGCTTCACACGATGTTTCTGTCTCCATCTCGTCCCGAGAGGGTTGCTTTACACTTGAGAAGTGATCGATTACTAAAGGCTGATAGTGCAATAATAATTTCTAACAACCTTAAGATGTCCTGTGATGCTACCAAGAAGCATAATTATGTATGAACGATCTCCAAACTTCCAAAGAAGCAAGTTTGAAACCCTTTGACACTTTCAAAATGGACGCCAAATCAACGAGCCCGATTGAGCATGTGCAAAGGAACAAGCCCGCTGACCAGCTGTCCCTTCCGGTCACTGTATTGTTTCCAGGCCCCTTTCTTTCAATAAATTGCCCGTTCCCAAAACTGAAGTCCGCGGACTTAAAATAAGGAAGTGATAAAGGAGATTCAACAATGAAGCCAGTACTCCGTTGAATGTAAAATAGTCAGAGTAATTTGTGAATGCGTTCTTTCACTTTAAGTAATGCGTTCTTTCTTTAAGTAAAACTCGCCGTTTTTGCGCGGCGATATTTTTTCTTTACTTTTCCAATTATTTCAATTTGATCAAATTACAGTTGAAAATCTCTACAACGGCCACCTTAGGGACATCGAAGAAAGTGGCCATTGTAGAGAGGTTGAAAGAAGAGTGAATGTATGTCATGTATGGACCGTCCGCCAAAAAAAAAAAGTGGCCCGTGTAGAGAGGTGACCGTTAAGGAAGAGGTGGCCGTTAGTTCCGAGGTTCGACTCAATATAACATGATACTACCTCAATTTTTTCTGGAATTTGGTGAGCTTAAAATTGCAACAAACTGTACTATCAAACACAGTTATACTGTACTGACTGAAATGAATGAGGCAATACTACTGAGTATTGAAGGCTATTGTGTTTGCCGCGACAGATATGCCGTTTTTCGAAAATTGCCGCACAGTCGCAAGTTATATCTTTGCATGAACTCTGCTGGCAGGATTTTCTTTTCAGTGTCATTTTTAACGGGAACGAAGTCGTTCGCACCGCCAAAAAAACGCAATTTGCGTGGTTGGCTTGTTTACATCGCACACCAACATCGAACACCAAATGTCTTGAGTGATCAAAAAAACTATGCGAACTAGTGTCAGGAAACAAACGACTTATTAAAAACAGTGCCGGGAATAAATTCCTGTTAGGAAGGTAGAATTATATGACAACCTTACTAAACCTTTACATGTAGCGTAAATGAGCGTAAAGCTCTTACAACAACTTTATGCTAGCTTTACGAAACCTTTAATAACCGAGCGCGTAAATTTACCTTTACAAACCTTTACGCGCCGTGGAAAGTTTGCGTAAAGTTGGATGACCAACTTTACGCAGGTTTACGCAAACTTTAATTTTGCGTAAATCTCCACTTTCATGCTGTGTAAAGGAATAGCTATTGAAGCGAAAGAAGGGCTTGTCGGGATCTAAATATTTGTGAAAAAGTCCGAGGAAAACTTCACAGGCTTGTCCGCCTAAATCTGTAAAATTGCCCCTCACGTCTGACTGATCGAGTACTGACACACATTGCGGAAAATTCAAGAAACGTTCCATGGATTTGTTCAGTTTTTTAATCTGTGAGACGCCAAATATTGAAAAGGAACATATCATCTATAATCAATTTAGATATGTAGAAAATAGAGATACAGATAAATTCCCAGCCAAGGAAAAGTACATTTGCACTGTTATCTTTGTTCCACAGCCCTTCCAGAAGAAACAAATCGCCTTGAATTCAAAATTCTCACTTCTAGAACGTAAACTACCTAATGGCAGCTAAAACGTGCGAACAGCCTCCAGTTAGACTCGATTTCCGCCGCTCTCTCGGTCCTCCCCAAGAGGAGACGGCAGGACGGGTGAGTGGCCTAGCATGTCTGTGACGAAGATTGAGAATTTAATTTATGCGTCGGAGATGTGAAATGTCCATTTAAAAATGCCAAACACATGTTGTGCTTTGCCTCTTTGTTGCTTTGGTATTCGTCATAAAAATCAGCAGAAACAAGTACTGGTTTAAGGTGTTTAAATTACTCTTGCATTAGCGAAGTTTGGAGTGAAATTACAACAGAAATGGACTTCACAGTCGTCTCCTTCACGTTAGCTGACAAAAACCATAGTTACAGAGTGGGAAAATAATCACAACCGGTAACTGGAACTCTGAAGGGAAACGAAAAACAGTTCGAGTTAGCGAGGAATTCGAGTTATCGAGGTTCTACTGTAATGATTCAGATACGATGTGGTTGCATTTCAAAAACATGCACTCCCTTATTTGGCCTATACGGGTACGTGCCGCTGATCAAGGCATGGTTTTCAAGGTCTTGAGTCTTAAACGGGGTACGCAATTTCACAATTAAGCATCTTGAACAGGGTTGTCTTTTTGGACTGGAAGCCTTTCAAAGAGAGCGAAGAGTTGTGATGAGCGGTCTACATTTGCAATACCTATAATTTTTTGCTTAAATGTCTATTTCCAGCATTTTAGCGGGAACAATTACTTAATTCTGTATGCAAAACAAAACAGTAGAGTCTCCTTTCTTAAACGGGGTAGCGAGATAAGCAATTACTGTCTCTTGAAAAAGGGCCGGGCTTTGAAGCCCTCAGCGGCACATCTCTAACCAAACTTCCCTTTAGTGCCCCCCCCACGGGCACAGTGTACAGTCCACATATCGCTCGCGATAAAAAAAATGTATATCCACTTTGGATAGTTTGAGCGTAACACTCCATTACGGTAAGCCTAATTATGAAATGGTTATGAAATACCTGTGGAGATGAGAGAGTGAAGCGTTGGTATAGATTTGTATCTAATGACAGACCCTGTACATTTTATGTCTCCCTACAATTCTACATGGAAAGCTCAAAAGAAAGGACCTTCCAAACGTTTCAAATCAATTCTGACGTCAGTTAAATCCATTCTTACCGTTATGACTAAAATTCACCTCGGTTTAACAGTGCCTCGCTCAAGTCATTATTAACAAGGTAAACTTAAAATTGAAAACTTCGTGAAGAAAAGCATTTGTAGACAGAATACCAGAAAAAAATATAACAGTACTCAAAAAGCAAGAGGGTCCCGTGTTGGTATTTTGCAGAAGGCGACAAGAGCGGAAGAATCAGAAGGATGCTTGGAGTTCAGGAATATAACAAATGAACAAGAGATCAGTCAAACAGGAAACCGCGTGGGTGCGTCGTTAAGCCAAGTGAAGCACAAAAATGTCGTTTCAACTGAGCCAAATTAACACTGAAAATCGACCATCCGAGTGGTTAACCCTTCCTTTTAAGCCTTTCAGTGCCAAGTGTGGACAAGGGCAAAATTCAACAAAAATTCCCAAATTTCGTTTTGCAAAATTTTGGAAACAAATAGCACCATTTGAAAGTACAAGCAGAGAGGTTTCTTTTGAATGGTCACACTGTAATTTTCAGGGAGTTATAATAACTCCTCTAGTGGGGCTAATTTAACTCCTTACGGTGGAGTTATTTTTCGTGGAGTTATTTTAACTCCAAAAAGGAGTTTAAAGAACTCTTTTTCAGGAGTAAAAGTGACCCCAGATATTGAGGAGTTAAAATAACCCCCAAAAAGGAGTTATCCTGTACCTAAAATTTTTACTCCACTTTCAGAGTTAAATTAACTCCAAAAAGAGTAAAAACAACCCCTGTAAGGAGTACAAGTAACCCCATTTCGGAGTAATTTTAACTCCAAGACTGGGAGTAAAAAGAACTCTTTTTCAGGAGTAAAAATGACCCCAAATTCGGAGTTAAATTAGGAGTTAAAATAACCCCAAAAAAGGGGTTATCCTGTACCTAAAATTTTTACTCCATTTTTGGAGTTATAATAACTCCCTAAAAATTACGGTGCACCGACATCACAGGATTTTGTCCACAGACTCAAAAGTTAGAACTACCTTAAGGGACTCCAACATTCACTCTGGCAGTGAAAGGGTTAAGCGAAAAGGTAATTTCGGCGACGTCAGCGAAAGACTCTTGGGAAATAGGGAGTTTACGCAACGACGACGGCGACGGCGACGAGAACGGCAAAAAAGCAATAGGTTTAGACAAGGAAAACAACAACTTTGCACGTGCCTCACGCTTTTTTGTACATCTCATTGCCGTCTTTGCAGGACTACAACGTGAAACTGCCTATTGTAATTTCACGTTTTCTCGAGGACGGGAACAAAAGACAACAACTTTCTTTTTCTTTTCCTTAACTTTGATGCAGTCTTTAAGACGTGGTTCCTTCTGTAATAAAAGGACACGTCTTGCACCTACTTCTGTTACAGCGGACAGCTCCAGGTGTTTTGGGGGGTGGTCTGCGGTGTTTGGCTCTGACTAGGAGCACACGTAGATTATTGCAACTGCGGTAGGATATAAGAGGAGGAGAAGGAAGTGCTTCTTTGCATCGTTGTGAACATAACATAATATAATATAAAACTTAATTTATACTCGAGTTTTAGAGTAGCTAACAAGCTAATATCTTGAGCTGACACTACATAAAAATAATGTAGGAATATGTATATACCTTAAATGCATTATAAGTAATAATAATAAAATAATATTAATAATAATAAGAACATTAAAAAAAAAGAAAAGAAAAGAGAATATTATTTACAATTCACAATTTTAAGTTTAAGTATGTCAGGCAAAAAGAATCTGCATGACGGTAACATCCTGTATTTTGCTCTTAAAGTCTGCAAAAAAACTGTTACGAAGAAAGTCCGGCAGTGCATTCCACTGCTTGGCTGAAAAGTAAGAAAAGGAGTTAAGACCATAGGTAGTTGTTTTAGGTTTACTTAGTGAAAGAATGTAGTTGCCACGAGGATCACAGGAAGAGGACCGGAGTGAAAACATATTCTTCATACAAGCAGGAAAATGAGTGAAAAACAAACTCTTATATAACAGAATGAGGAAATTTTGAATGTGTTTGTTACACAACGAAGTAGAGTTGACTTGTGAAGAATTAAGAATGTTAAGATTGCCAGAAATAATATGGTTTATGTTGGGAAGAGCTGGAATAAGGGGTACTTTGTTTATTTCTTGCTTGTTGAAAAGGCGTTTATATCCTCTGTTAATGAGATGTGTGGTGAGTGCGTTGAGACGTTTGTTTAAAGAAATCATCTGTCAAGCAAATTCTTCTTTGTCGTAATGCCATGCTGGGATCGACTTTTTAGTGGTAGATGGATGGTAGGATGATTTGAGGAGGTACTCGTGCTTGTCTGTAGGCTTAACACAAAGGTCAGTTAAAGAGATTTCAGATTTAGAAAACGAACTAGTGAATTTGATTGTGGGATGTATGTTGTTTAAGTACGTGATGAATTCATGTAATTTATCCTCGCCATGTGACATACAAGGTTGGGTGAGATGTCGTCAATATAACGCAACTAGTTGAGGGGGAAGTGGGTTGTACAGGCTAGAGCTGGTTGTTCAAACTTCCCCATGAAGAGATTGGCGTAAGAGGGAGCCATTTTTGTACCCATCGCTGTTCCATTAATTTGTCGGTAGGGTTGTCCGTTGAAAGTGAAAGTGTTATGTGTGAGGAATGTGTGTTACGTGAATTTATCAGGAGTTGAATTCTTAATGACCGTATCCAAGTTCAGAAAAGGAAAAAGAAAATCGTCGTCGATGTGTTCACGTCCTCTATAATAAAAGTAGCCTGTCCCCTGCGGTTTTTATCTATACGCGCGCTCGACGATCTTGAGAGAGAAAATAGAGGGTCTGTGAACATGCTACTATAAAACGTGACATTGTGGAAGTTTTGCAGTGATGATAAAGAAATGTATCAAACAGTGTGCTTCACGCGCAGGGTTGTTGTTTTGCTGATTGAACCTATTGTTTTTTGTTTGTTTGTTTTTTTGTTTTTTGACGTTTTCGTTGCCATCGCCTTCAGGGTTGCCTGAGCTCCCCATTTACGCGCTCGAAAAATCACTGTAGGATATTCCGAAAGAGCTCGTATGCTTGGGGGTCTAATACTTCGTTTCCAGGTTCTCTCTCCTACCGGTCGTCTTTCTCTCTCTCTCTCTCTCTCTCTCTGTCTCTGTCTCTCTCCCCCTTCCTCTGTTGTCAGGAGTTCATAAGCTTGTCTAAGTATTGAAAACGACCGCTCACTCAATATCTCAGCAGATACTTTCTCAGTTGTCCCTGAAACTTCGAAATTCGGTGGTGGTGCATATTGTACTGTATCTTTACGAAAAGATTTTGAATTTACTAGTCACCCTGATTGTAACTTTTCCGACTGGCATTATTAAATCACCCTTTGTAGAGATTACTGTCCCTTGTGGGAAAAACATAATTGTAGCTACTATTTCATTGTTTCCGGATAAATTAAACATAAAGACTCCTTTCTACTCCTTTTAACAAATGTTCCTCAGTCCACTCTTATTTTTCACTTGAATTGGTTCGGTTTCCTGAGTTAGCTTCGGAAATATATTACATAATCTTTGTTTAATGTTAACTTTCTGAAAATTTGGTGCCGGCTTTGATTGCAACAGGGGAGTGCGTAGTCCACTTCGCCCTTTTTACCTTTTATGGGAGATGAACAAGTAAGAAAAAACCCCCGGGAAAAAAACCCACTGGAAAATAAGCCAACCCGGTGACGTTTTCTCCGAGTGCCTGATAAAGATACAGATTCCACTGGGTCTGTTACAGAGGTAGTCCAGGTGCCCTTGGTGCAGCAAATATATGATTCCGTTCACTTGGAAAGCTAACAGTTTTTAACACTGCTAGAATTATTCCTTGGACGTTGGTAGTTGATGCCAGGGTGGCAGTGGGTCTGTCAAGTGGGCCGTTTGTAATGAAAAGATGATAAAATATACCCCCTGCGAATGATATAATGATACCTCATAGAGGGAAGGGAACCGAATTTCATCGTACAACGAGAAACTACTAAAGATTATTTATGAATAATGATAAACATCCTGATTTTTATTGTTAACCATGTCTTTATGCCCTACTTACATCGGTACTTGCAGTATGTCAAATCTTGGGAAGCGATATTGGAAAGGCAGTGTGTTGGCAGGCTTTGCATGATGTAAAAGGGTAGGCTTTTACAAACAAAGATGCGATTTTTATTTTAAATGTTGCCTGTAAATTTTGAGTAGCATAGAAGCTGTAAAAAAGAATTTATGGTGCCAAAGTGGTAAACAAAGTCAACACAAAGACACCATTCTCCTCAATTCAGACCTTGAAGAAACAGACAGTAGGAGTATTTTACGAGTATTTTGGGAATCAGACATCAGACGCCGATAGTTGATCAAAGTGGATCCTATTAATCTTCTCTCCATACATAGACGTAGCAGTTCTCTGCTGGCATCACTTCATTCACCTTCAAATTCAAGAACTTTGGTTCCACACAGGGATACGACCGTTGCGAAAGTGGGTGCTGTACAGTACCGCAAATGATCCCCAACCGCAAGTGATCCCGAGACCGCAAATGATCCCCAAAATGGACCGCAAATGATCCTCGACCGCAAGTGATCCCTAAAGTCGACCGCAAATGATCCCGTGAAAACTTGAGGAATGGAATGGATTTTATGAGACTGATTACAAAAAAAGGACTGATTATAAAAAAGAATCCTTTTTCTCTCGCCTTTTAAAGAAAAAGGGAAGGAGGACGCTACATCTCAGGTCAATTTATACAAGGTGGAAAAAATTGAATAAATCTGAAAAGTATGGTATTAACCGTATACTTCTTCCTTTGTTGATTGCTTCAATTTTTTTTGAAGAATGTTTCGTCTTTTGAAAAATTTAAGACAGGCAGGACGTTACGCCGAAAAAATTCTATTATTTTAACGCCTAGAAGCTAAACTTTTCTACTGAGGACTACAAAGCTGGGCACCCTCTACATAACAAGAGCTTTATTGACTTTACTGATCTTTATGAAAGCGTGAAATTAATCAGCCAGAATATTTAATTTTGATTTTTCTCTTAAGTGTTAATTTTACGTGATAAACAGCAAGACATTTGTTCGTAACTTAGGTGCCCGTTACGAAACAAGACATGATTTAACATAAACACAAGACAAAATGCCCCCGAACTTATTGAATGTCCACAGGTTTCGGTTTATTTCGAAATAGCAACTTTCTTACGGCTCATGAACGTGTTGTGGATAGTTATATTGGCGCTTTTATGTATATTCATTTGTTGTGCCTTTGCTGAAGGCAGTTACCAGGAATCTAAACATGGTTATGAGAAACAAAGCCAGGTGAGCGGTAGTTATCGCGTGACAAAACATCGTGGGAAACCGTCACATTCACGGACTAAAAGAAAATCGCTTATGATTATTCGGATCCAGGAGGCACTTTGGAGAAAATTAAACAACCTAAAACCCTTATTTAGCGGCAATGAAGAGCCGACTGCATTTCAAAAAAGGTCAAAGGAAATTCTCTTGCATCAAAGGGCAAATCATGCCCACCAGAAACAACAATAATCGCAGAAAATGCATGTCATGACCTCTCAGTATGAAATAAGCGGCAAAAATCACATTTGCTTTGAATGATTTTTTTCATTTAGTATTTATTTGAGAAGTAAAATTTAGCTTTTAATTTGACTTACTGTAATAATAATAAAATCGACACGATGGTCCGATAACTTGAGTCCAGGTTATTCCTATTTTTCTTTCGGGATCATTTGCGGTCGACTTTGGGGATCACTTGCTGTCGAGGATCATTTGCGGTCAATTTTGGGGATCATTTGCGATTGGGGATCATTTGCGGTACTGTAAAGTGCAGATGTCTGCAGTCTATTACTAGCAATTCGCGTTTTAATGGGATGTGACTCCACAAGTATCCTCCATGGCATTGGCAAGAGAGCAGAAAATTGAACTTGACGGGCTAAAATCTTGGTTCAGACTACGCAGCACTTAGTTATGAAATGTCCTTGTTTCTTTCAAATTTAGCGGACTTTTGTATTGAGAAGCTTAAATTCAAATTTGAATCAACTCAGTAAGGTACAAACTTTTCACCAAAAGGAAAGTGGATAACAGCAAACTTCCCTCAGCAGAATACAGTGCTTTGTGTCATGTCAAACGAGTGAACTACCAGTGTTTCATCCGGAATCATGCTAAAGGTCGCATCCTGTCGCTGGAGTCACCTGGTGGCAATGGATGGACATGGGACGATGATTGTTGATGAGGAGAAGTTCAGCTCCTCAGAGCCTCCTTGAACTAGTCGTGTGCAGATCCCAGATAGGATGCAACGCAAGATCCAGCTGCCGGAATGTTGGATTGTTCTGCACCACCGCACGCAACTGTGACGATGAGTGTAGCAACAATATCCAAGAGAATGATTACGATGAAAACGAATTGAAATAGTTGCCCAAATCCTCTTCTTTTGTTTAACATTAAAAACACTTTCTCTTACAACGTAAAAAATTATGAACGATAAACAAAAGTAAAGGGAACATGTATTAGCATTTTCTATGGACTTTGTGTTAAGGATATAGTGGAGTTTTAGAACCAGTGGCCGCCATGTTGAATTTTTGAGCCGATAGCAAACATGACGTGATAGTTCGGTCACGTGACTTCTCATCCACGTCGTCATGTCAACGTTATGTCGTCTACTTCCCCTGAAATTTTTATCGTAATAGACGATTTAATTCCTGAGATATACGCCCTGAGACCGGAGAACTCAATTGATAAAAATCGGTAAATGTGATTTGATTGATTTCTATTGTATCGATCAATCGGTAGAAATCGATGACACACTCGTTTCCTTTATCGATTTGTATTGGAAGATACACCTGTTCATCAAAAGATGAAAACTGAATTCATGCAAACGGCAAAGTTATTGTTGACAATTGAGTTGCAACTGAGAGTCGAAGGATCGGAACATTTATCGCTGTATAGTTTATCAAACATTTATCACTTTTAAATGAATCTTTCAAAAAATCTTAATATCTTTTCTTTAAAACCAGGTTTAAACTCTTCTTCTGGCTGATATTGGTCATTTTTGTAGGCGCTCAGGTTTTCAGGATTTAGATCTCCCACCCCTTCAACATAACGTTGGTATAGTCTTATATCCCGAAGTAGTCAATAGACAAAAGTCGAAATCGATAGAAAATCGTTAGCAATCAACTGATTTTTATCGATTGATAACGGAAAATGGTGAAATCTATCGAGGGATTAGCCTGAATCCCAAGTCAAAGAAATGTATGAAATTTAGGCCAGGATTTCATTATCTAAGGTTGTATTTCTTGTAATATACTTGCCTGCGAGAACTGAATGTTACTGAACCATTTTTGTTGTTAGGTACATGTACAAAATAGAGGGTATTAGAGAGAAAACTGAAAAACTTGAACCTGGTTTGTTTGTAACATCCCTTGCCTACTTTGTTTTCGCCTTGTTCCTAAATTACATTTTGCGTTTCCAACCTTCATGCCCTTCACCGTTGAAAGATTCAGACAGAAATCAACATATATATTGCAATTAATCATCTTTTATTTGTTTGCACTACAGTGCTATGAAACCCATGTAGAGTGTCTTGCCTACAAATTACAGTATAACTCTAAATTAGTCAGCCTCTTAAATTTACGTCTCTTAATTTATGAGGCGATATTTTTTTGTTGCGCTTTGATGATGAAGATAATTTTTCATCAAACACGAAAAACTCCTTAAATCATGAATACGCCAAAGTAACCGTGTTTGGTTTCCAGAAAAATTTTTGTGCCAAGTGTATTAGGCCAATCGCTGGGAGATAGTGTGATGACGTCTCCAGCATTCAGTTGGAAAACCCCACCAACGTACTGGTTACCACGGAAGTCTGTTTGACTTCTGTCCGGTTGAATAATGTTAACGGTGAATCCGTTAACGTTGATATTGACTCGGCCATTGCTGTGGAAGTACAGTTGAGCGTAGATGTAGTACAGTCCAGTGGCAGGTACCGTCAGTTTTCCGTCTTGGTACGTCATATTGCCCCTAAGATAGCTGTGCGGAGAGTTGAACGACCAGTCCGTGATCACTACGAAGCAAATTATAAATAGGCGTATGTGATTTGAGAGATAAAGTGATCACTCGTTAAGAATTTTCGAAAATTTACTTTTAACCCTACCCAATACCCCATATCTTAGCCTACCAGTTGATCACTACGAAGCAAAGCAGCACGACTTTCAGAGATTAATAATGAGATCGCATGAAAAATGTTCGCCATACAAAGATACAGCAGAAGTAGTCGTTCACTTTATACTTGTTCTCCAATAATTTTTCCACTGATTTATGCGTTTAAAAAAATCCTAATCCTTGCACATAACTTTTCCTTTCAAAGTTCTCACTTAACATAAATAAAGTTAATACAAATATAGATTATAGGAGCAAAAAACTTTAAGTACCTGTGTTGGGTGGATAGTGAACCTCAAGCTTTGCGAGAGCTTCGAGTTGAGCAGCTGGCTTTGTCAAATCCTAAAACAGAAAAAAAAAATACGATAAACCATTACATGTAATGATGCAAATTTACTTAGTATAACATATACATACTAAAAGCTGATTATCGTTCTGACGATAAACGTTTTGTAGCTGTTGGTGTTGTTTTTCTCTTGAATGAAATTGCCGAGAGTAAATGCGGAAAAATGCCGCAACGAAATTGTTGAGGCCCCAAATGTAATAAATGACCCTAAAGGTAATAAAGGTCCTAAGTGCAATGAATTTTGGGCCTAAATGAAATAAAAGTCCTAACAGTAGTAGAAATAACTATTGGCTCTAAACTTGATAAAGTCACGGTGACTGAAACGTGCAATGGTAGCAGCCTAGTCCCAAGTCCCAGTTCTTAGTTTTTAAAAGGGCCGTACCAGAAGTTAGGCGTCATGCAAATTCAACGGTTTCCAATTTCCTACCTTCATCTGTTCAAATTACTTCTGCTGGCCTACAAAGCTCTATTAAAATGGACGGTCCTTGGTACTTTATCTAAGTACCAGAGACTACATCAGGAAACTACGCTCAAATTCCTTAGCACTCCAAACAACTTCAATACCAAATCTTATTGCGATAGGAAATGTCCACGTTTATGCCAAGTAAAAACCTATCTTTCTGAGTTGTGATTAGTTGTTTGACTGATCATTAGATCTAACCGGATCTTAATATATATCGTCCCTTATTTGTAGAGGTTTTTAACTATATTTTCTAACGCGCTACAATAAAAGTTAGTGGGTTTGTACTATACGGAATTATAGTATATAATGATATCAACAACAGTATTTCCAAAAAAAAAGGATGAATTCGAGAAGCAAATTATAGCTAAATACCACTTTCCGTTTTTGTACGTACTGGCCGTAGAAAGAGATTTCTGACTCAAATGAATATGAACCTCATTAAAAAGGACAGAAAACACTATCTTTTTTAAAAGATAAAAAAAGTTCACTTACCTCACCCATGAATGCATGAGCTGTAAAAATCATCTCTGCAACGAGAAGCAACAAAAGGCGAGCCATCGTGTAAGCTTGTTGCCTTGATCCTCAACTCAGCGCTATGAAAGAGAAATGACACGACTGCGGTGAAGGCTACCAACTTTATTGACGTCCAAACACGAGTTACTGCACGTTTCGAAAAAGCAAGTATTTGAGCAGCTTCGTTTTCCCCATCTAAGTTTAATTACGATCGGAACTTAATTAGGATGAACTGCTTAATTATGAATCTTGGTAAAACAAATTGCAACACGCCTACGGCTGATTAAACACTCATCTTTGCAGGGTTTTCTGCGATTTTAAAGACATTGTTTTGAAATAATATTTGAAATGGTGAAAAGTTAACTCTGATAAAACTAAGTTCCGTTTCAAAGATAAGAATAAAATATTGAAACATATACTATATACTTTTTTAAAGTTTTTGTCGCTTAACGTGAGAGGTTTAAGAAATCGAGAAAAAAGAAGATCAATATTCACATACTTGAAAAACCAAAAAGCTAACGCTTATTTTCTTCAAGACACTTTTTCGAACTCTAGAGGGCGGCGGAATGGGGTGGTTAAATTTTATACTTCATGCAGATGTAGTGGAGCTCGACACCAATAGGAGATTATAATTTTGCATCTAAAAACACAGGGTGGGGCCAGTTTAAATGTGGTCAATGTTTACGCCGCAGCGATAATCGTGATACAATAGAATAGTCCTTTATACAAAATGTACTTAGACGTTTTAATTTTGGTCAGGATATTAGGAAAAGGATCTCTGTACTATACAGTGATGTAGAAAGTGCGGTCTTAAACGGAGGCTATTGCGACTAATTACTTCAAAGTCTCTAGAGCCGTTACACAAGGATGCCCCTTAAGCCCTTTATCATTTGTTTTAGGTGTAGACCGAGGTAATGGCCTCAAACTCAAGGCAGTCCCCGGAATGCCGAGGAAAAAAATTACCGCAATCACTGCATGGAAGCCAAAATTAGTCAGTTTGCAAATGATACCACTCTCATCTGTGGTGATATTAATGCGCTCAAAGAAAGCATGAATGTTATAAATAATTTTAGTGCCATATCAGGTTTCAAATTATATGGGAAAAAAAAAACGAAAGCAATGTGGATTGGTTCGGCCAAAAATAACGAAACTAAACCCCTAGGCTTTGAATCTTG